>CM062810.1:851379751-851778956 GCA_031772625.1 Pinus tabuliformis | reverse complement strand
ATATTGGTGAGACTGGTCACTCCATTAATCAAAGGATTAGTGAGCACGCAACTAACCTCAAGCATAGGAGAACCAAGTCTTCCGCTTTAGCTGAGAATGCGAAGAGTACCAAACATCATGTTTGTATAAGGAGGCGAGTGTTATTGCTAAGGTTTCGCAATTCCATCACCATAAATTTAGGGAAGCCCTTGAGATTGAGAAACCGAACAATCTCAATAGAGAAGATGGATGGAAGATCAGTAGTTGCTGATCCCAACCCTCTCTTCCTATCGTTTTCTTCTTCCCTCCCCCTCCCTCCTTTTTAGCTTGTTTTCCCGTTTCCTTCTCTCATGGGCCTTTAGTCTTTGATGAATTTTGAGTCCTCACCCTCTTCTCTTAGTCGCTCTTCAAGGTTATGTTATTTATATAAGATATTTATATAGGATATTTAGGTTAGAAGTATACATCTTTATTAATAAATTTAGGAAATATTAATATGATAACACTATTATATTAATCCTTTCATAACTCTAATAATAATTCTATACCTTGAAATTAATTTAGGATAATATGATAGTTTAACCCATATATATATATAATAAAATAAATAAATAAATAAATAAGAAAAATTTTAATATTCTTTCTAACCCCCTAATACTTTTTCTATAATATCTATCCATAACTACTAATTTAAAAATGATTTTATTTTATAATTAATTTATTTTAATATATAAAATACGTCCCTTTATATATATATATATATATATAAATATATATATTATATATATATATATATATATATATATATAACTAACAATGTATACTTAATAACTTTTTAAGTAACTATTAATTTAAAATAATTTATTTATTTTATGATATATTCTTTACTCTATTTAATAAATTTTTAACTAACTACTAATTTAAATTATTAATTTATTTGATGATAGATTCGTTTATAGTCCCTTTAACCTCGATTTTAATAAGAATATAGCTAACTAACAATTTGATATTTATTTGAATTAACTTAATTATTAAAATATAGGTCTTGCCCTTAATCTTGTCCAACTAACCGTCTCTTGGTCAAATTTAGTCGTTGCTTGGTCAAGAAATATAGCCGTTGGATGTTCTGCCCTGACTATTTAATATGCAAAGCTAGATCTGATTCTTCAACTTGTCCTAACAATGAACCACACTGGTTGGTTCGAAACGCGTCGACAAATGAAATCTCATGTGATTTACGCCAAGAATCTCTCAAAAAATTGATATGGATCACATAAGCCTCAATTCAACAAGAATATGAACTTATTAGAATTGGAATAATCTCAAATCCCTAGGAAATTGGTGGGTCGTGGCACGAATCTAATTTAACTTGAGAAAAAAAATACACATCTTATTGTAAAATGAACCATTTTGCTAAATAAAATTTGCTTATATATTAATTTCCCCATCTAATTAGAATATGAATTTATTAGAATTGGAATAATCTCAAATCCTAGGAAATTGGTGGACTGGGAGCCACTTGGTACAAATCTAATTCTTTAATTTATTAAAAGTCAATGCAACCTAACAAACTATGTAACAACTATTGATAAGCATTCAGATGAAACATATGTTGAGCATATTCTCTTGAGAATCAATTTAGACCATCATTAAAAAACAAAAATCAAAAGACAACACATCTTCATCCACCTTAAGTTGAAATAAGAAGCCTTAAGTTGAAGATAAAATATTTCTTTTGTCTTAAATTTTTTTTTCTTAAAAGTGTCCATGACATAATGACAGTTGATGTTTTTCATACAATATTAATGGAAAAAAAGATTTCCAAACATATAATATTAATAGTAAAAGGAATTTCCAAACTATGTTAATAAAAATAGAGTAAGAACATCTTCATTTCAATTTAACTGTATAGACACACTCTTATGAATTATATATTTTTTCATTTTTGTGATGTTAACAATATTCTCCTAAAATATATATTTTTTATTTTTTATAGTACAACCACATTAAAAATATTAATGTGGTTGATATAACAGAAGGCTTCATAAATATAACCAGAAAAACCATTGCAACACAAAGAAAGTCTTACTAATGCTCACATTTACTTAATTACCCATGTATAAAAAGGTTATGGGTCAACTTTAACTTAAGAAATAAAAATGAATTATAAATGAATGTTATAAATAATAATGAGAAATTTATCATGAATGAACTTATTAGAATTGGAATAATCTCAAATCCCTACGAAATTGGTGGGTGGAGAGCCGGTACGAATCTAATTTTTTAAATTTATTGAAGTAATGTACCATTTTCCTAAATAAAATTTACTTATATATAAATTAATGTTATAAATAATAATGGGGAACTTATCATAGAGGAACTTATTAGAATTGGAATAATCTCAAATCCCTAGAAATTGGTGGGCATGGAGCCAAGTGGAAGAACCTAATTTTTTAAATTATTAAAAGTCAATGCAACCTAACAAACTCTTTAATATACTACAATTAAGATTAAGCATATGTTGAAAAAAAAAAATCAAGAAATCCTCATCCACTTTAAGTTGAAATAAAAAGTCTTCCACAAAAAATAAAGTTAAAAAATCTTCATTTCAATTTAACCTTATAGGCAAACTCTTATAAATTATATATTTTTCCTTTTTGTGATATTAAAAAAAGTAAATATAAAATTAAAAAAAAATAAATAAATAAATAAATTATCTTAAAATATAAATTTTATATTTCAATTAAATCACAATTTCAAAATATTCATCACATTATAAATTTATTAATTTTCTAACACCTAAAATTAAGCAAAATCTATCGATAAAAATCACATAAGAGAATTTTTTTAGATTCATCAGCAAAACTAAATTTTAACAATTCACTACATTCATTCATATATATATATAAAAAACAAAAATTTTACCCCGCCATCTAATCACATAAATGAGAAAAACACCTACTTTTTAAATCATAAACCATTTAAAAAAATTATATAGATATTTTAATTTAATCATACATGGGCTAGAGAGAATCCATAACGGTGCTTAGCAATACAATTCATCATTTGGCATGGTTAGATTAGAACCACACCACCATCTAATCACATAAATCGGAAAAAACCTACTTTTTAAATCATAAACCATTTTAAAAAATTATATAAACATTTAATTTAATCGTTGATGGGCTAGAGAGAATCCATAATGGTGCTGAGGCAATACAATTCATCACTTTGGCATGGTTATAACTTCCTCATAATGGTCAAATAGCCAAAGCTAATTCATCTAGTAAATCACCATAAATAAACCATATTCTTGGAAACAAATAACACTGCGTTACATGATTCGACCGCTTTGCTCACAGAACATTTCGCAGACAGTACCAACACATATTCGATTCACTATAACATTGTAATATTTAGTCCCTCGGATCCAACTACGTCTCTCACTCGGATTCGGCTCCGACAATCTAATTCAGTACACGGCGTGGTGGGCAATATGAGTTATTGCTGCAGGGGAACGCTCTTGAGGACCACTGTTTCGACTGTGAGGCCTGGCCCGAATCCAAACAGAACTCCCACATCCAAACCTTCTCCGGTTGTCGAACACCCATTCTGCTGAGAGGACTTCCTCATCTCGTCCAAGATGAAGTGCACGCACGCGCTTGACATGTTTCCATAATCGCTTAGTACTTGCCTCGTTGCTCTCAGTTTCTTGGGATCCAGATTCAGCTTTGCCTCCACCTGGTCCAGAATGGCAGGGCCTCCGGGATGGGCGATCCAGAACAACTGGTTCCAGTCAGAGATTCCAAACTGCTGGAAGGCCTCCACCAGACTCTTTTCTATGTTCTTGGAAATGACCCCGGAACGTCTTTGAGAAGGTGGAAGGTGAGTCCGACCTCTCTCAAGTGCCCGTCGATGGCTCCGTCGCTGTCGGGAAGAATTGTCTGTGCAGTCCACATCAGCTCGAAACAGGGCTTCTCCACCTCAGGAACGGGATCGGCTCCGACGATGAGGGCGGCCGCACCATCGCCAAAGAGAGCTTGGCCGACCATACTGTCGAGATGAGTGTCAGAGGGGCCGCGGAAAGTGACAGCCGATTTCACTGCAGACGACCAGAACCCGAGCTCCCCGATTGTTCTCTGCCAGATCTTTAGCCACGCGGAGAACGGTGCCTCCAGCGAAGCAACCCTGTTGGTACATCATGACTCTCTTAACGCTGGGGCGGAGGCCAAGAAGCTTTGTCAGCTGATAGTCGGCTCCGGGCATGTCGACTCCACTGGTAGTGCAGAAAATGACATGAGTAATCTTGGATTTGGGCTGCCCCCATTCCTTGATGGCCTTAGCAGCCGCTTCTTTTCCAAGCCTGGCACCTCCACCACAACCATGTCCTGCCGTGCATCCAGCGATGGCGCCATGTACTCGCAGACGTTGGGATTCTCCTTCAGAATCTCCTCCGTCAAATACATGTATCTTCTTTATCGCCGATTTGTCGCCTGCAACACAAGCCAGATCAGATACACATCGCAGCCTCATCATATGAACATAATAAAATAACCAGATTTCAGATCAAATGATATTACAAAAATGAAATCATTTGTGAAATTTCTTACACATTCTTCTGAATTTCTCCTTGAGCTCTGTCATATGCTCACTGTTGGTGATTTTGAAGTAGTAATCAGGGTAACTGCTCTGGTCGACAGCATTGGGGGGCGTTGCAGTGCCGATAGCGAGGATGGTGGCAGGGCCATCTGCTCTCTGAGCCTTCCTGAATGCCTCTAGATCCAAACCCAAAGTCTCAGCCATGATTGCTCGCTGTGATATTCTAGTAAGCAACGACAAGAAGCAGGCACGCTTGCTTCCTTCCTTGAAAGAAGGAAGGAATGGAGTAAAAGTTATATAGCGCAAACTCCAGCTACTTGCTCTGCCAAGAAAGAGGTTGCCAAGAGTAGAGGTTGGACTGTAAACACGTAACCCCCACACTTCCTTGCGAATGATTCGTCGTCCTTGTCTAACCATAGGAACAAAGAAAGGAAGATAAGAGAAATCATGTGCCCGCGAACTTTGAAAGACGAGTAGCTAGAATGTAACGCACGTGCCTGGAGACTCCAAGTTGACAGTTGGACGCGTCGTTGCCCGCACTACCAGACAAAGAAAACATGGTTAGAATTCAATATGGTAGCAGTGTCACATGATGAAGTAGTTGAAATATCTCTATCAACCATTTTTGTCATATGGGGTAGATCTCATATAAATATGTAAATAATGGTTGTAGGGCGTTAATTGGAGAGAGCAAACTAGGATAATGTATATTCATTCCCCTTGAGCGTTCTTTCGTCATGTGGGCCCTTTCAACTGTGCAACTTGTGCACTTATCTGGTTTCGTGGTGAATATGTTGTTATGGCTTCGTGGTTGACATTGTAGTTTCCTTGGATTTTAACTTGACTCTAAAATTCTTACTTCTCTCAATTAACTTAAACCAATTTATTATATACAATAAATATGGTTCAAAATATAGATAAAAAATGAAATTTATATATTGAAGCATGATTGTTTTAGTAAAATGGTACATTAATGGTTGTTATATAACAATTGTTAATTGTTGCTAGGATCCACCTTTTGTTAGCTTCTTTGAAATGTCAAGAATATCCTCCCATGGTAACCACCTCCATATCTCCATAGCTTCAAGTCATTCAAATCCTTGATCATGATTTTGAAGATTTGACCATGGCCTCACTTAAGTCAGCAAGAATGTCCCCTCCAAGCAAGATTGTGAAAAGGAAAACAATCCTCCACCCTATAGACTTGTAAACATCTTTTTGTTAGCTTTTTTGATATTCAATGTCAAGAATATCCTCCCATGGTAACCACCTCCATAGCTGCAAGTCATTCAAACCCTTGATCATGCTTTTGAAGATTTGACCATGGCCTCACTGAAACGAGCAAGAATGTCTCCTCCAAGCAAGTTTGTGAAAAGGGAAGCAATCCTCCACCCTCTTCCTCTAGACTTGTAAACATCAATGGAAACCAATGATCCTCATGCCATATTCTTGATTTTGTGATTTAGTTGTGTTACAATCAATAAATGGAACTCAGAGATTTAAACTTGCTCCTTTAAGATATATGAAAAATTTTCCTTTTTATATTTGTAGTAGAAGCATTTTTGTATTTATGATTATTTTTAAAGAAAATTGAGATTTAATCTTTCAATCATCACAATATTTTATGGAAGAACTATTTCAATTATTGGTTTCTTGATTTCAATGGTTAGTTTTCCATAATCTCATCATAGCTTCATCTCCCCCATTTTCTATTGCCTTTTGGATTAGAGTTACTATATATATATAATATATATATATATATATATGAAGTAGTGTTAGGTTGCAAAACGAAGATGAAAAAATAAGTATGAATTGGCATTTTCATTTAGACGATACATAAATAAATAGAATGCTTGTGACCAATGGATTCCAAATGATAGTTCATGTTCCACACCATAACCCTAAATGATTAGCTCTCCAACATTTCCACCTTACTACGAAGGGGTGTATGAATCCAACCGAATAGATTAGGACAATTGTCAATGATTAAATGTGGTTTTTGAATCAAGTGGTTTAAGAAAGACCACAAACTAAATTGGTAGAACCTAAAGTCACTTCTACTGAATGGTGGTTTAAGAATGATCACCAACTCTCGAGCACATCTCTAATGCTCAGTGGTTCCCATAATATTTTGAATTTTTCCTAGAAGTTGACGTCTTCAATTAATTGGAAGTGCTCACAAATGGTAATTTGAAGATAATTGCAAACACAACTTGGCTCTAAGGCTCAACAATTCCATAACATTTTTAGATTTATCTAGAAGTTGTTGTCTTATGCTAATTAGAATTTCTCGCAAATGGTGATTTCAAGATGATAGGAAACTAATGTATGTTTGAAGATGACTGCAAATTGAAGCACACCAATAAATTTGACTATGACTACAACTTTGACTCTAGCTCAAGCTTGAGGCTCTAGTTTTGGATGTGTCTCAAACTCACCTGTGCATGCTTGATTGATAGGGCTTCAAAACTAGAAGTTGCATTGTTAATCTTTGGTATTATTGCCCTTGTTAAATACAAGGTGAGAAGATGAAAAACTATTCACTCCAATGTGTTAATACTCAAGAATGAATTCTATGGTATGATTGATATATCTTCTTGGTTGTTGAAGACCATTACCAAGAGACAATCCATCCAACGTGAATGTTTTTCCTTGCAAGGTTCTTGTGACTAGAACATTTGTCTAAATAAAGAGCTTATTTTCCGAGGGTGAAGATCAAAACATTGATCTTTCATGTGACCAACTTGATGAAAATAGTGACATTTAAGAATTTTATTTGGAATTGGAGTAGGTGAAGATAAGCGTTATTGAAGAAACCCAACACTCTGAAATTGGATCGGTTTAGAATAGTTTGGAATGTGAAAAGTCACTTCCTTTTCATAGCCAATATTGGATCTATGTTTGTTTTTGACGACTTCTTCCTAGGGTTTGATGACATGCTTGGGAAGCGTAAGAAATTTTTTTGCATCTTTATTTGAATCTACTCTTGAAGTGGCATCACAAATATAATCATGTGATGGGCTTTAGTGGAAATCTTTCTCAAAGTCAAAAATAGAATTATTTTGAACACAAACCATCATTGGATTATAGACCAAAGATAAAAGAATAATTATGAATTGTCAATTCATTATATGATATAGATATAAATATAATGTTTATGATCGTTGGACTCCTCTTCCAATGTCTCATGCACTCCCAATGATTGCACGCCATAACCCTAATGGATTAGATGCCTAATAGGTAGCATAGTTAAGTTTCTTGAAGCAATAGATACAAAAAGATGCTAGTACTATTGTGCTCATATCTATATTAAGGTATCACTAGATAAAGGTATCATAATGTCCATCCTTCTTTAGCTATATGGATGGACTTTTATCAAAGAATTCAATTATGAAAAATTGCCTTTTAAGTGTTACTTCTCATGCATATGGGAATTTTTTGAAGTATTATCATCATGATTCTCCTCTTCCAAATCCAAATCTCTCTTAATTGACTAATACAATTCCTCGGAGGAAGCTAGAGTGAAGCAATGCAAAAGATCACTCCCAATTTAGGCTAGTCATAAAAAACAAGAAGGAACAACAATTTTAGTTGAAGAATCATAAAGCACAAAAGAACGATGCCTCTCACTACAACTGCTTCCATGCCCTAGGAATATTAGAGGCCTTCGTAATGTTCAATAAGGAAGGGGAGATCCAACCTCAAGATTGAATATATTGATAAATTTGTCTAAGAGAAGATATGGTTCAGAAAAATATTAAAACAAAAGAAGCCATGACATACACACAATACATAGGATATTTACTCTAGAATCCTTTAATCAAGAAATTAACCATTAAACTTAGAACCACACTTCCCCCTCCCTACCATTATATTAATAAATAGTTAAAAAGAAAATATCTAGGTATTCCATTGCATCACTCAACCACAATCTAAAAAGTGGTATTACATTATAATCATAATCCCTTAATTGGGATTAGATTATAATACAGCAAAACCATTGGTTGAAAAAGAACAAAAGTGTATCCTCTCATGTTGTGTTGGGATGCCCAATGTACTTACATGCAAACAATAATACAACACATATCCAACAAGAGGAACCTCCCATGATCCATATATGTAGTAATCCATGAAGCAATCACAAACCTTCAAGTAGATCAAATCAAAACAACCCCATCGCACTATAAGGGAAGATTGTCATATGCAATCCCTAATGAAAAACAACAGGGTATTCAAACTACCCATAATGAACCAAAGTATGATCAATTGATCAACAATTTCTAGCAACAATGATAAAAGAGGAGAAAAACAATGGAAATCAAATGACAAATAAATAATGCTTAAAGATACATTAAAAATTCTTCCACCTTACCCCTCCACTCCACCCTCCTAACGAAGGAAATCCAATAGGAAGTGAAAGGAAAATGAGGCAACAAGGGACATTACCTTAGTTATTCAAAACTATTCTTTAAGCTAGGAGAGATACATCTCAATCATGGGGGATTCACTGGGGGGAGAAATATCATATCACATGTAGTCATATTGCGGGATATATTTGAGGGGAAAATGACATAATATATTCAGCATATAATAGGGGGTAAAGGGTTTTTATATTCACAGGTATAAAAATGGAGCTCAAAGTCAATGAAAAAATATAAAAGGGTAAAAAAAATGTTAATGAAAAAATGGATATGTATAATATCTAGTGAAAGTAGGGATTTTTTAAATTGGAAAGGTGTATTGGGTTCGTATTGGCAAGGGGTTAAAAAATGTGATTTTTAGAGGTATTTTCCAATATATAGTCAAATTAAGGGTATTGTTTAGTATGCCATGAATGCAGGTGATATGTGAGAGGTTCATTGAGTGAATATTTTGATAAATTTGTCTAAGAGAAGATATGATTCAGAAAAATATTAAAACAAAAGTCATGACATACACACAATACATAGGATATTTACCATAGAATCCTTCAATCAAGAAATTAACCATTAAACTTAGAACCACACTTCCCTCTCTTCCATTATATTAATAAATAGTAAAAAAGAAAATATCTAGGTATTACATTGCATCACTCAACCACAATCTACAAAGTTGTATTACATTACAATCCTAATCCTTAATTGGGATTAGATTATAATACACCAAAACCATTGGTTGAAAAAGAAAAAAAGTGTATCCTCTCATGTTGTGTTGGGATTCACAATGTACTTACATGCAAACAATAATACAACACATATCCAACAGGAGGAACCCCCCATGCTCCATATATGTAGTAATCCATGAAGCAATGACAAACCTTCAAGTAGATCAAAATAACCCCATCCCACTATAAAGGAAGATTGTCATATGCAATCCCCAATGAAAAACAACAAGGTATTCAAGCTACCCATAATGAACCAAAGTACGATCAATTGATCATCAATTTTAGCTAGCAACAATGATAAAAGAGGAGAAAACGAATGGAAATAAAATGATGAATAACTAATGCTTAAAGATACATTAAAAAATCTTCCACCTTACCCCTCCACTCCACCCTTCTAACGAAGGAAATTGAATAGGAAGTGAAAGGAAAATGAGGCAAAAAGGGACATTACCTTAGGTATTCAAAACTAGCCTTTAAGTTAGGAGAGATACATCTCAATCACGAGGGATTCACTGGGAGAGCAATATCATATCACATGTAGTCATATTGGGGGATATATATTGAGGGGGAAATGACATAATATATTCAACATATAATAGGGGGTAAAGGGTTTTTACAAGTATAAAAAATGGAGCTCAAAGTCGGTGAAAAAATATAAAAGGGTAAAAAAATGTCAATGAAAAAATGGATATGTATAATATCTAGTGAAAGTAGGGATTTTTTAAATTGGAAAGGTGTATTGGGTTCGTATTGGTAGGGGGTTAAAAAATGTTATTTTTAGAGGTATTTTCCAATATATAATCAAATTAAGGGTATTGTTTAGTATGCCATGAAACCACATGATCTGTGAGCAGTTCATTGAGTGAAACCCCTGCGATCTCAATCACTTCTCAATTATCCTCTCTCTAATATAAAACAATAGATAATATAATCTAAATTTCAATATGTATCATGTTATATGTTAAATCTTATATATGCATCTTCTCTAAATCTCTCTTTACACTACAAGAAATTACAGAAATATGAGAAAGAAAATGCACTCTTAACTCAATCACTCTCTAAACCATTCTAAGAGAAAAATATTTGTTATACCAAAAATTATACTCTTACTATTTTTTACTCTACCATATAAGAAAAATCATTATATATTTTATTATGAAAATTTAATTATTTCTACAACAATAATAACATCATTTTCTAAAAATATTGTTTAATAAAAAATAAAATATTTTAAATATTTTTATAATACATTAACATAAATGAAGGTTAAACACCAAAACTTAAAATGTAAAATTATTAATATTTAAAATACCCCAAATTGAAATAAACATACATGTATATACTCTTTCTAAAAAAGAATTAACGTCATGAAAAACCTTCCCATCTCCCTTGACATCTTCAAAGGGAAGGATAATTAACCACCCACCATAGACATAACCTCAAAAATATCAATGAAAATGGAACCCACAATACCTCTTGTGGACTTCACAAGAATGTCTTATCAATTAAACTATATCTATATATTATATTATTTATGTCAATAACAACTTATTAAATAAGTATAATTCAAATGTTATTATAAACTCTATATTATTTATATGTAATTTGTTAATAACAACTTATTAAATAGGTATAATTAAAGTGTTATTATAAACTTTACCAATGTTAAAATATTCCCAACAATATAACATGAAACTTGTACATTGACTTTAAATCTTATAAATTATTTTTTATTTTTTAAATATTTTATGAATTAATTTTTAAAATACACTTTAGGTTTTCCAAAATATTTAGCTTTTTAATATTTTTAAAAATATCCATTATACATTAGAAAATATATTTCACTTACACATTTAATTAATAAATTTTTATTTTCCCTTTATGAATTAATTTTAAAATACACATTACTTTTTCCAAAATATTTAACTTTATGATATTTTTAAAAATATCCATTATACATTACAAAACATATTTCCCTCAAGGTTTATTTTTATTAATAAAAGTTCTTACCTAAAACCTTAAAAAAGTATATATCACTAAAATACTCATACCCATACCCATTTCTTTGATCATTCAATCATAAATCGTTGTATCGGAATGTTGTATGGATATATTAATAATCAAGCCACCCTAAAGTGAGGGAGGTGAATTGTGGAGGATACATTGTAGAAAGGGAGAAGATTACAATATCATGTAACATACAAAATTTCGATATGAAATTTGTAGAAATCAATTTATTGTTTAATTAACTAAAATCAAATTATCTTATCAAAATTAAGCATATGAAATTCATAATAATTAAACCAATTTGATGGACAACATTGTAAAGTTCAAAAATGGAAAAATAAACATTAAAAGATGTTATTTGTTTTTTTTTTATAATTTTAAACAATAATTAACTTATATATCTTAATTTATGTTTATTTTTTCACAATTACTTAATACAATTATAAAATTACTATGTAAATATTAAATATTAAATGACATCATGTTTAACTTTTCAATTTACCTAAGACAATTATGAAATTACTATGGAAATGATCAAATAACAAATGACATCATGTGAATGCATAGATTTTTAAAACTATAACAACCATATAAACTAAATGCTTGGTAAACGCCAATAAAAATCAAAACATTTTCTTTATTACATATCTGTGGTTACTCAAAAAAAACTAATTAAA
Organism: Pinus tabuliformis; assembly: GCA_031772625.1. Taxonomy (NCBI): domain Eukaryota; kingdom Viridiplantae; phylum Streptophyta; class Pinopsida; order Pinales; family Pinaceae; genus Pinus; species Pinus tabuliformis. The sequence continues at coordinate 851,766,551 of CM062810.1, read as the reverse complement.
TTCTAACTTTTATTATTATTATTATTATTATTACAAAACAAAATTAATATATAAGTTAAGGAAAAACATGAAATAAGATTCTTAATTATGGATAATTATCTCTAATGAAGATCTTTATTTCTAAATAGATTTTGTTACAATACCATGGCTTATTAATTCCCTTGTCAAAAAAATCATATCTTGACACTTGTTCATATAACATATTTTTTAATTAATTAATTTAACTAAAAAAGAAAAAAAGACATATAACTATTTTGGAGATAAATCTCAATCTTTAATTTATTTATACTAATATGAATATTTTAAAATATTATATAGAGTTTAAATCATAATTGGCTATTATCCACTTAATAATTAAATTAAAATTCTAAAAAATTCTATTCAAAAAACACATACGTAATAATAATTATAAAAAAAATAATTATGCTAACCTTATTAATTAAAAAAATATATATCTCGTCTGTATATTCCAAGTCTATGTATTCCACATCAATAAAGACAATTAATATCAAATGTCTAGATCAATTAAAACAATTAATATCAACTTATAAAACCGAATGTTCAAATAAATAAATAAATAACTTAATTTAAAATAAAATAATTTAATTTGATACATTCAAAATTATAACGCGTCACTGTCACACATATGTTAAGATTATTAGTAGTGTTGTTTTCGTTTAATAGACATCCTTTGTCGAAGTGAATGAGAAGACGCGAGACAGTTAAGCACTAAAGAAATTCGTTGCAAGTCGGCCTAGAATCAAGTAAGGTGAGAAAAATTAGTTAAGCACTAAATAAATTCGTTGCAAATTGGAAAAAAAAATTAAAAGTAAAATGATTGTTATTGATATTTAACATAAAATATGAGTGGATTACTTGCAAACTGACTTTAAATACTAAGAGACTGGAATTGGTGATAGGATTTACTAAAATTTCAAAGATCAGAATTGGTGATAGAATTTACATTCATATTGCTTGTATCCTCTTACACTATGGGTGTATGGGTGATGCTTCCAGAGATTTGAACACAGGTGGGACTACTAGCAAATCGATTCCAAACACCAAAACTCTAGAGGCCAGAGTTGGTGATGGGACTTCGAACTAATTATAAACTTTTCATTTTAATCTAAATTTAGGTATTCACGTTCAATTAATAGCCAAAATTTCAAATCATATATAGCTTAATGCGGCTTCCCATTGCTAAGGTGGTAGAAAGAAGAAAAGGAGGTGTTAGACTTATTGATCTACCCTAATGTTGATGGTCTTAAACATTATGATGAGCTAATAGTTGGGCCCTTGGAACCATGATTTTGGTAGGTAGAAAGAAGAAAAGGAGGTGTTAGACTTGTTGATCTACCGTGATGTTGATGGTCTTAAACATTATGGTGAGCAAATAGTTGGGCCCTTAGAACCATGATTTTGGTAGTAGCCTAGAAATGATGACAAAATGTTTCTTGATGTTTTGTTTGGTTTTGATATCTCAATGGAGAGACCGCCCTCGGTGAGGAGGGGTTGGATGGAATGCCTCTACCCTCCACTAAAGCATGGAAACAATTTCATGTTTTGATTGGAGGGATAAGCCACAAAATAAATAGTTAGCTCTAATGTGTAAATGAACCTATAGATTCTTCATAATAATGTCATAAAAATAGAAAATTTTATTCAACTCACCAATCATAGTCATTCTTGTCTCCACCTACATTTAGCAAGTCATTTGGTCAACCTTTCGGCAAGGGAACATATGGAACTATTAATTGGAGAACTAGGGAATTGCATAAATGAATAAGAATGAATTCCAAGAGGTCGTTTTGATAGACAACATTATAAAATTGAAGCACAAGTGAGGATTCTTCAACATATGGAAGAACCATAGAAGCGTCATTGGGGGAGAAATACCATACCACATGGGTTCATATTGAGGAATATATATTAAGGGGAAAATCGCAGAATATATTGAGCATATAATATGGGGTAAATGGTTTTAATATTGATAGGTATAAAAAATGGAGCTCAAAGTTAATGAAAAAATATAAAGGGGTATAAAAAATACTAATGAAAAAATGGAAACTTACAATAACTAGTGAAAATTGGGGATTTTTAAATTGGGAAGGTGTATTGGGTTCATATTGGTAGTGATACAAAATTGGATCCTTAAACTCTTTTAAAGTTACCCAAAATCTATAAAGAAACTCATGCCGAAGTTTAAAGTCTAATGGATGTTGAAGCTATCGGAAATAACCTCTGAATAATGGTAATTTTGCAGCTAGCATGAAGCAACGAGGACTTTCGGTCAAAGCGCTTGACTGTTGGCCCATGGAGACTGTGAATGGCGCAAAAATAGTAGTTGGGAAGCTCAAACCCAAAAACGAAGGCTTTTTCTGATGCACGATTAGCGCAAAGCACTAATCGTGCATCATTGGGCAAAACCCCTCGAGAAGGAATAGCCCTGAGTGCTCGGTCACATACAAAAGCCGAGAACCATGGGAAAAGCGCTTTAATGATAGGCGAGTTCCACGCTCGAAAACCGACAGAATTTCGGAGGCGTTTTTGGTGGTAAGCGAGTTTGTCAGAGGACCCAGTGATGCCATATAGCGAATGACGCGTGTCCGACGGATGAGAAAGAAAACCGCCTCTCATCGTGGGCTAACATTCGAGCAAGTCAACCGCACGATAAGAGCGATAACCGTAGGATTTGGAGGCCCCAGATCTAATGGAGGAGATTGCATCAGATGGATGATCGAACCCGAGGGAGAAATAAGCTACAACGCATAAAGATTTGAAGTCCGGCGTGGACGATGAGTTGGCAGAGTTTCGTTTTTGCGAGCATTCTTGGAATAAACAGAAATAATGGTCGTTTCAAACAATCGAGTGTTTCTGATGAACCTAACACTTATCCGTTACGGAATAGGTGGTTGTTTCCCTGTGAGGCATGATGCAGTGACTGTAACAGCCGAAAGAAGGGATTCGAACAGTCAGGAAGCAAGTGGCTTAAAGCCACAGACTGACAGAGAAAGAAGGGGCAGAATGCACAGAGGAGACAAAAGAAGAGATGAGAGAAAACAGCAAGAAAAAAAAGTTGAACGCGCAGAGAGTCTCTGGGGTCACTCAGAGGTTGAGAGAAAAGCCAAGAGAGCTCAATTGACAGCAGCATATTGTTGTTGAAGTTGCTTGGAGGTCGAGCGATTCACAGAGGCATGCAAAGTCTGAGAGCCAGAGCAGAGAGCTGAAAGCCACAACCAGAGCCAAGAGCCAGAGCAAGCGCCAGAAGCCAGAGCTGAGATCCAGAACCAGAGCCCGAGCCAAAGAGCCAGAGCTAGAGTCAGAGCCAAGAGCCAGAGCCAGAGCCAAGAGCCAGAGCTAGAAAGCTGAAGAGCTCCAAGAGCCAAGGGATAAGATGGTGTTCTGAACCTAATGTTCCTGTGTAAAACATTGGAGTTGAGTGTGGAACTTGTAATAGAACTTTTACCATAATCCTAGAGAGCCTAATCGAGTTGATTAGAGCTCAAGGAGACGTAGCCCAAGATATCAGGGTGAACTCCATATTATATTGTTGTCTTATGTGTTTGTTTTTACTGCTGCTTTAACTACTGTTATATGCATTTATATATCAGTTTAAGTACCTTCCCATATCAGCACAAACAACAGATTTTAAAGTAAATAATCAGCTAAAAACAAATACAAGCATACACCCATGTTTTCAAGCATTTCCTAATTCCGCATTGGTTAATCATTAAGACTTGGGAAATTTTAAAATCTTTGGAAGTGGGAGAGGTTCTTGTAAGTTAGACAAGAAACCTAAGAGCACCATTTTTAGATCAGGTGGTATCAGAGCTTAAGATTGATTAACCCCACCTTCAAAGAAGGTTGTAACAGGATGCTTGATTGACAGGGCAAAGATTGCTTGTCTGAAAGGTGTTTGGACAGTCAAGGATTGATTACCTCATCGATTGTATGCTTGGTTGCAGACTGACTATTGTTTGAAGTTTTCAGAGGTGAAGGGAAAGCTATTGATAGCTCAGTCCAGGAAGGACAAGAAGGAAGAAGGGATAAAGGCATTCTTCTATCCCAAAGGACCTCAAAGCAATCCTTGAAGCACAAGAGGTTGGTTGCAAAAGGCTGCTTGAGTAAGCTCTTTACTAATCTTGTTTGAAGTTCTTTTGTTCATTGGCATAATGACAAATTCTACAAGTAAGTTCTCAAATTCTTCTTGCTCTCCAAGTTCCTCTGATGGAGACATGAAGCAAGACTTGTCCACCATGATGGATATGGTGAGATAAATGTATGAAGATGGAAGGAAGAGCAGCATACTTAGAGAGAAATTGAATTCTGTGGAGGAAGAGAAGCAGATGCTTTCTGACAAATTGCAGGAAATGGAGAGGCAACTTCATATTGCAAATATGAAACTTAAAAGGATGCATGAGTTGGAGTCACAATTCTTTGTTGCAAAAGAAGCCTTGGCCAAGTATCAGCTTGAAGAAGAGGTAAACCATTCTTGTTTGTCTTCAAATTCTTCTAAGAATGCTTATATTGGTTCTTTTGAAAAACATACCAGAGGCATAGGGTCCAAGCTAATGTCCAAGATGGGCTATGAAGGAAAGGGCTTAGGAAAACATGCACAAGGTATTTTTGAGCCAATAATGGTTGAGGAAAGGCCTAAGTATTTGGGTCTTGGCTATGGGCAGTCTTATGGAGAGAGTTCCAACGCTGCCATGAAGTCCATTGAAACAATTCCCAAAAGGAGTTTCTTTGCAGGTCATCTACCTCAGATGTGTGAGGATTGTATTTAGGAGGAATGCAATAGCTCGAAACATCATTTGCATGATGCAGGTATGCAAAAGCACATTCTTGAACCAGAGGGTTGTGAAAACTCTGACAGCCTTGAAGAAAGTGATAGTGTTCCGAAGGGAGCCACTTCTTCATTTGCTTCACCTCCTCATGAAGGTAGCAGAGGTGAAAGAGGTAGGTATAAATCTGGTTCTAAACACATTCCTTTCGATTTTGTAAAGCATGGAAAAGGAATTGCATGTTCCTTTTGTGGTTTGGATAACCATTATGTTTCTAGATGTTGGAAGAGGATGGCCACATACAGGAAACTTTTGAAGGAAAAGAAGCAAGCAGCCAAAGGTCCACAGGACAAGGCAAATCATGTTGACAAAAGGATGCACATGTGTTGCACTTATTGCCATAAGCAAGGGCATCTTGTTGAAAGGTGTTGGACTTTGAATCCAGCACTGCTTCCACCAAAGCTCAAGGAGAAGGTGGAAAAAGAAAATGGCAGGGATGGAAATAAAGATTCCATGATTGATGTGTTTTAGGATGATTCACACATCGATGTTGATGTATAATCAAAGGAGGGACCTTTGAAATGGATTGGTAAGAAATGGTTAGAATTATTATCCAATTAAGACTACATGTCCTTTGATGCATCTATTTGCAGGATCTTACCAAAATGGTAAAGGGAAAGAGGTTGAACTCCATATTATATTGTTGTCTTATGTGTTTTTTTTTACTACTGCTTTAACTACTATTATATGCATTTATATATTAGTTTAAGTACCTTCCCATATCAGCACAAACAACAGATTTTAAAGTAAATAATCAGCTGAAGACAAATACCAGCATACACCCATGTTTTCAAGCATTTATTAATTCCACATTGGTTAATCATTAAGACTTGGGAAATTTTAAAAGCTTTGGAAGTGGGAGAGTTCTTGTAAGTTAGACAAGAAACCTAAGAGCACCATTTTCAAATTAGGTAGGGGGTTAAATAATGTGATTTTTAGAGGTATTTTCCAATATGTATTCAAATTAAGGGTATTGTTTAGTATGCCATGAACGCACGTGCTATGTTAGAGGTTCATTGAGTGAAGCCATCATAGGAGGAACACACAAAAATTCATTGATAAGCTTATCCATGAGATCATTTATATATAACCAAAAGTATAATTAACTCTAATATAATTAAGAAGACATGATCAAATTTGATCACTTTATTAATTCCTAGATTCCTACTTTTCTACCTCAACTTGTGCACTAGTTGATTGAGTTGGGACCCCTTTAGTTGAATTGTTTGATTAGTGGAATTCCCTAGTTGACCTTTGAACTTAAATTGGTTGTCTCTATAATATTAGTGTTGAACATGTGTTTTCATTGATGTCAAAGGTGTTTTTATTGATGTTGTATTTAATGCCAGTCATAATATTTTTGCACTGTGTTGTCATTGATGTCGTGTTGTCAAGTGTTGTCATTAATGTTGTCTAGCTTTATGTCAAGGATGAAGATGAAGTTTGGGTATCTTATCTTTGAAGGAACCTCTTCTCTAGTCTTCTAGTTTAAATGAGAAAGAAATATGTATGGTTTCTAGTTCAAACGAGAATGAAAGATATATGGTTGAGTAGCTTATTATAAGACCTTTCCAATGGTATGTGCCACTTCATCTAACTCCATAGGAATGAGGAGATGGCTGCTTCAAAATAGCTTATGCCTAAAGGATGCCAACTATGCTTACGAAAATCTTAACCAAGGTCATACAATAATGAGGAAGACATCATGAAACAACAAGTCAAGTTGACAACCTAAACTAGTTCAAAATAGTTCAAACAAAAGAAGGCATATCAAGCATGCATAAGGGTGTGAAGGAGAAAAAAGGGGTAAATCCCCAAATTTTGATATAACAGTGATTTTGTAAAACCATTTATCTTTTAATTTTACCCACCACAAATTGATATAGGAGCGGCTTGATGTTGGTAGATAAGCATTCATATTGGGTCAATCAGACCCTAAACACACCAAACCAAGTGGTAAAAATGACAAGCTCAATAGGGTTCACACATTGAAGATCAGGAAGGAAAATATATCCAAAGGCTAAAGTTCGAAAAGATAGGCCCATTATTGTTACCCCTGGTCACTAAGGGCTAAGAAGATCTTGGTAGCATCAACCTTCTTTCAAATGAACCGAGACTCTCTAACATCTCAAGATCCCAAAATCTTGAGTTGATGTGAAAGGTGGAGCGTATGAGGTGGATGCCAAGTGGCCGGATAAAATATGTGGACACATGAGGTGGTGACACATGGCAAGCAGAAATGGCACTTTTGGCTATCCAACTGGATGTTTGGTAGATGACACATGGCAACTATGGGCTAGAACTAGGGCATGTGGTAGGTTCTAGTTGGTTAATGTAGGTGACATGGCAACATATGTTGGAAGTGATATGGCAAGGTGGGTCCCATATCAAGCCATGGATCATCAAAACACAATAGAGTTAAAACAAACTAGAAAAAGGTCAACCCAAGGGGCTAAGTCCCACATAAGTTGTAGATGGTCTAGAAAATTAGCCATCGATTGATATTCAAGCTCATAATTTCAGTCTTATTGCATAGGAATATCATGTTTGGAAAGAAATGGAAAGGGTTGATGCTTGATATAGGACATGGTTATGTTGTACATGTTTCAAGCATGAGAATGTGTTGATTAAATGTTTCAAGTTGTTAGAATTTTGGTGATTTTTCCATCGATAGGCAAAAACCATGTGACAACAACATTCACGACAATTTTGGGTCCCTCATCTAGAAATCAGAGCAATGGAATGTCAAAATGGACTGACATTAGACCAATCTGAGATGCAAAGTCTTGAAGTAATGGAAAATTAATTTTAAAGTGTAGCATGTCTACCATGACAGTGTAGAAAGGTAATGATTTCACCCATCAAGGTTACAACAAAGGATTTGGACATGTAATAGGAGCCTTGGTCTTGAAATATCAATTCATTGGCATATCAGTGTGTAGCAACACAAAAGGGAACCCAATCTACCCAATATTTGACAAATTGTTTAAATATGTTGTCCCACAGTCATGTGGGGTGATAATTGAGTCCCTAGAGCTAGATTTAATGGACCTAGATCCCAGTTTTGTTGAATAAGTTTTTAACATGTCATAATGTGTGGTCATAAGTGCTCAACGATTTAGCCTTGGAATCCAAGGAACGATGAAAATAAGAGTTATTTGAGTCATCTGAACTAGATTTATATCCATGAAACTAGAAGTATCGGCCCCTACCAGGTATTTGTTAACTTAATGTGGTATAAATATCCTAAGTTGAAGGATCTTGAGGAAGTGAAGTGTGATGATAGGTGGAAATAAAGAATAGATAAAAAAAATTGAGATATCTAAGTTTTGTGGGACCAAATATGGAATAAGTATGAGAATGAAGTCTAAGGAATACATGTGACTTGGATAAGGAAGTTGTTCAATCTATGTGGATAAACACATCATTCCTAAGTTTTTCATATGGATTGGATCTCATTAAGTATCGTCCCTTACCAGGTATTTGTTGACTTAATGTGGTATAAATTTCCTAAGTTGAAGAAGCTTGAGGAAGTGAAGTGTGATGATAGGTGGAAACAAAGAATATAGAAAAAATTGAGATATCTAAGTTTTGTGGGACCAAATGTGGAAGAGGTGTGAGAATTAATTCTAAGGAATACATGTGACTTAGATAGCGAATTTTTTCAATCTATGTGGATAAAAAATATAAAAGATAGATGTGTAGAATTGTGTAGAGATAAGTGAGTTAAAGATGAAAGAGTGGATTGTCATTGTGGGTAAAGAGGTAAGATTCAGATAAAAAATCAAGGAGTTTGTATGAGTATGGAATGTCTAAAAATATGAGTTTGAAAAGGATATGAAAGAAGGATCTGAAAGGTAGCTCGAGTTGGTGCTTGCAAATCTTAGGGGATTGGTGTCTCCTTCAGGTTGGTGCCTGTAAATATTAGGGGTCAATATCTCATTTTGGTTGCTATTAATAAATCATTTAATGGAATTGGTGTCTCCTTTTGGTTGGCGCCACTATATCATTTCAAGGGATTGGTTCCTCTTTCTGGTTGGTTCTAGTAAATCATTTCAAGGGATTGGTGTCTCCTTATAGTTGGTGCCATTACATCATTTCAAGGGATTGGTTTGTCCATTTGGTTGGTGCCAGTGAATCATTTAAGGGGACTGATGTCTCCGTCTGGTTGGTGTTAGTAAATCATTTCATGGGAATGGTGTCTCCTTCTAGTTGGTTCCAATAAATGAATATAACGTTAGGTTGGTGCCTACAAGATCATTTATAATAAATGAGGTTTCATGCATATCTGTTGTATTCTTATGTTGTTGATATGATTAACATTGTATATGCATTGAAATGTTTTGAGTGGTTAAAATTTTCCATTATATTGATTCACCCCCACCTCTTAGTACAATCATAATTCCAACAATTGGTATCATAAGTAGGTTCCTTCAAAAGTAATATAACCACTAGAAGGAATATCTCAAAGGGACCATGGCTAGTAAGGATGAATTTGATGAAAATAGACCTCCATTATTCAATGGATCAAATTATGTTATTTGGAAGGAAAGAATGAAGTATAATATAATGGCTCTTAACATTGATACTTGGAAATCGATAGTGGATGGAAGGAAGGAAAATAAGCATAATACACAAGCCATGAATGCTATCATGAGTGGGTTGTCAAAATTAAATTCTGATAAGGTGATTCAGTGTGAAGCAACAAAAGTAATGTTGGAAAAGTTGCAAAGCATCTACGAGGGAGATGACATTAAATCTACTTACAAAATGAAGACAGAAAAAATGTCTCAAAAGGAGGAAGTAATCAAAGATTCAAATAAGATCAAATACCATGACTACTAAAGTGATGAAACTGATAAGAAAGAAGCCCAATTCACGAGGAGAATAAAAAAGGGATTAGGAAAAGTTAAAAGTGATGACAAAAAGACCAATAGGAGAGAAATGGATAGGTATAATATGATGATAAAAAAGACATTATCTTCTTATCCATGGATGCGAAATTCAACCATAAAGAGAAATTAGATGTAGTGCAATCTATCTTAAAAGGAACTAGCAAAGGAAAAGGTAATCTTCCACTTTGTTTTAGCTATGGTAATGAAGGTAATTTTACTTCTAGATGTACATATGAAAATTATGAATTAAATGATTATGAAGATGATTTTATAGTCATAAATGCTCAAATTGTTGATAAAAAAATAAAGATAATCAGGAAATGAAGACAATTGCAGAAGAGAAAATTGAAGGTAGGAAATTTTTTCAAGGTGAGCTCACTTTTGTCTTACAAGAGATAAAAAGATTCACATTAACAAATAGAAGGGTAGAGGGAGCTATTGTAGGAGTATGAAGATAAGGATCATAATCTTTATGAAACAGAGAAAATAGTTTTCTTCCTTAAGACTCAATTAGAATAAGTGAGAAGAATGGAAAAGGTGATGGCAAGCCAGCTACAAGAAAAGGAAGAACGTTGTGAGAAACTAGAAGCAATTATTGTTTCCTTGAGAAATTATCTTGAAAGGGAACATTATTATCTTAAGTTTGGAAGGAGTTCTAAAATCTTGGATAATATACTCAGTAGTCAAAGATCCTCCTTTAAAAAAAAAACATCGATTATCATGAAGCTATCAAGGGAGAATTAAGTGCAAACACATCAAAGATAAAAGAACCAAAGAGCTATGTCAGTGTGCTGAAAGGAACCAACAATAAGTTAAATAGCATAATAAACAAAGCCAAACATCATAAAAGATCAAACCAACCACACAAGAAACAAGAAAGAAAGTGAGGATTAATTCAAGCCAAATTAGATCAGCCCCACAAGTAGTGATGGAGTAAGAAAGAAACGTAAGTCTAAAATTTCTCAAGAAAGCATATAAAGCAAGCCAATTCATTCAAAAAGGATCAATTCCTCCAAGATGAACATTCACATCAAGGTACTCAAAGATTTTTAATGGATATTATTTTATTTCTTAATTTTGGCCACAAAGCATACTATTGTAGATCAACGACCAACAAAGGTATTTGTGATACTCAATAAGTAGCCCTATCATATCTAGAAATTATTGCAATGATGGAATCAAGAACCTCAATTCATTTTCTCCATTATTGAATCACATTGAATATTTTAAGTGCAACAGTTTTGGACACAAAGCTTGTGATTGCAGAAGTAGTATATTAAGTCCTCAAGTAGACATCATTGTCAATAGAAATCAAAGAACGAAGATATGGAGAAGGAAGCATGAGAACCATGAAGAATGTGATCTAGATTTGTGTGTTTAAGATGAAGAAAGCTGTTGGGTCCCTATAATACTAGTGATTACCCCATTACTATTGTAGTTGCATCCCTTATTAATATTTTTGTGCCCCTATTATCCCCATATTGTTATTATTGTGCCCCATAGAATCCCTCTATTGTTATTTTTGTGGCTTTATATTATTATTGTTAGGTTGGCTGGGTTATATTGTGACTCCTTAGACTCATATATATAGAAAGGAGGTTTTGTCATTTGAATCATCCAAGAATTGTTCATTTATGTAATGTAAAGGAGGTTTCCCACTCGAAGAGGCTGAATTCTAAGGCGTTGATCTAACTTTTCTATCTTTTCTTGAGCTGGTTTCATAACATTTGGTATCGGAGCTTTGGATTCTAGGGTTTCGCTGCTCCAAATAGGTCATCGTGTTATTTTCGCTATAACTTTTTTTTCTGCCACATTTCAGAAGCTAAAAAAAAACGCATTTGAGAAGAAATCGCGTTGAACCTCGAGTCTAAATTTCGGAGCTTTTCGCGTTATATTTGCGGAGATATGATCTGAGGAAGTTGGTCTTTTTGCAGACTCCTAAATTACATTCCAAACAGGTGACTGGGGAAAATCGTCATAACTTTCTCTCTGAGCATCGGATTGAAATTTCATAAGAAGGTACAGAAAGAGGATAGACTGTAGTTTCTTATATATATTTTTGAGATTCAAAGGTCAAAACAGTGACTCAGGGCACATCGTACAAGTTCGCTCTACTGAACTAGTCTATAATCAGGTCACTGTGGGAGATTTCACATAACTCTTCCTTGGAGAATCCAATTTGGATCAGACTAGTGGCATTGGAAAGAGGACACAGAGGGATACTACAAGTCACAATTTCAGAACTAGATGATCTGAAAGTACAGAGATACATCAGAGGCAATATCGAGCTCCTACAAAGTGAAAAAAGGTGTGTAGATTCTTTTAAATTTTTGCTTAAGATTGGTTTGAAAATTTATTTTGAAGGAATTCAAAGGGCATAGTAGAGAATTATTATCACTAACTGATGCCCCAAGGAAAGAAAATGCAAACACCTAGTAAGCAACCTGAAAGCTCTAGCATGACTCATGAATAAGAGGATGAAATGCTACATGATATATCAAAATTACGAGAACAAGTGCAACAAATGTCACTCACAAAAGCTAACAGAAGCTAAGATAAATGGTGTGGAATATAGGATAAAGGGCATGGAAGCTAAGATGGATGATTTGAAGATAGATTTGAAGAGAGACATGGCAGATTTGAAGACAGACATGGCAAATTTGAAGACAGATTTGACAAATTTTCTACAAGAAATACTTACTAATGGTGAAAAGGTAGTAAAGGAAACTCATGATGTGAACAAAAGAAATGTTAATCATGATTTCTTAGACTCTAATGTGGGATCGAAGACCCACCATATTCCAAAAATCGATATGAGGAAGTTTGATGGCAAGGATCCCGCAACATGGATATTACAGATGGAGCAATTTTTCGATCTCAATAATGTGCAAAACACACAAAAGGTACGTATTGCAACTTTATATTTGGAACCAAATCAGTTTGTATGGTATCAATGGCTTTTCTCTCGTAAACAAATTATCACTTGGGAAATTTTTACGGAAGAATTGATACACATTATGAGGATACAAAAAGCAACACTTTTTTTAGCCAATTGATAAGTCTCAAACAAAAGGGTTCAATAATGGAGCACATTGAGGAGTTCCAAAAATTGAACATAAGGGTAAAAAATATTCCAGAGGAGCATAGGATTGATGTGTTCATAGGGACTTTAAAGGATAATATCCAACATGATGTTCGCCTTTGGGAACCTGATTCATTAGAGAAGGCATTCAGGTTAGCAAGAAAAATGGAAAGCAAAATTATGGCAACGAGGAAGCATAACACTCACAACTATAAAGATGGAAGTGTTGTTGCCCCTAGTCTTCCACAACCTATAAGGTTGACACCACAAAAATTGGAAGAAAAAAGAGCAAAAGGGCTTTGTTACAGTTGTGATAGCAAATACACTAAAGGTCATAAGTGTGCTGAGAAGAAATTATTCTACATAGATTGCGAAGAGGAAGAAGAAAAGGAGAAAGAAAGGTCAAAAGAAGAGGATATACTCCAGGAACAAAGCCTAGATAAAGAATAAATGAATCCAACCATATCTTGTAATGCATTGGCGGGAATTACCACTCCTCAAACCATCAAGATAGAAGGACAAATCAAGAAGAAAAAGGTAATAGTGTTGATTGATTCAGGAAGTACCCACAATTTTATTCATTGTAAGGTAGCAAAAGAATTGAATTGCTTCTTATATCCAGCACCAGAGTGTCAAGTGATGGTTGCAAATGGAGGAACAATAAATTGCTCTGGAAAGTGCCATAATATCAAGCTATCGATGGGAGAATATGTATTGACTAGCTCAATGCTTTCCATTCCAATGGGAGGTGTTGATGTTGTATTAGGAGTCCAATGGCTACAATCCTTGGGTACAATAGCTTTTAATTTTCAAGAACTTTTCATGAAATTTTCTATGGAAGGAAAGGAAGTTGAATTAAGGGGTATTGCAGGGAAACCGGGAAAGATAATCAGCTCTAACGATATGAAAAAGCTTTTAAAAAGGGAACAAAGGGATGTAATTGCACAATTATGTTTGCTAGATGTTTCCACATTGGAATCATCTATTTCTCCAGATCTCCAAAAAGTCTTGGACAATCATTCCAAGGTATTTGAGACTCCCAAAGGTATACCTATTCATGATCATGATCATGCTATTCATCTGATTCTAGGAAGTGTTCCTCCAAACATCAGGCCTTACGGATATCCCTATGCCCAAAAGAGTGAAATTTAATGTATGGTTGCAGAAATGCTAGAGGATGGTATAATTCAACCGAGTCAAAGTTCTTTCTCTGCTCCAGTAGTATTAGTGCATAGGAAGGATGGATCATGGCGCATGTGTCTAGATTATAGGGAGATCAACAAGCTCACTATTAAAGATAAGTTTCCCATTCCGTCATTGATGAATAGCATGGATCAATTTACTTCACCAAGTTGGATCTTCGTTCAGGATATCATCAAATTAGAATGAAGGCTGAAGACATTCTGAAAACAACATTTAGAACTCATGAGCGTCATTATGAATTTTCGGTCATGCCTTTTGGCCTTACCAATGCACCTTCAACATTTCAAGGTTTGATGAATTCCATTTTCAAACCATTCCTTAGAAAATTTGTGTTAGTATTTTTTGATGATATACTAATCTACAGCAAGTCTTGGAAGGATCATGTTGAACATGTTGACAGGGTGCTACAACTATTGGAGGAGAAACAATTATATGCAAAAAGATCCAAATGTTTCTTTGGAGTGCAAGAGGTGGAATATCTGGGTCATATTGTATCTCGTGAAGGAGTTAAGGTAGACCCTAGAAAAATTAAAGCCATTAAGGAATGGAAAATCCCCACATCCATAAAGCATCTGTGAGGATTTCTCAGGTTGACAGGGTATTATCGCAAGTTTGTTAAGAATTACGGGATAATAGTAGCACCTCTAACAACATTATTGAAGAAAGATGCATTTTCATGGACTCCAGAAGCAACAAAGGCCTTCGAGCATCTTAAAGAGGCAATGTGCCAAGCATTGGTCTTAGCTACACTAGACTTCAAAAAAACCTTTATTGTGGAATGTGATGCTTTAGGAAATGGAATTGGTGTTTTTTTAATGCAAGATGAAAGACCCATTGCTTTTGAAGGTCATCGAATCAAGGGAAATCTTTTACACAAAGCTATTTATGAGAAGGAAATGTTGGCAATACTCCATGCAGTCACGAAATGGAGACCCTACCTAATGGGAAGACACTTCAAGGTAAAAACAGATCATGATAGCCTTAAATACTTTTTAGAACAAAGATTATCCTCTCAAGAGAAACAAAAGTGGGTCACAAAGATGTTGGGTTATGACTTTGAAATCATCTACAAAAAAGGGAAGCAAAATGTGGTGGCAGATGCACTCTCAAGAAAGGATGAGGATGTGGAAGCATTGTTGTGCGCCATTTCTATTATCCAACCAGATTGGATAAACGAAGCAAGGGAGGAATGGAAGAATGATGAAGAAGTGTGGGCACTTATTTGAAAGTTACAACAAGATTCCAGTACGTCTGATACATTTAGCTGGAAAAATGATTCTTTATGGTACAAATATTGCTTATACCTCTGTAAGAATTCCCAACTAAAACAAAAGATTCTTATGGAATTGCCCACTTCTCCCTTAGGAGGGCACTCAGGATTTTTAAAAACTTACCACAGGGTTAAGAAGGAATTTTTTGGGATGGCCTTAAATCGGATATTCAAAAATTTATGGCGGAATGTTTGGTTTGCCAACAAAATAAAGTTGAAACAATTAAGACACCAGGTCTATTACAACCTTTATCCATTCCAAGCCAAAATTGGGAGGAGGTTTCAATGGATTTTATCATAGGTTTACCCAAGTCTGAGGGAAAGACTGTCATCATGGTGGTAGTTGATAGACTTACCAAGTATACACACTTTTGTGCATTATCACATCCATTTAAAGCCAGTACAGTTTCTACTGCATTTATGGAAACAATTCAAAAGCTGCATGGGAACCCAAAGATTATTGTAAGTGACAGAGATCCCACTTTCACTCGAAATTTTTGGACATAATTATTTTCTTGTCTTCGTACTTAGTTAGCTCATAGCTCATCTTATCATCCTCAATCTGATGGGCAAACTGAGATAGTAAACAAATGTTTGGAAGGATATCTTCGTTGCTTTGTATCTGATAAACAGACACAATGGGTCAAATGGTTGCCTCTGGTTGAAAGGTAGTATAACACTTCCTTCCATATAGCAACAAAAATGATCCCATTTATGGCACTTTATGGATATCAGCCGCCATCCATCACATCATATTTAAGAGAAAATTCTAAGGTTCAAGCAGTGGAACATCACATCGAACATCAACAACAAGTCCTCCAACTCTTAAAGGATAACCTTGTGTTGGCACAGAATAGAATGAAACAACAGGCAGATCAACATCGCAGCGAAAGAAGTTTTGATGTAGGTGATTGGGTATTCCTACGGCTACAACCATATAAGAAAATGTCCCTCAAGCAAGCTAAGAAGGATAATAAATTATCACGAAAGTATTATGGTCTGTACAAGGTGTTGCAAAATATTGGTACTATGGCATACAAATTGGAGCTTCCTACAACTTCTCGATTGCACCTAGTTTTCCATGTTTCATGTTTAAATAAGGTTATAGGTGAAAAGCTCCCAGTTCAAACAATATTGCCAGAACTTGATGAGGAAGGAAAAATTATATTGGAACCGAAAGCAGTCACAGAAACAAGAACTCGACAGCTATGAAATCGATCAATTTCAGAGTATCTTATCAAGTGGAAGAACTTATCCGTTGAGGATTCCACATGGGAGGATGAGAATTTTATACAGAAGCATCTAGAAATACTCAAGCGTTGAGGACAACACTTTTTTGAAGGAGAGGGGAATGTTGGGTCCCTATAATACTAGTGATTACCCCATTACTATTGTAGTTTCATCCCTCTATTGTTATTTTTGTGGCTTTATATTATTATTGTTAGGTCGGCTGGGTTATATTGTGACTCCTTAGACTCCTATATATAGAAAGGAGGTTTTGTCATTTGAATCATCCAAGAATTGTTCATTTATGTAATGTAAAGGAGGTTTCCCCCTCAAAGAGGCTGAATTCTAAGGCGTTGATCTATCTTTTCTATCTTTTCTTGAGCTAGTTTCAAAACAAAAGCCAATGGTATATAGATAATGGATGCTCAAATAATAAGGCAGGTGATAAAAGAAAAAATCTCTCTCTAAAGGAATTCAAAGGTGGTAGTGTCACTCTTGGAGATAATGCATCAACCATAATAATGGGAAAATGAATAGTTAGTCTTGTTAATGAAAAAGCTAAAACTGAAGATGTCTTGTTTATTGAAGGTTTAAAGCAAAATATTCTAAGTGTAATTTAATTATTTGATAAAGGACATGAGGTCACATTTAATTCTAAAGGATGTGAAATAATAAAACCAAGCTCTTGAGAATTAGTGACAAAAGTAACTAGGAATTCAAACGATGTATATTTCCTTAATAAAGGTAAATAAGAAAATTGTTGTATGAGAGTGTTATTTATCTCATCTTATCAATAAAACACAAGTGAGAGGCTACAACATCTCAAGCCACGTTAAGATGATGGGATATTTTGGTTGTAAGCTATAGGAGAAGGCTAATGAAATGGAAAGTATGTTGGATAGAAATGAGGATGATAATTTAGATATAGTAGCAATGCAAGAAATGGTAGTGAAGACAAACCCTAGAATTGAAAATGTTACAATGAAGCCTGCAAAAGAGAAAGGGAAACATGAAGGCCCAAAATTAAGGGATGTAAAGAAAATGAACTTGCATTTGTATGCACGCACAAAGGCTTGATTTGCATAAAGGAAATGAAATGAAAGTAACACTATTGTTGACTAGAAATCATGCACATTATTGCACATATTGAAGATAATCCCATTGCAGTTGGTAAATTGGAAGAAGGTCATTGGTAGGTATGAATTAGTAATTGAAAGTAATGTGAATGGTGAAATTAAACTGACTAGAAAAGAAAAAGAATGAGAGTTTAAAATAAGGAAAAGTTTAAGTTTAGGGGGAGAAACACTTTGATGTTAAAGGAGTTAAGTTGTAGATGAAAGGTAGGATAAGATCACTCCCAAAAAGAAGAAGTAAAAGGAAGTTCAAACACAAGGGGAGTAGTCCCAAGAGCTAGAAGAGCTACATAAGAAGAAATGTTGCATGCAGGGATAGATGGATAGAGCCTTGACAGGGATAGCCTGGTTGCAAACAAAGGGGAAGTGAGAATTCATACGAAGTAATTTTTTTGCTCAGCATGGGGGATAAATTCAAGCAAGAAGTAAAAAAAATACCTTTTCCATTCATAAAGGGAGAGAATATGAAAATATAGGATGGGAGTAATCTCTGCTTCACAAGGGAGAGCAACCAACTAATTCATTTAATCTTCTTTTTATTCAAGAGGCGCATTTCACCATAGGGAATAGTCCATTAGTAGGACTAGTTTCAAAATCAAAGTATTTGCTGATAGATAGAGATATTTATGCATTAACATAGGGGGAATACATTCCATTTACCGTTGATGTCAAAAGGGTAGAGTGAGAATACATAGTAAGCAAATATCAAGAGAAGATACCCAAGTAGTAGATAGCAATACTTCTTAGGAAAAACATGTCAATGATTGAATTATGTCTGGTGGTGTTTCCATCAATGACAAAAGTATAGATTTCTGAATAGGTTTTTTCATTGATGATGTCCTTAATATCAATAATAATATTCTTACAATATGTTTCCATTGATGTTGTGTTGCCAAAAGTGTTGTCATTAATGTTGTCTAGCTTGATTTCAAGGATGAAGATGAAGTTTAGGTATCCTCTCTCTAGAGGAACCTCTTTTCTATTCTTCTAGTTCAAACGATAATAAAAGATGTATGGTTTTCAGTTCAAATGAGAATGAAATATGTATGGTTGAATAGCATGTTTTGATACCTTTCCAATGGTATGTGACACTTCATCTAACTCCAAAGGAACGATGAGATGACTACTTCAAAAAAATGTTTATGCCTAAAGGATACTAACTATGCTTGGCAGCAGACAAACCAAGGTCAAACAATAGAAGGATGAGTAGGACTTCACACACTAAAAAGTTAAGTAGATATCTTAAACTAGTTAAAACTTGTTCAAGTGAGAGAAAATAGATCAAGCATGCATAAGGGTGTGGAGATAGGGGGGTGAACCCCCAATTTTTTTATATAACGATGAATTGGTTGAACTATTCAATGTTTAAGTTCCCCTTCTAAATTGATGGAGAAGTGAATTGTTGTTGGTAGACAGCTAGTCATATCATGTTAATTGGGCCCCAAAGACACTAGATCAAGCGGAAAAGGTAGCAAGCTCAGGAGGGATCACATGTCGAAGATAAAGAAGATAGAAAAAATTGAAGGCTGAAGGCCAAGAAGGTAGGCCCCCAGTCATTTCCCCTAGTGACTAACAATAAATTCCCAGGGGCTAGTAGTCCATTAGACCTTTGGAGCATCGGGCTTGTTTCAAAAGAACTAAGACTCTCTAACATCCTGATACCTTGAAATATTGAGATGATGTGGTAAGATGGGTGGCATGAATGGCGTGGAAGTCAAGTGATAGGATAGATGACATGGATGCATGATATGGTGACACTTGGAATGAGAAAATGGCACCTTTCGCTGGCCAAGTGGACATATGAGAGGTGACACATGGAAAATGTAGGTAAGCGCTAGGAAATGACATAGGAACTTCTAGTTGGTCGACATAGGTGACATGACAAGTTACATGGTAGTATATTTGATAGGTGACATGGCAAGGTGGGTCCCATATTGAGCTGTGAGTCATCAAAACACCATAAAGTTAAAACAAACTATCAAAAGGTTGATCCGAGGGATGAAGTCTTGAAGTGACAATAAATTGATCGTTAGTTGCAAATGGGATAGAAAATTAGTTGTTGGTTCAAATTCGGCCTTGAGAATTTAGTCTCGATACATAGACATATCATGTTTGATGAGAAATGGAAAGGGTTGATGTTTAATATAGGACACGGTTTCGTGGTACATGGTTTTAAGACGTAAATGTGTTGTCAAAAGGTTTCACGTTTTAAGAGTTTTGGTGTTTTTGCCATTGAAAGACATAAACTACGTGATAAAAAAATTCACAGCAATTTTGGATCCCTCATCAAGGTATTCTGGTGTCATAGCAATGGAGTATCAAGAAAAAGTGGCGTTAGACCAATCCAAGATTCAAAGTCCCAAAGTAATGTGAAATTAATCATCAAGTGTATTTTTTTTACAATGCTAGGATATAAAGGTAATGATTCCACTAATCAAGGTTTCAACAAAGGCTTTGGACATGCAATTAGAACCTCGGTCTTGAGATATCTATTCATTGGCATATCAACATATAACAAGCTAGGAGGGAACCCGATATACTCAATATTCGATCAATTATTTAAAAGCATGGTCCCTGCGTATGGTCATGTGGGGTGATAGTTGAGCCCATGGAGCATGAGTCAATGGAGCCAGATCCCAGGTTTGAATCAATTTTAAACATGTTCATGACATGTGGTCATTAGTGCTCAAGATTTTAGTCCCAAAGAACAAGGAACCATGAAAATAAGAATTATTCGGATCATCGAGACCATATTTCCATCCAAGAAGATAGAAAATAATATAAATCATTTGGATTGGATTTCCATGGCATGTAGGCGCTTGCCATGTCTCTATTTACTTAATGTGGTGTAAATATCCTAATTTGAAGAAGAATGAGGAAGTGAAGTGCAGTGATAGGTGGAAATAAATAATAGAGAAGAAGAACTGAGATATCTAAGTTATTTTGGATTGAATGTGGAAGAAGTATGAGAATAAATTCTAAGGAAGATGTGTGACATGGATAGTGAAGTTGTTCAATTTGAGTGCAGATAAATGATAAAATATTGATGTGCACAATTATGTAGAGATAAGTGAGTTAAATGTGAAAGAGAATATTTTTGTTGTGGGTCATGAGTAAGAGTCAAATAAAAAATCAAGGAGTTTGTATGAGTATGGAATACCTATGGATCTAAGTTTGAAAATGCTATGAAAGAGGGATTTGATATGAATTTTAGGTTGGTGCCTACATATATTAGGGGATTGGTTTCTCCTTTAGGTTGGTTCTTGTACATATCACGGGATCAATATCTCCTTCTAGTTAGTGTTGGTAACTCATTTCTTGGGATTTGTGTCTCCTTCTATTTGGTGCCAGTAAATCATTTTAGGGGATTGGTGGCTCCCTCTAGTTGGTGCCAATAAATCATTTCAAGGGATTAGTGTCTCCTTCTGTTAGTGCTAGTGAATCATTTGAGGGGATTAAGGTATCCTTATAGTTGGTTCCAATGAATCATTTCAAGGGATTGGTGCGTTCTTTTAGTTGGTGGCAATAAATCATTTAAGCGGATTGGTATCTCCTTTTATTTGGTGTTGGTAAATCATTGGAACAGTTGATTAGTGACTACAAGATCAATTATAATAAAATAAGTTTCATACATATCTATTATATTCTTATGTTGGTAATGTGATTGACACTCTATATGCATTAAAAAAAAATTGATTGGTTAAAATCGGTCATTATATTGATTCACCCCCCTTCTCAATATAATCATAATTCCAACAATTAGAGAAGTTATGAACCTGTTGTTCCAACACCTTCCCATCAAAACAACTCTCTAAATATTTAGGAGGTGGAGTTATCTTTGTACATGTACACCCCCTCATAAGGATAGTTTCCTAAGGACTAAGGATGTCTCAAAGTTTAAAAAACTTATCTTGTATTAATGCTTTGAAAATACATACATGAGTGAGAAAATCCAACCCTCTTTTTCTGCTTTTCGCAGATAGAATGGAGTGGTTTTTTTTCTCTCAAGAAAAAATGTTCGTTCTTCTTCAAATCACTACTTTGATAATTTATTTTGGTACTACAGTGGGGGGAATTTTTGCTTTAATAATCTAATAATATATATTGTGATAAGCAAGAAACGCAACTTTCTCTTATACAAATTGTCTTAAATAATGGGAATGCAATTCCACATGCTTCATCTTACTATTAGTATATTATATGGATTTCTTAACATATGAAATGGCACATAAAACATTATTGATAAATATCCATGATAGCATCTATATATAACCTAAAGCATAATTAACCCCCTTATAATTAGGAGGATATAGTCAACTTTGATCACCTTATGTATGACTAGGTTTCCTAGTTTTCTCCCTCAACTTGTGAACTAATGGATTCAATTGAGACCTATTTAGTTCAAATATTTGGGAATTTCTCCTCCCTAACCAACCTTTTAACATCAATTTAATATCTCTATAAGATTAGAGAAGTGATGAACCATTTTTTCCAACAATATTCCTTCAGAAAAACCCTTTGGAGCTTTAAGAGATAGAATTATCATTGTTCACATACACCCCTTGATAATGAAGGCTTCCTGAAGTCCAAGCATATCTCAAAGTTTCACAAACTAAGCGTATTTTAATGAATTCATAAAGATATCAAAAATATAATAATCGATATTATGGTAAACAAAAGATGCAACATTCTCTTATACAATTTAGCGTATATATTAGGCATGAAGCTCCACATACTTATATTACTATGAGACATATGGAATAACACATAATATGGAATGATCAACATATTGAATAATGCATAAAACATGATTGATAAATTGTTCCACATGATCATATATATGTAATCCAAAGTATAACTAACTCTTGTATAATTAGGAAGAGATAATCAAGTTTGATCATTATATACATGACTACATGTCCTTCTTTTTTGTCTTGACATATGCACTATTTGATTGATTTGAGACTAAATAGTTGGATTGTTGGACCAACCAACTTCCTTATATGACCTTCAAAGGTTGATTCACTACCTCTAGAAGATCAAGGAACTCATGAACCTATCTTTCCAACACCCTTCCATCCACAAATCCCTCTATAGATTTAATTGGTAGAATTACTTTGTAATAAGGATAGCTTCCTAAAGTCCAAGGATATCTCAAAGTTTCAAAAAATTATATTTTATTAATGGCTTCATAAATATATCAATAAACTAACCATCTATATGGCAATAAATAAGAGAAACTAAACTCTCTTATACAAGTTGTCCTATATAATAGGCATGAAGCACCATCTCATATACTATGAGAGAGCTTTTTTAGCTACTTGTATTAGACCTTGGTTGTTATAATACATTACAATCAACTTCCCAAAAGGAAATCTATGCTTACCTATTAGGTTGTGAATCAAAACAACCTTTGTGCTAGCATTAACTACATCTATATATTCAACTTATGTCAATAATGGCGATACAATCTTCTAATTCTTACAATACTACATTATGGGTCAAGATCCAAGATGAAAATTAAATAAGAGTTCTCCATCTTTGGAATTATGACAAACGTGTTGTCCTTGATGGAAACCTACTTAATAAAGATGTTGACGTGATGTTAGAAGGATGAGTATTTAGGCTAGTATAGATTGAATATCGGTTTAGAGACAAAGGACTGATAAAGATACAGTTTGAAGAATTATATGTGGGTTATGTGAAGCAAAGCCATGTACATATGTGAATATGGTAAATCAAAGTTGCGTATAGTTTCCACACCATAGTATTCTTAATACCAAGGGTCTTTACCATGGTATTGGCCCATAGTAATGAGCGTGACAATGGATCTTTAATCCTATCAAAGAATACCATCGACATAACTACAGAATTTGCCTAAGGTATTAGCTAAGGCCTAAGCTATATAAGGAGATGGAGATCAAAGTTCTAAGGTGATCCAGGTGGATGTTAGTGGCCACCCACCTATCCCGTATAGACCCCCACAATTGTCCCTTTCATTTTTTTCAGTTTCCTTAATTATAGCGCAGTTTACTATTTTTAGCAGTTTTTCGGGTCCTAAACTTCTGGAGCAGTTTTGAGGCCCTAAACAACGTTTTTTGGGAAATCTACCGCCAACAATATTTGTTTCAAAAAATCATCTTTTCCGTCGTAGTCCTCGGAGAGATCTTTCCAACAGGCTATCATGCGCATCAAACGGAGATAATATGACCAATTCGCAACCCCGGGAAGTTGATGTACCAACTTACCCAAAAAATGGGGCCCATAATTTGGCGTTTCATCTTCTAGGGTTAGGTTTTGGAATGTGAAGGGTTTTCCATTGTTTCTCAACAATAAATAGGCCTTCGAGCCTCATTGTAACATAGTTTAGAATAGTTCAGAGGCATGTAGCCGCCACATCTCTTCTCAGAGATAAGCTACCATCGCCCTAGCTGGTTTATTTCTATTTCCGGTTGTAAGCATATTTCAGTATTTTCCATTAATGAAATGAAGTATTATTTCTGCTGCATCTTTGTGTATATGGTTATCTCTGTATTTTTTTGCGTTCATGTTTAAATCTGGATCAGTGATATCAGAGCGGTCTGTTTTTTCTCTGTTTTTTTCTTTGCATGTCCCCAACGAGGTCGAGATATAAGGAGTTAGGGCTTGAACTGGTCGAACCTTTGCAAGACCAGCCTCGCAAATCTCGATGACCTCCCATGGTGGATGAGTAGAAAAATGAGGGGGCAGGAGATCCTATCAAAATCTTGCTCGAAGAAGCCCTCGAGCGACAAAGGAACGAGATGATGGACAACTTTGCCCAGATCCTTTAGCGGCTACCCAGAAACGACGCATCGACTTCCAACAGCTACTCTGGAAATGCCACACCCTTTAAGGTACAAGTTAATTTTGAAATCTCCGTCTTTGAGGGCCAAATAGACGTAGATGCTGTAGATAAATGGTTAAATCTGCTAGATGGGTATTTTTCTGTTCATGAATTTTCAAGTCGGGAAAAGATTGTTTTCGCTCTTCTCAAAGCAGCCCCCCACGTCAAGGACTGGTGGGAAACCTACTGCGAACAAAAGGATGAAAGTAAAGGCTCACTATTTTCAGCCGCACCCACTTGGAATGACTTCCGGGATGCCATCAAGGAGCAGTACTACCCTGTCAAAAGCTATGAGGAAAAATACATTAAATGGACCACACTGCGACAGGGACGAGACTAAGATGTGTCAGAGTTCACAAACATTTTTCATACCCTTCGCACACAATTGGGTATCAAAGATTCTGAGCTGCATTTGGTACTCAAATACCGCGGCTGCCTACACAGATACATCCAGGAAGAGATGGAGTTCTTGAACATCTCCTCACTCGGCACAGCATACCGATACGCTGTCAAAATCGAGCAAAAGTTCAAACAGAAGAAGCGAGACTTTGGATCTGCAAATCTGAAGCCCAAAGGACAAAGCCAAGGCGGGGTGACCCAATACAACCCCTCGAAGCCGCAAGAAAAGAACACCACCACGAAGCCGAAGAAGGACACAAGAAAGTGGTGTGAGTTCCACAAGAGTCCCACTTATAACACAAGTGAGTGTCGGACCAAGCAATCGTTGGTGGCCGAGTTGAAGGCTTCTGAATCAAATGCATGTTCCGACCCTGAGCCAGAACTTGACAAGGGGAATGGAAAAGGGAAGTAATTCATTGATGCGGATCCCAGTGCCACTGTTGCCACTGCCAATATCCAAAAGAATGAGCCCGAAGACCCAGAGGAGGGGGAGCGTCTCTTCCACTCACAGATGTGGGTGAAGGGTTCGCCACTGCAATTCATTCTCAACAGTGGTAGCCAAAAGAACCTCATTTTAACAGAGGTCGTGAAGCGGTTGGGCCTACCGACTACATCACACCCACAGCTGTACAGTATCGGGTGGCTTCATGAAGGACGAGATCTCAAATTTCGCCAGCAGTGCCGCCTTCCCTACAGCATCAAGCCCTTCACAGATGAGGTATTTTTTCATGTTACACCTCTGGATGTTTGCGATGTATTATTAGGCTAGCCATACTTGTGGAGGCGACATGCTGTGTATGAGTCAAGGCCTCGCGCTGTCATTATTTCTTTGGATAATTCATTATATAGGATACCGGAGGTAGCCCCACCTACCGCCACCTCTTTGATCACTGCCAAGAAAAGAAGCAAGCTCATCTCGCAGACTAGGAAATTCATTTTCTGTCTGGTTCGCTCCCAAAGTAAGGGGAAGATCGTTGCTACATCCATGAACCCCGCAAAGGGTTCCTCCACATAGCAGCAGCAGCAAAGGGATACGGTCATGACAAAACACAGGAACAACTTCTCCTCACCCATAGGGGTACCACACAAGTTTCAGGTGGGCAACAAAGTTTGGTTACATCTGCAGAAAGAACACCTTACCAGAACCCATCAGAAACTCTGACCACTCCGACATGGTTCTTATACTAGTACCAAGGCTATGGGAAACAATGCTTGGAAGCACAACATTCCTCCATTCCTTCGCTTGCACCGAGTGTTCAATGTGGACCATCGTAGACCATGCTTCCCACCATTTCTGGACACAATAGAGATTGCAGAACAGCTCACCAGAGACCCAGCTCAGCAGAAGCTTCCTCATCTCAGGGAGGAACTCAACGCAATGGGGACCATTGCTTCCTAAGGGGGGAGGAATGATCCAGGTGGATGTTGGTGGCCACCCACCTATCCCATCTAGACCCCCACAACTGTCCCTTTCAGTTTTTTCAGTTTCCTTAATTATAGCGCAGTTTACTATTTTTAGCAGTTTTTTGGGTCCTAAACTTCCGGAGCCGTTTTGAGGCCCTAAACAACGTTTTTTGGGAAATATACTGCTAGCAACAAAATCGCCTTTTCTATCGTAGTCCTCGGAGAGATATTTCCAACGGGCTATCATGCGCGTCAAACGGAGATAATACGACCAATTCGCGACCCTGGGAAGTTGATGTACTAACTTACCCAAAAAACGGAGCCCACAATTTGGCGTTTCATCTTCTATGGTTAGGTTTTGGAATGTGAAGGGTTTTCCATTGTTTCTCAACAATAAATAGGCCTTTGAGCCTCATTGTAACACAGTTCAGAGGCATGTAGCCGCCACATCTCTTCTCAGAGATAAGCTACCATCGCCCTAGCTGGTTTATTTCTATTTCCGGTTGTAAGCATATTTCAGTATTTTACATTAATGAAATGAAGTATTATTTTCGCTGCATCTTTGTGTATATGGTTATCTTTGTATTTTGTTGCGTTCCTGTTTAAATCCGGATCATAAGTATGCATGATTTGGTTTGTTGATGAATTGTTTGATCTAAAATAAGTGTGCACCCAAGAGTGTGATGGTGGATCAGATCTTATAGATCTAAAATGACTACACATTGAATAATCAACTTATGGTTTGATAGATTTGTGATGATGATGTTATGATGTGTGTCTTTTATTGTGTGTGCCTAGATTTGGGTTTGATTTATGATCTATTGTGTAGCGAAGGTATTATTCAATAGTTGCAGATATATGTGCAGTTTTTCTTTAGAAATTTTGACGTACATACGCGGATTGGCTTTTAGGTAGTCATTTATCGATTTTTCCGTATGGACAGATTTGTTCGCGAGTATGCTTCTTGATAGGTGCGCACATACGCAGAAGTGTCTTATAAGGGATGTGTACATATGCTAGGTTTTTTTATATATGATGTTTGATTAGTCTTGTTGTGTTTGTTGTTGTCTGCTAGTGAAGTCTTCCATGATGATATATGTTTGATAGTGTTGATTGAGGTTGAACTAATTATGTTATGAAATGATTGAATTGTCAAGATGTTTCTATGAGATAATCTTTATTTGGCTCAGAGATCTGTGACAAGGTCAGTATGTGTTTCAGTGATTGATTTCAGTATTGCAATGATTCAGTTTCAGGGTTCAGTGTTTTGATATCAGTACGTGGGTTATCTGAAGAGAAAGCGCGTATATACGCAATTATGTCTCATAATAATATCATATATATTCTGGCATAAGGTTGAGCATGGTTTGCATTGATGGGATCTAGTTTCTATGATGAATAGTAGGTGGTCTGACATTCTGATGAAGAGTATAGAGTGAATTGAAATGATCTAGGTGCTTTGGTTGTCTGAGATTCAATATTTGGTGATTAATTTAGTTCAGTGATTTGATACAAGTGTTTGTTTTAGTATTGTCATCTAATATTTGGATGGATCTAGTTTGAAATATTATGAAAAGTGATCCATAAAGAATAGAGGATAAGGGAGTTGTAGCTCCCTTCTAGTAGAAGTTGGAAAATGAGAGAAGGTTGTAGCCTTCTGTAGGTGGGTGCCTGCATAATGATATGAGTCTGCACTAGTGCAAGTATTGTAAGAAATTTATTTTCATAATAAAAAAAGAAGACAAAAATGACAACAATGGTGCATATTGGGTTTCCACCTAAAAATCTTGGCGTTCATGTTTTTCTTGTGTGTGATGACTTATTATGTTCTTACTACATACAATTATTGTTTAACTAATGTTTAATGTTGTACTGATATACTAGTTCAAGTTAAATAATTAGTGAATTGGATATACGCTACTTGTATTCATCACAGTCGCGTACATACGCAGGTTTACTTCATAACAGTTGCATACAGAAATATGAATAAGAAAAGAAAAGTTTAAGTAGTTTAAAATACTGATTCACCCCCCCCCCCCCCCCCCCCAAGTAATTTTGTAACAATTGGTATCAAAGTCAGGTCCTTCAGAAGAATCTTGATCGCTTGAAGGAAGATTCATCAAGATGAGCAACCAAGAAGGATTAGCATCTATCAGGCCACTATTGTTCAATGGATCCAATCTAGTTTTCTGGAAAGTCAGAACTATAGCTTACCTACAGTCACTTGGAGAAGATGTTTGGGGAACTATTGAAGGAGGTTATCAATATCCATCCTCTATTCCCACAAATGAAGAAGAAAATAAAACATATGAGACCAATGCAAAGGTTGTCAATGCTCCGTTAGGAAGCTTGGTAGAATCAAAATTTGTCAATGTCATGCAGTTGAATACTACAAAGGCCATATGGGACAAGATCATCCAAATTTATGAAGGTGACACCAAGGTAAAAAGTGACAAACTTCAAACTCTTAGAATTCAATATGAAACTCTCAAAATGCATAATGATGAAAGTATGGCAAGTTTCTTTCTTAGGATATATGATATTGTAAATTCTATGAGAAATCTTGGTGACGAAATAAAATAATCATCACTGGTTGAGAAAATCTTAAGATCTCTAACCCCAAAATTCAATTTGAAAGTCTCTGCCATTGAATAAATGTAGGATTTGAATAATATTACTATTGAACAACTTCAAGGGATTTTAACAGCCTATGAAATGAGAAAAGAGGGTCCCTCAAATATCAAAGAAGTTGCATTGAAATCTACTTCTAAAGGAAAGGAAAATGAGGAGCTCAAGGACTCAGGTTATGTATCAGATGAAGAAGAGGCAAATTTCATAAAGAAACTCCAAGTACGTATTGGCAGATTTAGAAGTAAGATTTATTTCAAATGTTTTGCTTGTGGAAGAGGTTGTCATTATGCTGCTAAATTCCCTTATAGATAAAACCATGAGAAAGGAAAGGATTATGAAAAAATGAAGGTTAGAAGAAGGTTCGAAAATAAGAGAAGATTCTACAACTAGCATTTGCACCTAGTGTTGCAAAGGAAACGCCGTAAGGCATAGTGTGTGGAAGAATATTGAAACGTGAATAGGCTTTTGCTGAAGCAAGGGTCGATGAATTCGAGCTTTTATTTGAGGGAGCGATGCCGAAAACCGTTGAAATGGAATGCAAGCAGCCATAAATATGCATTGAACCTGTTTAGAGACCTTTGTTTGTTGTTGGAAAAACTGTGGAGTTAAAGGTGAAGATAAATGAATGAGTCCATGTGAACAACAACCGGGCAACCATATTGATTTGGAAAGGGCTATTTAAGAAATCATTATTCAAATGGGAAATTAAATTAATATGCGAACAACAACCGAGCAACCATATTGATTTGGAAAGGGCTATTTAAGAAACCATTACTGAAATTGAAAATTAAATTAATATGAAGATATTTTGAAAACATGTATTATAATCATTAAAGTCAATTGATTTTGTAAACAAAATATGTTAAAACCCATTGACAATGAAATGGTTGTGAGGAAATAAACTATCAAAATGGCATTGATGTCGAAACATCCCTTTTTTAAGTTTGAAACGGGAAACACAAATAGTTGGGAGGACATGAACTATCAAAATGGTATTTGATGTTGAAACATCCTTTTTTATGTGTGAAATGGAAAATACAAATATTGTATTGTAACATCCTTTTTAAAGTTTGAAATGGAAAATACAAAGTGTGTTGTAACATCCTTTTTAAAGATTGAAATGGAAAACACAAATAGTTGTGAGGAAACAAACAATGAAAACGGTATTCGATCTTGAAACATATTTTTTCAAGTTTGAAATGGAAAATACAAATAGTGAATTGTAACAAAAGAGGTTCGAGAAGGAATATAATAGTCTAAAGAACATTGTGCTTGTCATTCCATATTTGAAGTTGTATGAAAACATGGTGGAGGCAGCGAAGGCCTGAAGAAGCAGCAATGGACCTGCAAAATTTATATTTTGTTAGAATTAGTAATATGTAAACCAGTTGCAGAAATGTATTAGTAATACTCTGCAGGTGAGTTGTGTTAAAAAGAATCTGGAATGAATGGTAAGGAAGTTACCTTTGCTATGGGGATCCATATATTGTTAGTGGAAGATGCATGGTGAATAACGGCATATTGAACACCATTGGAGGTCAATGCACAGCTGGAGATGCAGTTTTTTTGCTTGCCAATCTACATGTAGTTGTGTAGGTATGTTATTTCTGAGCCCATGTGGCCTGCTGCAAAAGAAAGAAAAGGTAAGAATGAGATGTATAGACAATATAAAGACATTCTAATATTTGCTTATTTACTAATAATGATTAAAGTTTGTTGTTGTTGAAAGATATGAAAAGTATGTTAATAAAGAGAATGAGGTAAATAAATGGAGGAAACCTTTTGGTGATGTCAAAGTACGGGTTGGAGCAGATTATCTGGAGGCGGCATTGAACGGAGAATTTCCTCCGCGTGTTTTCTGCGAGCAATGTTTTTGTTGTCCTTCATTTTACCGTAACGATCGAAATTGAATGCGGGGTTAATCCGGAGATCTTGCAGAGAAGGCACTCTTGAAATAGCTGTGAATGTGAGACCTTGACGTTCTGTTTTTCCAATGTCAATTGTTGCTTTTGGAAGGGTCATACCTTGAGATTTATGTATGGTTAAAGGCCAAGCCATCTTCAGTGGAATTTGTGCACGACCATTTCTTTTTACTGCTGGAATAGGCAAGTGAGTGGGGTTTCTTTCATCCCAAGGAGGCCCAATGTACTTGGGGAAATCTACGACAACAAATGTTGGAATTTGTGGTGGTGCAGTTGATTCTTTGTAAAAGATGGTTACAATTTTTCCAAGGGAACCATTAACAAGACCAGCTGAAACCCAAAGGGTTGGAAGTCAACATAACTTTTTCGCCATTGCATAGCAATACAATTCGCTCAAGTTGCTCATCTTCAGAGGAAAGACTGGAATATGTGGTGTCATCTTTAGCAATGGATCGTGCGATAGGAGTGTTAAGAGATTTCATCATTTGCTTATTATGGACCGTTGTTTGAGCATTTGTTGGAAATAAATGCATGGAATCATGGAATGAACGTATTTCTTCTTCTGATAAAAAGGAATCTGTGCGCGACATGAGTATGTTGTAGTCATCGATTGTTGGATTTGCATCTCTAATGTTCTGGAGAATGTTCCTGAAAGTAACCTGTGCGATGTCGTCGCCTTGTTGACGAAATATTGTGTCCAATGTGATGACTGTGTTGAAGGTGCTCCACAGTGCGCTTCCGTGGCTCGTCCCTGCATACAGAGGTATGTCTTTGACGGGTGGTAGCTGACCGAGATCACCAACCAATATTATGGAACAACCACCAAAAGGAGTGTTTCTTTGGTGGGGAAATGCCTCGCGAAGACGTTCATCAATATGGCTGAGAAGCTTTGGCCCAATGAAGCTCATTTCATCGATCAGTATGTATCTTATATGCTTGAGTTCTTCCTGGAATTTTGCAAGAGCACTACCTTCTAACGGCATAAGATCCTTTATAGGAAGGTGCAAAGCAGAATGGATTGTCGATGCCTGTATGTTGAAGGCAGCAACCCCTGTAGGGGCGAGGAGCATGATCGGTGAAGGTTCCAGGCTTGCAAGGCCTATGAGCATATCTTTGATGCAATTAATAAGGAGGGATTTTCCCGTACCAGCAGTGCCTTGTATTATCATTCTGAGAGCGGGTAAATAATCCTTCCTAGCAAAATGATTAAAAATAATCTTCAGAGCTTTTCTTTGCATTGGAGATAATGTAGTAAGGGTCGGCAGGGTATGTTGATGGGTTTGAAGAATGCGGTGGATGGAGCGGCTATTCTCAATGAATTGTATTGCATTATTTTGTAGATCCAATGGGATAGTGGTATGATTCCAGTTATGGGTGTCATCAAAGCCACGAAGACCAAGCATGTCAAGGTCATTTATGAGAAGCTCATTTGTAGGGTGTAATTGGGAAAGTAATTCCCATTCATTTATTTCCATGGCGTCTGCTGGATTGGTTTCATTCATAGTTGAGGTATCATTTGCGACAGATTCAATATCAGATAGTGTGCGGTGTTGATGCCAAGGATTGTAGAATGGGCGAAATGTTTGCCAATTTGCGATGAAATCTGCAGCAGAATCTCCTATATCTTGTACGATACGGCGAAAAGGTTTGTATAGCATAAGCTCAACCCTGCAAAAGTCAGCGTAGCAAGGTTCTGTTGTGGATGGTATGGAGGAGTAGCGTGGTATGACCCGAACAATTTCCTTTGTAGGCCTTTGTTTCCATTTGTTTGTTTTGCGACGAGGATCATATGACCAGGATCTTGCCAACTCTATTAGTGATGTGGACTCTAGGGTAGAAGGGCGTTGGATATATGTATCTATGAAGTGCGGGGATGTAGTGGAGGTGGCGTCCGTTTGTGGAAGGCGCATAAGAATTTTTTGGTTTACATTTAAAGAAATGAATGGCCGACTACATAATGTTAACGGTAATTTTTGCAGCATATGGCAGGTTTCTTGGGCTCCAATGTCACGATCAACAAGGGTTTCAGCAAGAAATTTTCGAAATGCGGATGTTGCTGGGTCAGCAATGGGTGAAGCAAGGACAATTCTACGTAGCATGTCGTGGAAGCTTTCAGATTTTTTTTCTGCTTTGGATGCATATTTGGCGATATATTTTTGTACAGCGTGTATGGAGAGTACTGGTTGGCAGTCAACATTTGCACGCCAAATAGATAGGATGGTAGGGTTATGGCTATTGAGTCGATCGTCGTTCCGAGCAGGGGTGTATGTTTTTTGGCCATTGGAATCAATGAATAAGGCCGATTTTGGATGTAATTCCCACGGTGCTTTATAACGACATTGGAGTGAGGATCCATTTTTTCTTAGGCACGTGCTTTCTGAGCATTTTGTGTGACGTTCAACACAATTGACGAGTTGTTCATAGTCACTGAAAGGATTGGTTCTGAAGATTTGCGGTGTGGACAACAGGCAAGGGTCTTCGGGATTTGTCCAAGCATTTGGTTGGTTTGAATTCGAAGGAGCACGAGGGTTCCAAGCGGAAATATATTTGTCGAAGAACTGCCTTGCAATATCGACTGCTTCTGTGTCTTCCCAGTTGAGATTCCCCATATCAGGTGCATTTTCTATCCAAAGGAAACCATGGATGTGTGCAGATCCCCTATGTTGCCATTCATACCTAACAAGAATGCGTTTTTGTAAGATAATTTTGCAATAGGTGAGGAATGATGTTTAGAGTTCTTGGAGGAAAAAAAATGCGGTAGAATGCGTACCTGTACCAGTAATCTTTTGTATTCAGGTGTTTCTCCAAGATAATCTCACGAAATGTTGTGAATCTATGGTGCATATATAGCGATGTTAAATGTGGGTTAGAGATAATGTTATCATTTCTCCACTTTTGTTGTTTTCCAATATCAGTAGGAAGACATCCGGGCATGACTGCATGAAGATCAGGCCATTTAGTATTAGCTGCACTTAATGTGAAGAAGAATGTCGGGCAACCGAGTTGAGATATCATGTCCATTAGTTCATTTTTAGCTTTGTGCCAAAATGACCTTGTTCCACGTAAAGAGCTACCGAATCGCATGACTTGCTCCGCCAATTGCTCATCTGGAAATTGTTCTAATCGAATGTTCAGATCTCGAATAGATATTGGAAAGTTATCTGAGATGCTTTTTTTCACAAAAATCGACGCTGTTGCTTGACTGCGATGCCGCATCATGAGATTATATATGTAATAACGAAAGCGTGGGTGGCTTCCAAATCTATTATCGTAGTAACGTATGAGATGAAGTGCATATTCATGTAACTGCACTGCTTTCATTCTTGGCTGATTTGGCATTGCAGCGCCTGTCGGGAAAAGGGCGGGGAAAGCCATAGAGAGTAGACCTTCTGTGTCGTATTCATTCACTGGCGATAAACCAATTGTTGGCCACTCAATTGTAGTATCAGATTGGTGGTTGCAAGCATGCAAATAATGGCAGATTTCTTGAATTTCTGTATTTGTATTGGGTATGATGGGTACGAACGATGATGTTTGGGCAGCGGATGGGTCTGTGAAATCTTCGGTGAGCTCATGGGGTGGTTCAAGTGGAAGGCGAACAGTGGTTTCTGTAGTATTGGAATGGTGAAGGGAGGAGGAGACATCGGTGGGGATTGCTGGTAAGGATGCCAGTGCATTGGAATCAATACGAACATTCTTATAGTATGGGTCATTAGCCAATTTGTATTCCAATGCAGCGAGAACGCGATGTCTACTGACAATGAAATCATAAGCCTTATGGTCATTACTATGACGCGTGACAATTAGGATGTCCAAGTGCTCAACACGTCGTGGCAACATGTTTGCGATTTTTGTTATGTCTTGAGGAAAACAAATTGTGTGGCCACTGTATTTATACTGGCCACCACGTGCATGTGTTACCTGCAATATAGGGTTAACCCTAGCAATGAGCATTTCTTCTATTTGCGAAAGAGACGTAAGAGCAGCTGGTTGAGGGCCAGGGTCCATGTTGTTTGATAATGAGAAGCGATGACCCTTTGTTTCAGAGGCGCATCTAGAGCAGCAATCCATGTGGTTGGAATTGCGGATATGTATTCCAGGATATGATTCAAGACAAATGGAGCATGGTCATTTAGGTGGAAGTTTATCAAGCTTTGAACGGAAATCTCGATGTGCTTGATCGGTATAAACGTTGCTGAAAGCATGTGCAAAGGAGGGGTTAGGGCAATGAGGCATGGATGTATTTGTTTGAGAGGTTTGCTGAGAAGATAAAGAGCCTGATAATTGCAAGGGAGGATTGTTTTCAGGGTGGGGCATTTCAGACGAGGAGGGTTGGTCACCCTTTTGTTTTTTGTGTTTTTGACATTCTATGATGTTTTTTTTTGCTTGGTAAAGCTCACGGCGCCGTGCATTTATTCGTTCTTTATTTGTTGCATAGTATCTTCGAGCACGTTCATTATTAGAAGAAGAAGCCATTCGCAAAATTTATGGTACCTATAAGCAAGGGAGGGGAAAACAAGAATGTTATTTAGAGACAACAACCACGTTATTGTATGAAAGCGAAAGAAGGGGAAAAAAATCTAAGTTCTGAATAGTGCCATGTGAATTTTTTTATTTGAGAAATGTTTTTGAAAGAACGTATTAGTATTTTTGTTGCATACATGTAGGTAGTTTCATGTGTAAAGTTGATAAAAGGAAAAAAAAAATGTGATTTTTTCTACTAACATAATGCTAGATACAATGGAGAACAAATATTTATTTCAATGGTATATAAGAAATTTTCATAAGAAGACATGCAACAATATATCTTGTAAAGTTGTATTTATAAAATTGGACAATAGGAATTGCCAAAAAGCAAGGAACACATTCTGCAATATTTATTTACAATGTCGAGATGCTCTGAATTTCTCGAAGGATGTTTTTGCATTCTGTCGTGAAATGCAGTTTTTCTTCTTTTATGATAACGCATTTCAATCGTGGGACTTCTTTAAAAGTTTCTGTCTTCACCGAAAGTGTGAAGATATGATCTGTCCATAGAGCTCTAGAGACAATTTCATTGATTAGTTCTGGATCTGAAGATAATAGATAGAAGTCTTTGGCATTATTTCCAAGAATTGTAGAGCCCGCGTCTTCGAAAGCAACAGTTGAAGCCAATTCACCAGTGTGATCTTGTATGTCGATTTTCAATAAGTATCTGTAATCACAGTCGCTTACTTCAGCGTTGCACTTTGGACAGAACCACACCCCTGTATTTTGTGGAATAAGTTTTTTCATGCATTTTTTCCCACCAACAATCGACGGGCAAGAAATGTAGTAAAAACTATCCATACCAATTTTTGTTATTGTGCCCTTTAATTGGAAAAATGTTGGTTTCTCTAAGGAATCCATACTGTAAATGTCAGCAATTGTTATTTTTTTTTGTTGGGGGCAAAAAGGAGATCTTGTTGTCAAAGATGTTGAAGCAGCAGTCGAGCCTTCTTTTTTAAACCACGACTTTAGCGTATGGGCCTCTTCAATGTCAGGATCGACAAGAACAATGGATCTCGTTGTAGTGCCGATATTTTTCCCATTAAATTCTCCAACACGTGCAGATTTGATTGCAATGATGGGGTTATTGCCTGTAGCACATAGGGAGGAGATTTCCTGTGAAACGGCTTTAAAATTATCGCCCCAAAAGATTGCATCTATGCTATACCCTGACATGTCTTGAAGCTGTACTGTTTGTTTATTGACTTCAGAGCCATCTCTTCTACGTATAGTGCATACACTGGAAATGTCTGTGACAACACCCAAAATATCAACAATGGAGTTGACGTTTGTTGTTCTGATATCATCAATTGATTTTATGCTGAATTGCACTGCTGGATTATGTTTTTTTTCACTGGCAACATGTTCTATGGTAGATGTTGCATTCAACAAAATTTCCCAGTCATTGTTCAAGTGGTTGTATTGCTTATTAGCCATTTTCACATTCCCTTTAGAAACAATGTAGACATTTCCATTTTGGATTTTGTCGAAGAAATAATCTGCGACATTGTTGAAACATGTAATATGTATTTCTCCACCCTCTGTATCGAACAGGTCAAAGCCAAACACCTTACCGGGTCCGTATTGATTCTGAAATTGTCGAAGAGCTATTTTCCTTTGGACGTATCCTTTTATGCACCAGTTTGAGTGGTAAGGGTTTAACGATTTGATGGGAATTTGAACCGGTTGAACGGACGGGGCTGGAGTAGTTGGAAGAGGGCAGGGCCTTTTTGATGGAGGATGTGGATCCGATGAGGATGGAGAGTTTTCATCAGATGTGATGGGGATACTCATAGTTTTTGGATTGCCAATTAAGGGTGCAAATGAAGTAGATATTTCAAAGTCTAATAGCTTTATAGACCTACACGACAAATGAGAGTCAAAGGAATAACTGTTAGAAGTGGTTGTGTTATAAGTAAAAGAATGTTAAATTTGAAATAAGATATTTATAACAAACTTACGTTGAAGGACCAATAGCTGAGGTAGTCCAACTTTTAACATTTATAATAGAACCCTTTTGTAGCAAGCCTGTTGCTACGAGATCATTGAAATCTTTTGGAAGAGGATTTTCTATCATGGTCCATGGATGAAATAGAAATGAAGCAAAAACTCGGAAAGGAGATTAAGGTTGTTACCGGAGTTGAAGCAATACAGAGAACGTCCAGAAATGTCCTTCAACGCTGAAAGTTGAACAGCAACTACAAATTAGTTTGCAACTGCTTCACACATAGTAAAAAATGGATATTGTCAGATAAAGGCAGGGAGAAATTCAATAACAAAACAGAGATTAAACTACGTGCAAGATGATCCGAGAACAAGTAGTTTAATATCATCTTTTAATATAATTTGATGGTTAAAAAAATATGTTGCATCATTCAAAAGTTATCAATTCAAATTTACAGATAGAATATGCATGACTTTGCACACTAAAAATAGAATATGCATAACTTTGCAAACTTAAATAGTGATTTCAGAAGTAAAATATATAAATACATTTTATGAGTCAAATTACTTCCAAAGTTAACAAGATTGGATCTCGTTACAAGAACTTCCAGCCACCTTGTTGTAAGACCTTCATATTTAAAAACATTTTACCCTACTTATACTCTGTAATTGAGAGTATAGCTAGAATATAAGGCTGTACTTCGTTACATGGGATATATATATATGCACATCAAAGCCTGATTGAATAACATGAGAGCATAGTTCAAAACACCAAGTTGAAGCCTAGATTTATATTTAATGTTGCACAAAATTTGGCATAAAGCATAGGATAAACCACTGACAAAGTTAACAAAGCCTGATTGAATAACCTGAGAGCATAGTTCAAAACACCAAGTTGAAGCCTAGATTTATATTTAATGTTGCACAAATTTGCAAATGACAGATATGGTGGAAATTCATATATCTGTATTGTTCAGAGTTTTAAGAAGCACATGTATCTAAGAATCCAGGAACCTGAGGCTCTGGGCTTATGCTATCTTCATCAAGATTGCCGTCCTGCCATTGTACACAGAGATGTTAAGCCTAGCAATATATTGCTTGATTCTGACATGACTGCAAGGGTTGCAGATTTTGGAGTTGCAAAGCTGATTCGAACTGGTTCGGAGGCCATGTCTTCTGTTATTGGCTCCTATGGCTACATTGCTCCAGGTAAAGTAGTTTCAAACTTCAGAACTATAAGTGGTCATTCTTTTTATGGTAACATTAATTTTCTTTTCAGAAACCATATACATTCTAACATCTTAGGATATAGCTTGTTCTTGAATGATACTCTGTCCATCCATTTTATGTTACATGATTGTCTCTGATGTGAGAAATTTACTTACAAAGTGTCTAACATCTTAGGTTACTCCATCAATCCATTCTATGTCAACATGGTTGTCTCTGGTGTGAACAATATACTTGCAAAGTGTCTAACATCGTAGGTTATACTTTGTTCTTGAATGATACTCCATCAATCCATTTTATGTTAACATGATTGTCTCTGATGTGAATAATTTACTTACAAAGTGAGTTAGGATGGTCTAAGTGCATTTTTCTTTCAGTTTCATGATTGTTTACCCTGGAAAATCTAAGAATACAAAAGGAGAATCTTGTATTGGTTTTACATCCCTAAAGCATTAAGATTAGCTGAACACAAAAGTAAAAGGGAATCGGTTTTAGCTACTGTTTGGATTTGAAGAAGGAATTCAGAAATATGAGTATTCTCAGATCAGACAACCTTATGGAAAAGGTCTTATTATTTTTATGTATTTGTAAGTTAGTTTGTGTATCAGATTCTCAGTGATTGATGGGTATGGAGTTATGTTTTAGCCCAGCTTAGTTCAAAATCCTAAATTTGCTATAAGGTAGCATTCATTGTTTTCTACATAGCCAATCAAATTCTTACACAGATTTTCTCTTGTAATATATATCTGAAAGTTATATGTTAAACCTAGCACAGACTTGTACTGTTTCATTAATTGAGGATGGTAGCAATCTATTAAGTCCATGAGTCTATGCATCTTTTGGATTTGTGCAGAATATGCCTACACACTTCAAGTCTTTGAGAAAAGTGACATATACAGCTTTGGGGTGGTCCTCTTAGAGCTCTTCACTGGAAGACAGCCAATGGATCCAGAATTTGGAGAAGGTGTCAACATTGTGGACTGGGTCAAGGAAAGAGTTCAGACCAAGGAAGGGATGGAAAAGATCTTAGATCAAAGTGTTAGAGTTCCAAGTTTCTCAGTCAAGGAAGAGATGATGCTGGTCCTCAGAGTGGCTCTCCTCTGCACTAGTAGGTCTCCAATCAACCGACCATCGATGAGAGATGTTGTTTCAATGTTATCAGAAGCCCACCCCAAAAGCAAAGCAGCCCTTGACTCCCAATCCTTGCAACAACACAGGTCCCATTCTTGATCTCAGCCAGACAGTCCACCATGCTGTTCTAAGGAAGGAAGCCAACATTAAATATGTTTCCATTGAAGTAATCGTTGTTGGGTATGTTCGTGTTATGAACTTAATGGTCAAATATCTCAACTTAGTGATGAAATGCATGAAATAAAGGCTGAAAAGGTTAAAGCAATGAATGATCTTGATGAATTCAAGGTCTTGGTCAAAAAATTAGAAAATGAGAGAGCAGAGCTATCTGAATATCTTCATGTAGTGAGAGCTGAGCTGGAGCAAATGAAAAAAGAAGCTGATTTCCACCAAAAACATGAAGAAGAAAGGAATCGATTCTCTGAGGAGAATGCCAAACTTTCTGCAGAGCTATATGATTGCAAGGAATATTTATCAAGGAGGCAAGATGAAAAATCAGAACGTGATAAGCAATTGAGAGATATGGTACCAACATGGTTGTCTCTGGTGTGAACAATATACTTGCAAAGTGTCTAACATCGTAGGAATTTCAGCGAACAGTGAAATAATTCAAACAGCGAAAGTATTTCAGCATCAGGAATTTCAGCACAGAAAAATCAATGCATGATACCGTTGACCGGATACAATTATATTCCAACTATATCTACTGAGATGTTAGGAATATTGCTCATCTTCTGACTTGCCTCTTTTCCCAATGGTTATTAATTTTAGTGCATTTTATATGTTCTTGCAGGTGCTTAAACTTCTTTCTCCTATTTTAGTAGACTGGAAGGTTCCCATAGATGTAATTGCCTTCACTGCTATATCTCTTGGATTGATCTATGTTGGATCTTGCAATGATGAAGTGGCTCAGTCAATTATTATTGCCTTGATGGAGAGAAGTGATTCTGAGCTAGGAGAGCCACTTACTCGATTTCTTTGTTTAGGCCTTGGCCTCTTATATCTTGGAAAGCAGGTGAGTGGATTGATTTTGAACAGAGTCCATTAACTGCCATTATATCCTCCAGACATATATTGGTCAATGATTTGTGCTTACTTTGGGAATATGCTGTAAGAAAAAGAAACATAAGATATGCTGATTTTTTTTAAAAAGAGTGAAGAAAGAGGTATATTTAAAGGAAAATTATGAAATATTTTACATGAGATCCCGTCCACACAAACTCCAGAGGAGCTGCTCAATTACCAGCTAATACAGTGATTAAAGGGAAGTGGTCCACAAAATAATTGAAAGGAGATAGGACATAGAGGTTTCTGGGAGTGATGACTGATTAGAGATTGCTGATGTTCTCAACTCCCTGGCATTCCCAGAAAAGTGTTAGAAGCTCTATTTAATGCTGTATTTGTACTAACATTGAAGGTTGTTACCGTGTTGTTTAGCCAAGAGGTCGTTTTTAGGAATCTTGTTTGTTGCCATCTGTATGATTTTCTAAAGCACTCAACTATACAAACGTATGCAGGGAATTTATAGTTTAGTAACTTCTAGAAAACATACCTTTTGATAGCATTTTGACAAGGAACAAGTAAAACATTCATTTATATAACATACTGTTGCGGATTCCTGGGTGCTATTTTTTCTGCTTTCTGGTATTTCAACTTTTCCAAGGTGG
Organism: Pinus tabuliformis; assembly: GCA_031772625.1. Taxonomy (NCBI): domain Eukaryota; kingdom Viridiplantae; phylum Streptophyta; class Pinopsida; order Pinales; family Pinaceae; genus Pinus; species Pinus tabuliformis. Next base: position 851,725,180 of record CM062810.1, on the reverse strand, counting down.
AAAGATCTAGCTAAGAGCATGTAGGTAATGGTTTAAGCTAAAGATTAAATGAGGGTCACCATGCCGTTTCCAATATGTTGAAGAAGATTTATTGCCAATGATGCTATAGGTATTAAAGAAGTGTTTTGCTTGATTTTTGTGAGATGTTATGGCACTAGGTAGTGATGTATGCCTTGCATAATGTCTGTGCTAACAAGAATACAGGTTTTCCTCGCTTTTGCTCAAAGTCACAGGCTTTCAACTCTTCTCTTGAAATAAACAGGAAAAAGTTGATGCAACTTTGGAAGTAGCAAAGACATTCAATGAGAAAATATCAAGATATTGTCAAGTTACGCTGGAGTCCTGTGCATATGCAGGGACTGGAAATGTTCTCAAGGTAAGAAATGAATTGGCTGAAATGAGACCTGTTCTAGATGAAGCTATTAAAGGTAAAGAACAGATTACAAGAGATTTGAATGTTATAAGCTGGAGACATGTTCTACAATGGTTGAAAAAGAACAACTTGAGACAGAAGCTATGAGAACAAGGCAGCTGACTGATGAACTTAATGGTCAAATATCTCAACTTAGTGATGAAATGCATGAAATAAAGGCTGAAAAGGTTAAAGCGATGAATGATCTTGATGAATTCAAGGTCTTGGTCAAAAAATTAGAAAATGAGAGAGCAGAGCTATCTGAATATCTTCATGTAGTGAGAGCTGAGCTGGAGCAAATGAAAAAAGAAGCTGATTTCCACCAAAAACATGAAGAAGAAAGGAATCGATTCTCTGAGGAGAATGCCAAACTTTCTGCAGAGCTATATGATTGCAAGGAATATTTATCAAGGAGGCAAGATGAAAAATCAGAACGTGATAAGCAATTGAGAGATATGGTACTTGAGCTTCATAAAGCTACATCAGAAAATGTTAAATATATGAAAAACACTTTCTGCTTGCAAGTAAGACTCTATAGTTGCTGAGTGGCTAATGTACAATTGATGGAAGAGGATTTTCTATCATGGTCCATGGATGAAATAGAAATGAAGCAAAAACTCGGAAAGGAGATTAAGGTTGTTACCAGAGTTGAAGCAATACAGAGAACGTCCAGAAATGTCCTTCAACGCTGAAAGTTGAACAGCAACTACAAATTAGTTTGCAACTGCTTCACACATAGTAAAAAATGGATATTGTCAGATAAAGGCAGGGAGAAATTCAATAACAAAACAGAGATTAAACTACGTGCAAGATGATCCGAGAACAAGTAGTTTAATATCATCTTTTAATATAATTTGATGGTTAAAAAAATATGTTGCATCATTCAAAAGTTATCAATTCAAATTTACAGATAGAATATGCATGACTTTGCACACTAAAAATAGAATATGCATAACTTTGCAAACTTAAATAGTGATTTCAGAAGTAAAATATATAAATACATTTTATGAGTCAAATTACTTCCAAAGTTAACAAGATTGGATCTCGTTACAAGAACTTCCAGCCACCTTGTTGTAAGACCTTCATATTTAAAAACATTTTACCCTACTTATACTCTGTAATTGAGAGTATAGCTAGAATATAAGGCTGTACTTCGTTACATGGGATATATATATATATGCACATCAAAGCCTGATTGAATAACATGAGAGCATAGTTCAAAACACCAAGTTGAAGCCTAGATTTATATTTAATGTTGCACAAAATTTGGCATAAAGCATAGGATAAACCACTGACAAAGTTAACAAAGCCTGATTGAATAACCTGAGAGCATAGTTCAAAACACCAAGTTGAAGCCTAGATTTATATTTAATGTTGCACAAATTTGCAAATGACAGATATGGTGGAAATTCATATATCTGTATTGTTCAGAGTTTTAAGAAGCACATGTATCTAAGAATCCAGGAACCTGAGGCTCTGGGCTTATGCTATCTTCATCAAGATTGTCGGCCTGCCATTGTACACAGAGATGTTAAGCCTAGCAATATATTGCTTGATTCTGACATGACGGCAAGGGTTGCAGATTTTGGAGTTGCAAAGCTGATTCGAACTGGTTCGGAGGTCATGTCTTCTGTTATTGGCTCCTATGGCTACATTGCTCCAGGTAAAGTAGTTTCAAACTTCAGAACTATAAGTGGTCATTCTTTTTATGGTAACATTAATTTTCTTTTCAGAAACCATATACATTCTAACATCTTAGGATATAGCTTGTTCTTGAATGATACTCTGTCCATCCATTTTATGTTACATGATTGTCTCTGATGTGAGCAATTTACTTACAAAGTGTCTAACATCTTAGGTTACTCCATCAATCCATTCTATGTCAACATGGTTGTCTCTGGTGTGAACAATAAACTTGCAAAGTGTCTAACATCGTAGGTTATACTTTGTTCTTGAATGATACTCCATCAATCCATTTTATGTTAACATGATTGTCTCTGATGTGAATAATTTACTTACAAAGTGAGTTAGGATGGTCTAAGTGCATTTTTCTTTCAGTTTCATGATTGTTTACCCTGGAAAATCTAAGAATACAAAAGGAGAATCTTGTATTGGTTTTACATCCCTAAAGCATTAAGATTAGCTGAACACAAAAGTAAAAGGGAATCGGTTTTAGCTACTGTTTGGATTTGAAGAAGGAATTCAGAAATATGAGTATTCTCAGATCAGACAACCTTATGGAAAAGGTCTTATTATTTTTATGTATTTGTAAGTTAGTTTGTGTATCATATTCTCAGTGATTGATGGGTATGGAGTTATGTTTTAGCCCAGCTTAGTTCAAAATCCTAAATTTGCTATAAGGTAGCATTCATTGTTTTCTACATAGCCAATCAAATTCTTACACAGATTTTCTCTTGTAATATATATCTGAAAGTTATATGTTAAACCTAGCACAGACTTGTACTGTTTCATTAATTGAGGATGGTAGCAATCTATTAAGTCCATGAGTCTATGCATCTTTTGGATTTGTGCAGAATATGCCTACACACTTCAAGTCTTTGAGAAAAGTGACATATACAGCGTTGGGGTGGTCCTCTTAGAGCTCTTCACTGGAAGACAGCCAATGGATCCAGAATTTGGAGAAGGTGTCAACATTGTGGACTGGGTCAAGGAAAGAGTTCAGACCAAGGAAGGGATGGAAAAGATCTTAGATCAAAGTGTTAGAGTTCCAAGTTTCTCAGTCAAGGAAGAGATGATGCTGGTCCTCAGAGTGGCTCTCCTCTGCACTAGTAGGTCTCCAATCAACCGACCATCGATGAGAGATGTTGTTTCAATGTTATCAGAAGCCCACCCCAAAAGCAAAGCAGCCCTTGACTCCCAATCCTTGCAACAACACAGGTCCCATTCTTGATCTCAGCCAGACAGTCCACCATGCTATTCTAAGGAAGGAAGCCAACATTAAATATGTTTCCATTGAAGTAATCGTTGTTGGGTATGTTCGTGTTATGAACTTAATGGTCAAATATCTCAACTTAGTGATGAAATGCATGAAATAAAGGCTGAAAAGGTTAAAGCGATGAATGATCTTGATGAATTCAAGGTCTTGGTCAAAAAATTAGAAAATGAGAGAGCAGAGCTATCTGAATATCTTCATGTAGTGAGAGCTGAGCTGGAGCAAATGAAAAAAGAAGCTGATTTCCACCAAAAACATGAAGAAGAAAGGAATCGATTCTCTGAGGAGAATGCCAAACTTTCTGCAGAGCTATATGATTGCAAGGAATATTTATCAAGGAGGCAAGATGAAAAATCAGAACGTGATAAGCAATTGAGAGATATGGTACCAACATGGTTGTCTCTGGTGTGAACAATATACTTGCAAAGTGTCTAACATCGTAGGAATTTCAGCGAACAGTGAAATAATTCAAACAGCGAAAGTATTTCAGCATCAGGAATTTCAGCACAGAAAAATCAATGCATGATACCGTTGACCGGATACAATTATATTCCAACTATATCTACTGAGATGTTAGGAATATTGCTCATCTTCTGACTTGCCTCTTTTCCCAATGGTTATTAATTTTAGTGCATTTTATATGTTCTTGCAGGTGCTTAAACTTCTTTCTCCTATTTTAGTAGACTGGAAGGTTCCCATAGATGTAATTGCCTTCACTGCTATATCTCTTGGATTGATCTATGTTGGATCTTGCAATGATGAAGTGGCTCAGTCAATTATTATTGCCTTGATGGAGAGAAGTGATTCTGAGCTAGGAGAGCCACTTACTCGATTTCTTTGTTTAGGCCTTGGCCTCTTATATCTTGGAAAGCAGGTGAGTGGATTGATTTTGAACAGAGTCCATTAACTGCCATTATATCCTCCAGACATATATTGGTCAATGATTTGTGCTTACTTTGGGAATATGCTGTAAGAAAAAGAAACATAAGATATGCTGATTTTTTTTAAAAAGAGTGAAGAAAGAGGTATATTTAAAGGAAAATTATGAAATATTTTACATGAGATCCCGTCCACACAAACTCCAGAGGAGCTGCTCAATTACCAGCTAATACAGTGATTAAAGGGAAGTGGTCCACAAAATAATTGAAAGGAGATAGGACATAGAGGTTTCTGGGAGTGATGACTGATTAGAGATTGCTGATGTTCTCAACTCCCTGGCATTCCCAGAAAAGTGTTAGAAGCTCTATTTAATGCTGTATTTGTACTAACATTGAAGGTTGTTACCGTGTTGTTTAGCCAAGAGGTCGTTTTTAGGAATCTTGTTTGTTGCCATCTGTATGATTTTCTAAAGCACTCAACTATACAAACGTATGCAGGGAATTTATAGTTTAGTAACTTCTAGAAAACATACCTTTTGATAGCATTTTGACAAGGAACAAGTAAAACATTCATTTATATAACATACTGTTGCGGATTCCTGGGTGCTATTTTTTCTGCTTTCTGGTATTTCAACTTTTCCAAGGTGGAAAGATCTAGCTAAGAGCATGTAGGTAATGGTTTAAGCTAAAGATTAAATGAGGGTCACCATGCCGTTTCCAATATGTTGATCGTCTGCGGCATGCAGAGTCCAGTGAAGTTGGAGAAGAAAACATGCAATCTTTTGTGGCATTGGACATCGTGGTCGCTGACTGTAGCAAGTTCATGAAACATTTGCAGAAAGCATTGGATGAAAGATCACAGTTTGAACCCACTATAAGAGAACTTGAGTCTGTTTTGTTTTCAAAGGACCAAGATATTCAAGATATGAATGTTAAGTTAGTTGAGCTATCTCAGAAATGTGCCCAACTTGAAGAGATTAGTGGTAAGTGCACAGTACTGGATGAAAAATGCACTGAAATGGCTTTTCAAGCAGCCCAAAATGCAAATGAAAGAGATTCCTTACATTTGGAGGTAGATGCCCTTAGAAAATCTCTATGAAACAGTGATGTGCTATCATTCACAGAAAATAAACAGTGATGTGCTATCATTCACAGAAAATAAACAGTGATATGAAAGCAAGATCCACAACAACCCCAAATCAGTGTCAAGTCAAGTCAGATAAGGTTTGCTTTGATAGCCATTTCATTGACTTCAAAAGGAAACAATCTGTCAAATCCCTATAATGGATGTGCCATTTCAAAACAAAAAGCAATGCTACCAAGGGATTGGAAAAATTTACTCAAGGAGGGCAAGAGATTTGCAAATGTTAAGATATCCCAATTATCGGAGCAGATAGAAAAGTAGGGTCGGTTCTAAAGAACGTATTTTTCTCTAGGTAAACAAATCACCTACAAGACTTTGGGAGAGAATGAAAATCCTCAGCCATGAACATATTGCACTTCTGTTGGATACGTCACTAATGCATAGATTCGATTCTTTGGTTGACCAGGATATTAACATCATAATTCCTACTCAAATTTTGCATGGCAGAATCCTTAAACACTGCATATTTTGCAAATGACAGATATGGTGGAAATTCATATATCTGTATTGTTCAGAGTTTTAAGAAGCACATGTATCTAAGAATCCAGGAACCTGAGTTAAGAGAAACGAGAAGTTTAGGGATCTGTTTTAAAGGTCATTATGCAAGCAAAGAAATCAAAAGCAGGTACCAGGGATATATGAATGACTTTTCAGCTTGTGAAAGTTGAAGAATACCAATTTAATCACTCGGAGGCTGGTCGGGAATTGGCAAAAATCTCATGCTTTCTCTCATTAGAATAGTACTGTTCTCGACATTCAAGCACACACTTTACAAATTTTGTAATTCAAACATTGAAATAATTCAAACAGCGAAAGTATTTCAGCATCAGGAATTTCAGCGAACAGTGAAATAATTCAAACAGCGAAAGTATTTCAGCATCAGGAATTTCAGCACAGAAAAATCAATGCATGATACGGTTGACCGGATAGAGAGTTCGTACCTTGGAGGACTTGGATCATAACTGGATACTTGACAAACCCAGAAAGCATGTAAGCTTATAGAAGAGACAGCTATGTAGTATGAACAGTAGGAAAACGTAAACGAGGAGGGTTTAATAGCTGTGGATCGAACCTTAAATAGCTACTAATCCACTGAATCATGGAGGCCAAATAACTGTCGACAAAGAATCTCTGCGAAGAGTCTCATCGCCACCAGGCAGGCTATGCGAAGGCAGCAGAAGAGTCTTATCGCAGAGTCTCTTTGCCAGCATGCGAAGGCAGCAGAAGAGTCTTATGGCAGAGTCTCTTTGCCAGCAGGCAGTCTATGCGAAGGCAGCAGAAGAGTCTCATGGCCAGCAGGCGAGGTCTGGCTTTTCATGGCCCATTATCATGGGAAAATATCATTTTTTTTATAAATAAAACAGATTAAATGAACGGTCAAAAATACTCCAATCATCTAACACACAAAATCAAAGGCTCACGATCGCACACCTCACATTTTAGGGAGATCTTTCTCAGAGGGAACGCCTTACGGCGTAAAAATGAATATAGTGATGGTATTTCAGAAGAAGGTCAGTATGATCAAGAATATCAACTACATATGGAATTTAAAGATAAATGTATTGATGAATCTGATGATGTTTTTATGGATGCCCTAGAAGAAAAGGATAATCTCATAGAAGAAATAACTCAACTTAATTTTTTTAGAAGAAGTTAAATTAGCAGAAGATGCTCCGAAGAAACAAATCCTAGAAAAGGAGAGGCATAATGAAAAGTTAAAACTAGAAGTTGTAAGTCTAAGGAAGGAACTTGAAAAATAAAAAATTATAAACCTTAGATTTGCTAAAGGATATGAGACCTTAGAAGAAATAATACAAGTACAATGCTCTCCTCTTATTAAAATAGGTTTTAGATACAATGGAGAATCATCAAAGACTATAAAATCTTTTGAAACGGGTACAGGAAGCTATCTCAATGCAGTAAAAGGAAGCAGTCAACAAAATTCCAGCTCTCACCAAAGGCATAAGGTATCAAATGTTTCTCAAGTGAATCACCCTTATCACAATCAATGGGAAAGCTACACAAGAAGATACCACACTCCCAAGAACTTCTACTTTAATGGTCAATGCTTCACTTGTCATAATTTTGGTTATAAGGTTGCTCAGTGTGTTGCTTATAAAACTATCATGACTAGAGAAGCAAGAAAACAAAATAATGAGACTAGGTTAAAGAACTACTCTTACAATACCTTCTCACCTCTTCAATATGAATCTGAATGTTAATTTAGCAATAAATTTTGGCATAGAGAAATTGAATGAAAAACAAAATTACGAACTACTCTTCAGAATGAACAAAAAGTAACAACATCTAAGGTATGGAAAAAGAAAACCATATAATTTGAGAATTGTGGTTTAGATTTATATGCAGGAGATCAAGAAAATATGTGGTACATTAATAGTGGATGTTCAAAACACATGACAGGTGATAAAGAAAATTTTATGTCCTTTAATGAAATAAAGAAAGAAAATAATGTAACATTTGGAAATAATTCACATGTTTATCAAAAGAAAAGGAACTGTTTTGCTGAAAGAAAAGGTTAAATTTGAAAATGTTTTGTTTATTGATGGATTAAAACATAAATTATTGAGTTTTATTCAGATGTGTGATCAAGGGCATGAGGTGGTTTTCAGATCAAAAAATTGTGTGGTACGAAATCTCAATACAGGTAAAATCATAATAAAGGGAACAAGAACTCCAGGTAATGTCTATGTCTTGGAAGAAGGTTTAGAACATTGTTACTTGAGAAAATCAAAAGAAATATGGCTCTATCATAGAGGATTGGTACACCTAAGATTTAGTCAACTACATAGGTCAAACAAAATGGGATCAGTTTGTGACTTGACTACCATCTCTCTACCAAAAAGTACCATATGAAAATCATTTCAATTTAGTAAGAAAACTAGGGTGCAGTTTAATGCCAAAGAAGGTACTTCAAGTAAGCCACTTGAACTTATTCATACTGATTTGTGTGGTCCTATGAGAAATAAGTCTCCTCGAGGGGAACAATACTTCATATTATTCATTGATAATTTTACTCGCATGTGTTGTATTGGCTTATTAAAACATAAAGATGAAGCATTTGATAAATTTAAAGTCTTCAAAGATCTAGTAGAGAACGAGTTAGATTTGAAAAACAATTTTTTTATATCTGATAGAGGAGGAGAATTCATTCTTGATGAGTCTTTCGAATTTTTTGAATAGCATGGCATCAAGAGGAAGTTTTCTATAGCTAAAAATCCTCAACAAAACAGAGTGCTAGAAAGAATGAAAAGAACAATCCAAAAAATGGCACATGCCATGCTTGATGAGTCTAGAACACCTCATACCTTATGGGGGGAAGCAGCACATAAAACAATAAATACCTAAAAAGAGCTCATATCTAGGTAAATAGTGACAAAACTCCTCATGAACTATGGTTTGGTAAACCTCCAACTATCAAGAATTTCAGAGTTTGTTGAAACGAATGTTACATAAAGAATAATGATGATAAACTTGGAAAGTTTGAAGCTAGAGTTGATGAAGGAATTCCCCTTAGATACTCCTCTAGAAGCGAAGGATATAATTGTTACAATAAAAGTCTTCAAAATATTGTTGAATGTAATGATGTTGTGATTGATGAAGCATCCACAGGTACTAAAAGGGAAGCACTAGCAGATGACAAAGATACTCCTACAACAAGCCAAAACAATGTTGGAGAAGGAATCAATGAAGCATCAGAAGAAGGAATTGATAGTACATAAGCATCAGAAAAGATTCCATCAAGGTATGTTCAGAAAAATCATCTAGAATCTCAAATTCTAGGTGATAAGGACGCTGGAGTAGAAACTAGAAGAAATCTTGTCAAAACTTCTAGTTATCTAGCCTTAATATCTACAATTGAACCAAAAAATGTAAATCAAGTTAGCTAGGATGAATTTTGGGTTAAGGCTATCGATGAAGAACTTGACCAAATTGAAAAGAACCATACATGGGAATTACTACCAAGACCTCATGATAAAATTTTTATTGGGACAAAATGGGTATTTAAAAGAAAAATAAATGAAATGGAGAGGTAATTAGAAACAAAGAAAAACTTACATGAAAAGTCTATGCACAACAAGAAGGGATAGACTTTCAAGAAACATTTGCACCTATAGCTAGACTTGAAGCCATAAGAATGTTCCTTGCATTTTCAATCTTTCATAACTTTAAAGTATATCAAATGAATGTTAAATATGCATTTATGAATGGGGATCTAGAAGAAGAAGTTTATATTGAAAAACCTGAAGGGTTCATTCTAGGAAATGATAAAAACCTTCTTTGAAAACTCAAGAAAGCATTGTATGGGCTAAAACAAGCTCCTAGTGCAAGGTATTATTTCCTTGACAAGTATCTTCAACGAAGAGGTTTCACTAAAGGATCTAAAAAGAGAAATCTATATATAAAGATGGATGATGGTAAACTTTTAATAGTTTTTGTTTACGTAGATGACATCATATTTGGAAGAAATGAAGATTCTATGAGTCAAAGTTTTTCCTCAGTCATGCAGCAAGAATTTGAAATTTCATTACTTGGTGAACTAACATACTTTCTTGGTCTTCAATTTCAACAAGCAAAGAATGGTATCTTTCTCTCACATACTAAGCACCTCAAGCAGATTTAAAAGAAGTATGGAATGGAACACTACAAAATTGTATGTAGACCAATGGTAACAGGTTGTAACCTTAGTTCACATGATGATTCTCCCTCAGTAAATCAACCAGAATACAGATCTATGATCAGGAGCTTGCTCTACCTTACAGGCACAAGACCAAACATAGTGCATGAAGTTTGGATTGTTGGGTAGTTTCAAGCAAATCCTAAAGAAACTCATCTCCATGCAGCCAAGATAATATTCAAGTACGTACAAGGAACTCAAGATTATGGCCTATGGTATCCCAAACATGGATATTTTTCTCTTCATACTTACACAGATATAGATTGGGTAGGTAATGTTGATGATCAGAAAATTACTAGTGGAGGAGCATTCTATTTGGGTCCCCACTTGGTATGATGGTTCAATAAAAAAAAAAGTTCCATTGTTTTACGTACTGCTGAAGAAGAATATGTTGTTGTTGCATCTTTTTGTACTCAACTTCTATGGATGATGCAAACATTACAAGATACTAGTGTCATCAATATTTCTAAAACTCATGTAATGCACTAAAAAACCAATCATATTCCAATCAAATATCACTTTATGAGAGAATAGGTACATGAAAAAAAGATAAAAATAGGAGTATGTTCCCTCACAGGAACAAGTTGTAGACATATTTACAGAGCCTCTTCTACATGATTCGTTTGAATATCTTATAAAAAAACTAGGAGTGGTCTCTACTTCATCACTTCATTAATTATTTTGATCGTTATTTCATATTTAGGGAGAGCAATACATATGTTGTTTTGATGATGTCTCCCATGGGTGTTTTGATATTCTTGTTTCTTTTATTACTGACAGTACATCTAATGTAGTAACAATGAATAGGTACAGACAATACGCTCTCAGGGGGAGTTGTGGTTATGAAAAAATTCAACATTTTTCTTTTTGTACGTGGATATTATGAATGATAGTTGTGTATATACGTGAGTTTTGATCTAGACAGTCATGTATGTTTCTCTATGTTGAATAAATAGGGGGACAGACTCAGGGAAAGGTTCTGATATGCTTCAAATATTTATTATTTGGCATTATGGTCTTGATATTGATTGATGTTTCTTAGTAATTCATGGGGAGCCATGCTTCTAAAATTGCATTGTTGGAATTATGATTTTTTTAGCATTCTGGATAGGTATATATCATGGATGATAATGCTAAAGACACATATGTTGTTGAAGTGGTTGTTGTCACACTTAATGCTTATGCTGCAGATTCTATATGGTGTATGACAATTATTGATGACTATTATGGTTTTATTGAGGTCTTTTGCTTTGGTTATAAATGCCATATTTGTCTCTTGATGTAAAGGTCATGTAAAGACCTATGTTATAAATCATTGTAAAATTCTATCATGGACTATTATGGTCAAGTCATGTAATCCCATCTTTTTGGGCATGTGATGTAATTTTGAGTCAAATATGTAACCCCACTGTGTTGGGTGATCAATGTAAGCATGATTCATTGGTGATAGGAAAGGTCATGTCTAGTTGAGTCATAGAGTCATGCACTTCTTTGCATATCTTCAAAAAATTCAGCATGTGGTCAGGGGGAGCGTGGTCAGTATTCAGAGTTCATTCTCAGTAGATCAGATCTACAACGCGCATGACAACCAAGGGAGAGAAGCCTTCATTCAACATTGGTCAACATTTTTTCCTTGATGTCAAAGGGGGAGAGATGCTTGGTGTTTGGGGAATGCTTGGTGACAAATGCGTTTACAGATATCTACAGGTGATGGTGAGAAAACACCAAAGTCGTTACCATCAAGTCCAAAGGGGGAGATTGTTGGAATTCTAACAAATGTATTGTCCTTGATGGCAACCTACTTAATAAAGATGTTGACATGATGGTAGCAAGATGAGTATTCAAGCCAGTACATATTGAATATCAGTTCAGAAATAGAGGAATGATAAATATAAATTTTGAATAAGTATACGTGGGTTCTGTGAAGCAAAGACATGTACATACGCGAATATGGTAAATCAAAGTCACGTATAGTTTCTGCACCATAAAATTCTTAATACCAGGGGTATTTACCATGATATAAGCCCATAGTAATGAGCGCGACATTGTATATTTGATCCCATCAAAGAATACCATTGGCATAACTACAGAATTGGCCTAAGGTATTGGCTAAGGCATAAGCTATATAAGGAGATGGAGATCAAAGTTATAAGTGTGCATGATTTGGTTTATTGATAAATTGTTTGATTTGAAATAAGTGTGCACCCAAGAGTGTGATGATGGATCAAATCTTATAGATCTAAAATGACTACACATTGAATAATATGCTTATGGGTTTATAGATTTGTGATTATGTTGTTATGATGTGTGTCTTTTACAGTGTGTGTCGATATTTAGGTTTGATTGATGATCTATTGTGCAGCGAAGGTATTATTAATTAGTTAAAAATCTATATGCAGATTTTCTTCAGAAATTTGTGTGCATAATGTTAGTGTCAGTCAGTTCAGCCTGTCACCAGTGATCAAATATGCTCTTATAAAGTGTTGTTACGGTGTCAAGTCAAATTTTTGTCATTTCAGTGAGTCTTCAAATAAAAATTTGGTCACTGGTTATCATGTCTAGGTCACTGCTGCTCCCTTCACTTACTCATGGTTTTCATCACTCATCATGGTCATTTTCTTCTTCGAGGTATCATATCTTCATTTAACTGTCTTAGGTCATGAAATGGTTAAATTCCTCATTTTAGGTCATGGTCGAGGGTTTCACTCCATGTGTCATAACGATACCATATATTTCCAAAAGCATGTCCATCATGTGATTAAGTGTGTAAAGGGAGTTAGCAGCTTAGGGAAAGAAAAAGAAAGGTAATAGTAATGTTTTATTTCAAATGAGACAACGTTTTAGTACACTACCTCGCAGCATCATTCCTCATAGGGACATGTTTGATTCAAAATATGTTTCTGACAAAATGGAGAATATTTTTACAAAAGTGAAAGAGGTTTTTGTCAATTATAGTCCAGAGAACAAAAACCTCCTTCTGTTTATGCACAAGTGTTATGCTTTGAAAGAAATGCCCCATATACACTTGCTACAAGAGTGTTGTTGCACTTCTGGACAACCTGACTTCAAGACAATTTTTTAGGGGTTTGGAGCAAGTTTTAGTAGTGCTTGATGACTCTATTATGTAGTAGACATCCTAATCTTTCCAATGGTACCTTCATATTGTGATTTGGATTAGTGGAAAGCATCCAAAAGTAATCTACAAGTTGGCACTATGCTCTTGTCAGAGAAACCCTAAGCTTTTGGAGTGACCTTGGGAAAATATTATTTTCTTCCTCATTGAGTGTCCCAATTATATATTTGAGGTTTCCATATTATGGAAAACTTCAAGAGATTTCCAATGATCTATCAAGCTCTCAATGTGGAGTAGTTTAAGGCCTCCAAAAGTGGTTTGGAAGATTGGCACTGCACGTAGAAGCATTGTGCTACGCTTAGGAGACAGGCGCTACACATAGAAGAATTGCGCTGCACTTTGATGCTGCTCATAGGAACGTTGTGCTGTGTGCAGGATAGAGTGCCTCGACATTCATCAAAGCTCTCCCAAGCTTCATTGTTTCACTTGCAAGCTTGATTTTACTAACTTTTAAGCTAAGGATCAAGCAATTACACGATCATCCTCCATCTTTTGCTTTCCCAATTTCATATCATGTCAATGATTCTTCAAGTTAGGGTTTGTGGAAAATTTTGCATGGGAAATGTTAGGGTAAAAAAGGACATCCTTATTTTTGATTTCCAAAAAATGTAAAATGATATCCTACACCTGAATACATGTTTAGTGAGCCATTTTGACAATTTTACCCGCCTCAAAACAAAGTTTAAACACTCAAAAAGCAAAACCTTAGCTCATTCCTAGAGGTTCTTGGGCAAGTCTCATCATAAACCCTGTTGTTCCCACCTGCAACAAAATCATATTTCCACTGTTTCTCCACTCATTTTCATCAGCTTTCAAAGTCCTCTCATCTTTCCCAAGACCCCTCCCATCATTTTGTCAAAAAACACCTACATATCACTTCATTTCCATTCGCACCTCACATCTTATTTTCGCTTCCTGCTACTAGGGTTTTGTGTCATCATGGAGGCAGAATCTTCGCTAGAAAGAAAGAGACAACATAAAGGAGGGAGGATCCTCAAATATGAACCATCAGATTGCAACACAATCAACTCCTATCATTTCATGAAACAATGCTTTGAGGATGTCCACTGTTTGGAATTTTGCAAAAGGATGAGCGAGACAGGATTTCATGAGCAACTAACAGATTGTGTAGCAACACACCTGAAAGGAGAGACTGTTGTCGTTGCTGGTATTGAGTTTAGTTTCTCAGTGGCATCCATCTCAATAGCAACTGGGCTACCGGACAATGGCGAATATTGGTTCAAAGGAATGAACCTACATCTTGAAAACTACAAGCCTTGCTTAAAGACGCCATACAGAGATACACATACTCACCTCTTGCCTTTCAGATTTTTATTAGAGAAATATGCCCCTTTAATGAAAACTGTCATGAGTTTCTTCACTTGTGAAGGTAGATTCTCTAGGCTGTATGCCTATCATATTCGCCTCCTGATGCTTTTCACATCTCAAAATCCACTCAACATGTGTAATTATCTATTCAGGAGCATTTCCAAAATGTCTAAAAAGATACAATTAAAGGACAAAGAGAACTCCCCAAGATTTTTCCATCACAATCTCATCAAAACCATTGTCCTTCACCAGCTGGTGGAGAGGTATGACTTTGGAAGCCTTTTTGGAAGCACCCTTGAAATGGCATGAGGAAAATGCAACATCTCAGTCTCCAAGTGCACCAAAACAACAAATAGAGATGGGGTCATCTATAAAAACAATGGAGAAGACTCAGTTATCCAAACTTGAGGTGACTAAAGTGTATGAGAAAGGGCAGAGGCTTGTGTTTTCTTCTCACAAAGAGAAAGGTGCCAAGCCTTCTTCATCGACAAAGCAAGAATTGACAACAAAGGATAAAGACACAGTTGAACATGAGTTTGAACTAATTGATCCAGAGACTAAGGATCAGACCACAAAAATGAGACATACTATCAGGGATAAGGACTACCAAATCAAGGAGCTCGAGATCAATTTGGAAAGGGAAAATTATGTTATATCATTCCTTGAGTAGGAAAACAGTCAACTCAAAGCAAAGGAATTGATACTAGAAAAGGAAAAAGCTAAGTTAATGCAGCAAGTCGGCAAAGGTAAGGATATCATGACATCAAGTGAGCCTTAAGCATTAGAGGTGAGAGGAAAAATGAAAAGACCAAGAACAAGATGCCTCAAGAAAGCTTTGCAAGAGGAACAAGAACAAATTCTGCTTAATGAGGATCTTGACCTAGAAGATAGGATCGCCTTAGAGGTTCATCAAGATAAAGAATACTGGCTAAATAGG
Organism: Pinus tabuliformis; assembly: GCA_031772625.1. Classification (NCBI taxonomy): domain Eukaryota; kingdom Viridiplantae; phylum Streptophyta; class Pinopsida; order Pinales; family Pinaceae; genus Pinus; species Pinus tabuliformis. The sequence continues at coordinate 851,709,698 of CM062810.1, read as the reverse complement.
GTGAATTAACACTTGGAGAGGCTCCTTGAGAAGGAAAATAGAGACAATCAATTGCTCAGACACATGGTGCATTACTATCAAGCTCAAAACATGATCGCCAAGTCAAGGTAAAACAACTTGAAAACAAGCTCAAGGAGGCCAGAAAAGACCAAAAGGATGAGGGAAACTTGGAGATGCTTGCTGAATCATCCATGAAGATATAAAAAACCTATTTTTACACCTTCCCTCCAATTTTGAGCAAATTCTGAGTACTTTGAGTTTTTTGACAAATTTTGGTCTAAGTTCAGAAATTCAGCTGCTCAAGGCGTTGCGCTTTTTCCTCAGGCATCCATTTGAGGAATGGTATACATTTTTGGAAATTTATTGCCATCCTTTAAAAACCCATTTTCCCGGATTTTGCAGAGGTGGCTTAGTTTTGGAGAAAAATGCAAAAAAGTAGCAAAAAACTAGCATTTTGGACCATTTTTTGACAGGCGCTACGCTTCTGGAGTGACCTTGGGAGAATGGATTTTGGAAGGTCTTCCCATGCTCCAAATTCGTAAATTAAAACTGTTCTAGAAACTAGACATGAAGGGCTAGTTGACCGTTATATCAGATGTTTATTTTGACCCCTGGAAGGCACCTGAAAATCAGCTCAAAGTCGGCACTGTGCTTCTACACTTTCTGTGTTTTTATTTGGAAAATTTCACTGTGTAAAATTTCTAGTTTCTAGTCTGACTTGGTCAAAGTCAAGATTATCTATGTAATGGCATTACTTGAAAGGCTAGGTGATGTAGGCATGAATAAATGTACATCATAGGTTGTTTTTTAAGTTTATTAGGCCTCATAAAAGAAGCAAACTCCTAAACAAACTCTTCATGAAGTGTTTGAGTTTCACCTTCTCACTCTCACCTGTTGGTTGAGAGAATCTTGGAGTCGGTTCCTCCACCAAGGAATTCGACTCCTGAAGGTGGGAAAGTGGTCTAGGAGATTCTATATGTATCATTTAAATTTAGGAGAAGAGGGTTGAACTTTTTTTGAAGGAGGCTTGCATTGTAATCATCTCTCAGCTAATACAGATACAGGTTGCAACTATTTTCAAGGAACTCTAGCCCAGTGAGTTCATGGTGCTTGTACTTCATTATTTTTGTTTTCTTATGGTATAAACATATTTATATACATTATATCTCTTCTTTACATGAATTCCTTGTGATAAAATACTCAAAAATTTTGTTTTTTCAAGCTCTATTATCTGGTTTCATAGTTATGTGTTTTGTCTTCCTAAGCTAATGAAATCATGTTTATTTATGCTCATTAGTTTCTTCCACACTATATCCTCTATATTACACTGAAAAATACTCAAATTACACCATGTATTTTGATATCTAGCTCCTTCTTATGTTTGCTCCTCTATTCCCACGACCTAGACCTACTTGTGGCTCCAAACCCTAAGTTTAGAAAATCCTAAAAACCATATTTTCACAAACAAACAAACAAATACACATATCTAGCCTAAAATTAATATGCTTTAAATTCATATCACTGATAAGAGACTTAGAGAGATCCCTCTCATGCTCAATAGGGCTAACTACTGAGCTGAAGTGGTTTGAGGTTACCCTTCTTGATTTCCTTTTCAGCTTAGGATATTATAAGGACTAACAAATATGCGGATTGGATTTTGGGTAGTTACATATCGATTCTGCAATATGCAAAGATCTGTACGTGGGTATGCTTCTTGAAAGGCATGTACATATGAGGAAGTATCTTATAAGGGACGTGTACCTATTATAGGATTTTTTTGTATATGATGTATGATCAGTCTTGTTGTGTTTGTTGTTGTATGTCGATGAAGTCTTTCATGATGATTTGTGTTTGACAGTGCTGATTGAGTTTGAATTGATTATGTTATGAAATGTTTTAATTGTAATGATGCTACTATGATATAATTTTTATTTGGCTTAGAGATCTATGGCAAGGTCAGTGTTTGTTTCAATGATTTATTTTAATACTGTAGTGATTCAGTTTCACGGTTCAGTGTTTTGAGATCTGTACGGGGGTTATCTGAAGAGAAAGTGTGTATATACGTATGTATGTTTCATTATAATAGCATATATATTCTGACATAAGGTTGACCAGGGCTTGTAGTGATAGGATCTAGTTTTTGTGATGAACAGTAGGTGGTCTGACATTTTGATGAAGAGAATATAATGAATTGAAATGATCTAGCAACTTAGGTTGTTTGAGGTTCTGTATTTGGTTTATTCAACGATTTGGTGATTAATTTGGATCAGTGATTTGATACAAGTGTTGGTTTCAGTATTGTTGTCTGATATTTAGAATTGATCTAGTTTGAAGTATTCTTAAAAGTGGCGCACAAAGAACAGAGGATAAGTGGGTTGTAGCTCCCTTCCAGTACAAGCTGGAAAATGAGAGAAGGTTGTAGCCTTCTACAGGTGGGTGATTTCGTAGTGGTATGACTCTACAATAGTACAAGTATTGTAATAAATTTCTCTTTATAATAAAATAAGAAGATAAAGACGACATCGGTGGTGGTTTTTCCCACATTGGGTTTCAACCTAAAAATCCTGGTGTTCATGTGTTGCTTGTGTGTGACGACTTATTCTGTTCTTAGTGCACATTATTATTGTTTAATTAATTTTTAATTTTTAATGATATATGTTTATCAGTGATTGTCGTTGATGTCAACCAAAGCAACACCACGGGCTACCCCAATATTTCATGGGAATTTTGACTTGACAACTTACTCTATTCTAATTAAATGATTTCTATATGGATTCTACTCGTCGAGATGTTTCTGTTGATATATGGCACACCAAGTAATTCTTCACGGTTTGAGAGATATTCGTGTTTGAAGTTAGTAACCCGAGTTAGTGGGCTAAAACCCTATGGGGTTGTGGCATGGAACTCATAATTGGTTTTTTTCATTAAATAGTCAATAATTAATAATAAAACAATTTCTCCTAAAATTACTCCAATTTTCACTTGTTTAGGACCCTCTCAACTCAAGACATTCATATAAATAATTACCCTCATATCCTCCTCTAGTAGGGTTTTTGTGGCTTCAAACAGATCATCGTGAAATTTTTGTTATAAATGTTTTGATGAAAATATTTAGATGCTGAAATTAAAACCCATTTGAGCCGAAATCTTGATGAACCCTGTGACCAAATTTCAGATCTTGGTTCTCTATATTTTCATAGATATTATCTGAGGACATTAGGGTTGTTATAGGCTTCTGAATTCCATGTCAAACAGGTGACGTTTGGAAAATCATCATAACTTTCTCTCTGAGTATTGGATTCAAATTTCGTAAATAGTCATAGAAAGAGGTCAGACTATAGATTTTTGATTAGCGATTTCAGGGCTGAATGTTGCAACAGTGACACGTGACACTTCGTACACGTTCTCTCTACTCAACTAGTCTATAAGTAGGTCATCGTGGGATATTAGGTATAACTCTTTCTTGAAGAATCTAATCTTGATCCGAGCTGTGGGGTTGGAAACATGGCTCAGAGGGCTACCACAAGAGGAAATTTTAGACCCTGGAGATCCTATATTTCATAGATAAAACAGATTCAATGTCGAGCTCCTAGAAGGCAAGAAACATCATGCATTCAAGGATCACTGCAGTAAGGACCACACATCAACAGTCAAGGGTAAGTCTCCTACAGAAAGGTATGTATGATTAGTGTTTATATTTGAAATATGAGTATCATCTCTGACATATGTTTTTGGAGGACAATGTAAGCATATACAGGGTCTCAGTTTATCTCTTTGTCTCTATATGTCACAGTGATTTTTGATACCACATTTCGGATGTCCTATTCTTAATACTACACATTTGATGCTACATTTTCTTGATGCTACACCAAGTATGATAAATTTATATGATGTTGTAAGTTCCTGTTACTTGTCTTTTCATAGTTGATATAATGGTCTCTCTTGTTGTACTTCGAACTTGGTCCATCACAAGTCTAGGGTCTATCATCAGTTTTTATTGTATATATATTTAGGTCAGTTTTGGATATAGTCTTGCATAGAGTCTAGGCCTATGTCAAGAGTGGGAGTCTTTGTCTAGTACTGCAACAAGTCAACAACAAAAGTGGCAAGCAAACTTCAGGTATGCATTGTAATTTTAAATTTTATTTATTAATTATTATGCACTTACATGTGTTCTGCAAGGAGAGGTAAGTTGAAGGGTATTTTGTTTTGTTTTGGGATTGGTTTCGCCAAAAAAAATTTGCATGCAGGTAGAAGAAGATTCAAGTACAACTTCAAGCAAGAATTTAAGAGCAAAAGTATCAAATCAAAGGAAGAATTGCAGTGGTACATCCTTTGAATACATGACTGTCATCCATATATTGTGAGAAGTGTCAAGACCAAGAGTCATCATCGGAAAGTTGTAAGAGTCATTTGTAAAAGTGTCATAATTGTAAGAGTCATTATTGTAATAGAGTCAATCTACCTAGAGTCAAAAAGGCATTATTGGGAGGTATAGGAGTCTTTGTTCAGATGATGTCATGGTTGGGTTGTAGGTCATATTGTGATTGGGTGTTCGGTCAAAATCAATGTAAATCAAATTGTATTGTGGATTGTTGTCCCTGGTATGAGAATCCACACTCTTGTCTCATTTCAGTCATTATAGGGTGGTAGGGAGCTGCTAGGCAGGTGCATGAAGTCGCCTACAGGTTGGAGCCTGTGAACACTTTAGGGTGGTAGGTTGGTCTAGGATGTTGGGGCATCCATTCAATTGACTACTGAAGAAACTAGGGCATTGGGGCATCCTTCTACTGGGAGCTCAAGAAGAATGTTTTTCTAAAATTCTAGGAAGTTGGAACTTCCATTTCAGTTGGGCCTAAAGATTAAAGAATCTATTAGAAAAGAGTTCGGTGGTTTTCCACCTAAAATTCTTGTGCCTACTATATTCTATTGTTTACTATTTTTACTGCATAAAAATTAATAATATTTGAAGATTAACTATGTTGGTTTGTGTTATATTCTTTCCACGACTAGCCCATGTAGTTAACCAGGGGGTTAGAGGGGGGGCGGGGACCCCCCCTTCGTTGCACCAATTGTGTAGCGAGGGGGAGTCACAGGGGATTTGAGGCATACCCGTAACCCCACTTTATGGGTTAGGTGGACCCACCTATGGTTTTGTGCATGATTTTCGCACATGTTTTTTGGACACGATGGTTTTCGGTCCATGGTATTGGACGTGATGGTTTTCAGTCCATGGTATTGGATGCTTCGACATGTATAAATATCTATTGTAACATTGAAAGGAGCATAATGAAAAATCAAGCTGGTAGTCCCGGTTTTGGGATCCAGGGGAAAATCTCTATGTATATGTGTTTAATGTGTTATGCTCTCACATTGTTTATTTTATATGTTTTAGAATTCATATGCAGGTAATTTCTATATGGGGTTAAAACCTACATTTGGTATCAGAGCAGTTTTGGCTTCAAGGGCACGCCTTTGTTGCTGAGGGGTTTCGCTTGGGCCTGTGGTAGACCATGTTCAGTGGGAGATTTGCGAGATCGATTCTAGTGGTGAAAGAAGATGGTGAGCAGTGGAAAGATAGAGATCAAGAAATTTAATGGTCAGAGTTTTGAGTTGTGGAAACTCAAGATGGAGGATCTGTTGGTGGATAAAGATCAATGGATCACAGTAGATCTAGGTACTAAACCAACGGGAGTGTCCGATGAAGAATGAAATGAAGTTGGATCGAAAGGAAAAGAGAACAATATGATTGTGTGTCTCAGATTCAGTGTTGCTGAATGTATCAGGGGAAGCTACGACGAAGGCTTTGTGGGACAAGTTAGGGACTTTGTACCAATCTAAGTCTCTAGTGAATAAACTGCTCCTACGAAAAAAGCTGTACAACCTGATGATGAAAGATGGAGACTCGGTGACAGAGAATCTAAATGCATTTAATACTGTGGTAAGTTAGTTAGCATCTGTTGATATTAAAATTTCAGATGAAGATAAGTGCATCAGTTTGTTGTGTTCTCTACCAGATTCGTGGGATAGTCTGGTTATTGCAATAGGTAGCAATGAAATTGCCTTGCAGATTGATGAAATAGTCTCAGCCTTGCTGACAGAGGAGATGAGACAGAAAAATATGGAGAGCCAGAATGGTGATGCCTTGTCTAGAGGGAGATCTAAATCTCCAGGAAAACCTATAAAGGTGGTGTGTTGGAAATGCGGAAAGGAAGGGAACTACAAAAGGGATTGTAAATCTAAAGCTCCTGACAAAGGAAAGGGATTTGATGATACTCCTTCTGCAGAGGCAAAAACCACCTCAGATGAAGGTGGGGATGTGTACTTGGCTTCTTCAAGTAGACATGTAGATCATTAGGCATGGTTGATTGACTCAGGTGCATCCTTTCACTTCACTCCCCATAGAGAGTGGTTTTGTGAGTATGAGAAATATGATGGTGGTGATGTCTTGTTGGGGGATGATAGGAAGGCTAGAATCATTGGTTGTGGAAAAGTAAAGTTGAAGCTGTAAGGTGGAAGGGTTAGAACACTTCTGGGTGTTCTACATATTCCTGCATTAGCCAGAAATCTGATTTATGTTAGCAAGTTGGATGATGCAGGTGTAAAAACAATTTTCGAGAAGGATACCTGCAAGATGGTTCAGGGAGCACTGGTATTGATGCGGGGAGTTCGGATTGGAACTATGTACAAGCTGCAAGGTAGCACTGTTATTGATAGGTGCAACAGTTCTATGGTTCCTGAACGTGGAGTAGAAAATCTAGTGGTCTCTGGAGAGAAGACCATGTTGTGGCATCAAAGGCTTGGACATATTGGAGAGAAGGGACTTCGAATACTTCATGGTAAAGGTATGGTAGAAGGTATGAGTAATAGCTCTATGGATTTTGATTTCTGTGAAAATTGTGTATATGGGAAGTAGAATCGGGTGAGTTTACCCTCTGGTGGTAAAAGGGCGAAACAGATATAGAGCTTGTGAAAAGTGATGTGTTTGGACTTGTGAAGGTTCCATCACTAGGTAAGTCTGTGTACTATGTATCATTTGTAGATGTTTTCTCAAGGAATACATGGATATATTTCCTTAAGAAGAAATCTGAAGTCCTTGACAAGTTTAAAGAATTTAAGGCTCTGGTGGAAAACCAGACAGAGAAGAAGATAAAGGTGCTGAGGACAGATAACGGTGGAGAGTTTTGCAGTAAGGAATTTGAAGAATTCTGTAAGAAGTGTGGTATAGCACGATAGAAAACTACTCCATATACACCTCAGCAAAATGGAGTTGCAGAAAGAATGAACAAGACGTTGATGGAAAGGGCAAGAAGAATGCTTAGTGGTGCCGAGTTAGGATAGGAATTCTGGGCAGAGGTGGTGGAGACAACATGTTACCTGGCCAATAGATCACCTTCATCAACGTTGGAGGATAAAACTCCACAAGAGGTTTGGACTGGTAAGAAACCCTCTCTTTCACATCTGAGGGTATTTGGATGTAATGCATATGTACATGTTCCAAAGGAGAAATGAACCAAGTTGGATAGTAAATCTGAAAAGTGCATCTTTATTGGGTATAAGGATGGTTTAAAGGGTTATAAGCTTTGGAACCCAGTAACAAGGAAGGTTGTGTACAACCGAGATGTGGTGTTCAGAGAGGTGAAATATGTTATTAAACATGAAGTCCAACCAAAGGAACCTGAGAAGATAGAGTTTGAGCTAAAGAAAGGAAGAATCAGACTCTACAGTAGAGGAGGAATCAGAAGATGAAGAGCCACAAACTCCGGCTATGAGAAGATCAGTTCAAGACAGAAGGCAGCCAGAAAGGTATAGTCCATCTACTTTCTGTTCAAATTTTTTTATATCTATTACTGATGATGATCCCAGAACTGTGAAGGAAGCAGTAGACTCAGAGGATGGAAAACTCTAGAAAGAGGCCATGGTTGATGAAATGACATCTTTACACAAAAAAGAGGCTTGGGATCTAGTGGATTTGCCAGCTGGAAGGAAACCCATTGGTAGCAAATGGGTGTTCAAGAAGAAGACAAATGCAGAAGGAAAAGTGGAGAAATACAAAGCTCAGTTGGTAGCAAAAGGTTATTCCCAGGTGTCGGGAATTGATTTTGGTGATATATTTTCTCTTGTTGTCAAGGTAAATTCTATTAGATTACTTTTATATGTTGTTGCTGCTTTTGATTTTGAGGTAGAACAGATGGATGTGAAGACAACATTTCTTCACGGGGATCTGGAAGAGGAGATCTACATGAAGCAACCTAAAGATTTTGTGGTGAAGGGTAAGAAAGAACTAGTATGCAAGTTAAAGAAGTCTCTGTATGGGTTAAAATAGTCACCAAGGATGTGGTATCAGAAATTTGATACATTTATACGGGGACTTTGCTTCACCAGAAGCAAAGCAGATCACTGTGTGTATTTTAAATTAATTGGTGACTGTGTTATTTATCTGGTCTCGTATGTGGATGATATGTTGCTAGTTGGAAATGACAAAGAAATTATCTAGGATTTGAAAACCCAATTGTCCTCCAAATTCGACATGAAAGATCTTGGTGCTGCAAACTATATTTTGGGCATGGAAATTAAAAGAGATTGTACAAATAGGAAGCTCTGGTTAAACCAGAGGAAGTATGTCAAGACAATATTGCAGAGGTTTAATATGCAGGATAGTAAACCAATGAAGGTTATTATTCCTATAGGTGTGAGGTTATCTGCTGAACAGTGTCCCAAGACACAAGAAGAGGAAGAGGACATGTCCCATGTTTCATATGCAAGTGCAGTTGGTAGCTTGATGTATGCAATGGTCTGTACTAGACCAAACATTGCACATGCAGTGGGAGTATTGAGCAGGTTTATGTCAAAACCAGGGAAGGAGCATTGGATAGTAGTGAAGTGGGTTTTCAGGTATTTGCATGGCACTAGTAATTATGGTTTGTGCTACCAAGGAAGACCAGGATTGGAAAGAGCGTTGGATATTCATGGATTTGTTGATGCAGACTGGGTTGGAGATCTGGATCATAGAAGATCTACAAGTGGGTATGTGTTTAACCTATTTGGAGGTGTAGTCAGTTGGATGAGTAAGGAAAAATCTATAGTGGCAGTATCAACTACAGAGGAAGAATACATGACAACCACTCATGCAAGCAAGGAAGTAGTTTGGTTGCAGAGATTGTGTTCAAGTATGGGGTTAGTACAGGAAGCTATAACGATAGACTGTGACGGCCAAAGTGCAATTTTCTTGGCCAAGAAACCTACATATCATTCAAAGACAAAGCACATTGATGTTCAATATCACTTTGTGAGGGATATGATAGAAGACAAAAAGGTTTTGCTAGTAAAGGTGGACACTTTGAAGAACACTGCAGATGCATTGACAAAATCTGTGAGCTCTGAGAAGTTCTCTTGGTGTAGAGAGACAATGGGCATTTCAAGGCTGGAAAAATGACTAAGCTCTCTTGTGGCCCCCTATGGAAAGAAAAAAAACAAGTGGGAGAATGTTGGGTTGTGTTATATTCTTTCCACGACTAGCCCACGTAGTTAAGCAAGTGGTTAGAGGGGGGGCGGAGCCCCCCCTTCATTGTGCCAATTGTGTAGCGAGGGGGGGTCACAGGGGGTTTGAGGCGTACCCGTAACTCCACTTTATGGGGTGGACCCTCTGTTAGGTTAGGCATACCCACCAATTGTTTTGTGCATGATTTTTGCACATGTTTTTTGGACGCGATGGTTTTCGGTCCTTGGTATTGGACGCGATGGTTTTCGTTCGATGGTATTGGATGCTTTGGTATGTATAAATATGTATTGTAACATTGAAAGGAACATAATGGAAAATCAAGCTGGTAGTCTCGGTTTTGGTATCCAGGGGAAAATCTCTGTGTATATGTGTTTTATGTGTTATGCTCTTGCATTGTTTATTTTATGTGTTTTAGAATTCGTATGCAGGTAGTTTCTATACGGGGTTAAAGCCTACAAACTAATGCTATGAAGGATTTAAAAGTGTTAATTGCTAAGGAATACTAATTCACCCCACCCCCCCTTCCCACCTCAGTATTTCCAACAATTGGTATCAGAGCTTGGTTCCTTCAATCGTTGTCTAACAATTGGAAGGAGATCATGGAGTATACTAAGAATAGAGTTCCTCTGTTCAATGGAAAGAACTGTGCACTTTGGATTGGAAGAATGCAGGTTCATTTGCTGGTGCAAGGATACAGAGTATGGGAAATCATTGACAAAGGCTTCACACCAATGCAGGATGAACAAGGTAAGAAAAATATGGTATATGATTCAAAGGCTAAAGATCTTATTATCAGTGGGCTTATCGAATCTATTTATCTTAAGGTATTGATTTGAAAAACTTCTAAAGAGGTATGGGGCAAGCTTGAAAATATATATGCAGGTGACCCAAAGGTGAAAAAAGTAAAGCTTTAAATTTTCAGGGCAAAATTTGAGCAACTCAAAATGAGGGAAGATGAAGATATTGCTGCATAATTTCAGTGTGTTGATGAAACACAAAATACTTTGGAAGGTTTGGGAGAACCTATTGAAATGAAAATTGTTGTCCGAAAGATCCTCAGAGCCTTGACAGCAAGATTTAATCCTAAGGTATCTGTCTTGGAAGATAGATCCAATCTGACCAATATCAACATAAATGAATTGCATGGAATTATTACAACATATGAAATGAAGATTGAAGAAGAGGATGGCACATCTCACTTAGAAACAACATTTTCCACATCCAAGAAGAATAGTAAGGATAAGAAGACTCTAAAAGAAAAAACTTGCAATTGTAAGGATGAGGAAAAGGAAGAAGATGAAGAAGAATTATCAGATAAAGAGTTTGCCTACTTCACACAGAAAATGAGAACAGGTATGGGAAAATTCAAATTTAAACTTCCATTAATATGTTTTGATTATGGTGAGGTTGGGCATTTTGCAGCGAAATTTCCTCACAAAAATGAGGTTGTTACGAAAGGAAAGAAAAATAGTAGGAAGTTCAATAAGCAAGGCAAGAAGAAATGGTTTAATAAAAGTTTCTTATCCAAAGAAGATAGCTCCTCATCGGAAGAAAATAGTGATAATGAAGAAGAATTCAATGAAAGAGTATTTTTTGTGGCCAAGCACAATAAGCAAGAGGCACCTGATGAAGAAGGAGACGAAGAAGAAGAAATGACTGAGGTTGAATTTCAAAATGAAGTGATCAGGGTTATCAAATATCTCAAGGCTGAGAAGAAGCACGTTAACACTCTTGAAGAAAAATTGAAGACAGAAAGGGAACAGGTCCTAAATCTTAAAATCAAGGTTTAAGCATACAAATGAATTGAAGAATCACTCAGGATAGAATTAAAGGAAAGAAACAAGGAAAGAGAAGCATTGGAAGATGAAATCGTTTCTTTACAAAAGGAAGTAAAAAATGGAAGAACTCTCTAAAACTACGCCAACAACTCAAAGACTTTGGATGAACTCATCAGCAACCAGCAATCATGCAGCAACAAGACTGGTCTTGGTTACAAACAAAAATTCGAAAAGGATTCAAGTCCTTCTATGACAAATAAATAAGATGGATATGCAAAATCTACCAAGAAGGTAGATCTCCCAGCTACATCAAGAGATTAAGACTCACAGGAAGAACCTTGGAAGACAATTCTTCGAAGAATATTTCCTCCTAGGTATCAACCTATATTTTATGGTCATTGTTATTCATGTGGAAGGTTTGGACATAGAGCTACATAATGTTGCATGTATGTTTGGAATGAATATAATTCTAGGAGATCTCTTAGAAATGGATATTTTAGAACTTAGCAAAATATCAACATATTTTATCATTTGAGAGATGATGTCGAATGTTACAAAAGTAACAATTTTGGACACTTGGCCAAAGACTGCAGACTTGGAGGTTCTACAAAGGAATTCTCGCAAAATTAAAATGAAAAAGTATGGAAAAGGAAGACTGAAAGGTGTTCTCTCACTCTCAAGGCTCAAAGAAGCATAAACGTATGGTATGTTGACAATGGTTGCTCAACGCATATGACTAGAGATAGAAATAAGTTCATATCCTTGAAAGAAAAGAAGGATGGAACAGTGTCTCCTAGAAATGAAGGGTCTTCAAACGTCATAGGAGCAGGTATGATCACTCTTGGAAGTAAGGATGCATTAGCAAAGGATGTGTTGCTGGTTGAAAATATGAATCACAATATGCTCAGTGTTGTGTAGATGTGCGATCAAGGAAACATGATGTTATTCAACTTGAAGAAATGTGAAATCAGGAAAGGCAAGTTTGGTAAAATTGTGGCTACATCAAGCAGAGCTCCAAACGACATATATATTTTGGATGAGACACCTAAAGGGTGTTTCTTGGGAAAACAAGATGAGATATAGTTATGGCACAAACGAATGGGACATATAAATTTCGACAATTCGGTCAAGATTAGCAAAAAGGAAGAAGTTAGAGAAATGTTGAAAATCTCAAAACCTACCAATACAATATGTGAATCTTGTCGACATGGAAAATAAACAAAAGTTGAGTTCAAGGCAAAGGAACATTTTGTGTCACGTCCATTGGAATTAATACATATTGATCTATGTGGTCCTATAAAAACAAAAGGTTTAGATTATGAATTATACTTTATGTTAAAGATAGATGATTACACCAGAATGAAAACCGTTAGTTTCCTCAAGAAAAAGTTTGAGGCATTCGAATGTTTCAAAATATACAAGGAATTGGTAAAAAATGAAACCGATTTGAATATCAAATGTCTAAGATTAGAAAATGGCAGAGAATTCACGTCCAAATAATTTCAGCAATACTGTGACGAACATGGAATAAAAATGAAATTCTCAATAGCCAAAACACCACAGCAGAATGGAGTAGTTGAAAGAAAAAACATAACTATATAGGAAATGGCTAGAACCATGTTAAAAGACTCAAACTTAGATGATAATTTATGGGTTCAAGCAATTGATACTACCCTATTCATTATAAACAGAGGCCTGCTCAGGAACAATTGTAACATGACTCCATACGAACTATGGAAAGGAAGACGAGCTAACATCAAATACTTCAAAATATTTGGAAGTAAATTCTACATAAAAATAGAAGACCAAAAATTGGGCAAGTTCGATGCCCATGTTAACGAAGTTATTTTCGTTGGGTATTCATGTAAAACAAAGTCTTATAAATACTACAATATGAGGCAAAAAAAAATAGTTGAAAGTATAAATGTTACTTTTGACAAAGATTGTCTTCTAAAGGATAACAATGAGATTGTCTCTTCAATCAAATCTAAGGGGCTTGAGGTAGAATCTGTGAAGGATGAAGAAGAAGCTCCAGAATAAGACCAATCAAATAAGGAAACACCATTCAACCAAGAACAAATAAGAAATGATCAACACGGTGTACAAGAAGTTTCTCCAAAAGTTTCAAAAGAATGGTATCAAAAGAATCATCTGTCAAATCAAATCATCAATAACGTAAATGAAGGAATTGGAACCAGAGAAAGTCGACATCTTCTTTCATCACAACAAGCCCATCTTGCGCTTTTAGTGACTTTTGAGCATAGCAATTTTTAGGAAGCTAGTCAAAATGAACACTGGGTAGCAACTATGAATGAAGAACTAGACCAGATTGAGAAGAATGACACTTGGGAATTGGTTCCACGACCAAAGGATAAAAATGTAATTGGAACTAAATGGGTCTTCAGAAACAAATTGAATGAGGAAGGACAGGTTACCAGGAACCAAGCAAGATTAGTCTATGAAGGATATGCACAAGTTGAAGGAATAGATTTTGAAGAAACATTTTCTCCCATTGCCAGAATGGAAGCTATCAGGATGTTTCTCGCTTATGCATGCTCAAGAAAAATCAAGATTAAAGAACACACTATATGGTGTCAAGCAAGCTCATAGGGCTTGGTATGCTCATCTTGATAGGTATCTACATCAACAAGAATTCAAGAAAGGAAGCACTGACAGCAATCTCTATGTGAAAGTGGATCAATATAACCTAATGATTATTGAGATTTCTCAGTAGGATAAAGGAATATTCATATATCAAACCAAGTACATCAAGGAAATGCTCAAAAAATTCCACATGGAAGATTGCAAGCCAGTCCTTACCCCCATGATAACAGGTTTCAAGTTAAGCTTAGAAGATTCGTTAAAGGATGTGGACCAAAGGTTGTATAGATCCATGATTGGTAGTCTCCTATATGTGACAGCCTCCCGGCTTGATGTGATGCAGGAAGTTGGACAAGTAGAAATATTCCAAGAAGCACCAAAATAATCCCATATTATTGTCGTCAAAATAATTCTTCGGTATCTTAAGGGCACAACAGAATATGGTCTATGGTATCCCAAAGGAAATGATCTGGTTATCCAAGATTATACAGATGTAGATTGTGTTGGGTCCCTATAATACTAGTGATTACCCCATTACTATTGTAGTTATACCCCCTATTTATATTGTTGTGCCCCTATTACCCCCATATTGTTATTTCTGTGCCCCATAGAATCCCTCTATTGTTATTTTTGTGGCTTATTATTATTATTGTTAGGTCGGCTGGATTATATTGTGACTCCTTAGACTCCTATATATAGAAAGGAGGTTTGTCATTTGTATCATCCAAGAATTTTCATTTATGTAATGTAAAGGAGGTTGCCCCCTCGAAGAGGCTGAATTCTAAGGCGTGGATCTCTCTTTTCTATCTTTTTGTGAGCTGGTTTCATAACATTTGGTATCAGAGCTTTGGATTCTAGGGTTTCGCTGCTCCAAACAGGTCATCGTGGCATTTTCGCTATAACTTTTTTTCTGTGACGTTTCAGAAGTCGCAAAAAAAACCCCTTTGAGAAGAATTGGCGTTGAACCTTGGGTCTGAATTTCAGAGCTTTTAGCGTGACATTTTCGGAGATATGATCTGAGGAAGTTGGCCTTTTTGCAGACTCCTGAATTACATTCAAAACATGTGACCTGGGGAAAATCGTCATAACTCTCTCTCTGAGGATCGGATTGAAATTTCGTAAAACGGTACAGAAAGAGGACGGACTGTAGTTTCTTGTGTATGTGTTTCAGATTCAAAAGTTGAAACAGTGACTCGTGGCATGTCGTACAAATTCGCTCTACTGAACCAGTCTAAAAGCAAGTCACTGTGGGAGATTTCACATAACTCTTCCTTGGAGAATCCAATTTGGCTCAGACTTGTGGCATTGGAAAGAGGACGCAGAAGGCTACTGCAGGTAGAAATTTCAGAATTGGATGATCCGAAATTACAGAGATACATCAGATACAATATTAGGCTTCTACAAAGTAAAAAAAAAGGTGTGTAGTTTTTATTTTTTATTTTTGCATAAGCTTGGTTTGAAGGAATTCAAAGGGCATAGTAAAGCATTATTATCGGTAACTGATGCCCCGAGGAAAGAAAATGCAAACACCTAGTAAGGACCTGAAAGCTCTAGCATGACTCATGAAGAAGAGGAAGAAATGCAACATGATATATCAAAATTACAAGACCAAGTGCAACAAATGTCCCTTGCACAAAAGGGAACAGAATCTAAGATGGATGGTCTAAAGAAAGATGTAGAAGCTAAGATGGATGGTTTAAAGAAAGGTGTGGAAGCTAAGATGGATGACTTGAAGATAGATTTGAAGACAGACATGGACGAATTGAAGATAAATATGAATAAGTTGCTACAAGAAATCGTCACTAAGGGTGAAAGGGTACTAAAGGAAACTCATGATGAGAACAAAAGAAATGTTAATCATGATTCCATAGACTCTAATGTTGGATCGAAGACTCACCATGTTCCAAAAATCGATATGAGGAAGTTTGATGGCAAGGATCCCGCCACATGGATATTACAGATGGAGCAATTCTTCGATCTCAATAATGTGCAAAACACACAAAAGGTACGTATGGCAACTTTATATTTGGAACCAAATCAGTTTGTATGGTATCAATGGCTTTGTTCTCGTAAACAATTTATCACTTGGGCAATTTTTACGGAAGAATTGATAGCACATTATGAGGATACAAAAAGCAACACTTTTTTTAGCCAATTGATAAGTCTCAAACAAAAGGGTTCAATAATGGAGCACATTGAGGAGTTCCAAAAATTGAACATAAGGGTAAAAGATATTCCAGAGGAGCATAGGATTGATGTGTTCATAGGGTCTTTAAAGGATAATATCCAACATGATGTGCGCCTTTGGGAACCTGATTCATTAGAGAAGGCATTCAGGTTAGCAAGAAAAATGGAAAGCAAAATTATGGCAACTAGGAAGCATACCATTCACAACTATAAAGACGGAAGTGTTGTTGCCCATAGTCTTCCACAACCTACAAGGTTGACACCACAACAATTGGAAGAAAAAAGAGCAAAAGGGCTTTGTTACAATTGTGATAGCAAATACACAAAAGGTCATAAGTGTGCTGAGAAGAAATTATTCTACATAGATTGTGAAGAGGAAGAAGAAAAGGAGCAAGAAAGGTCAAAAGAAGAGGATATATTCCAGGAACAAAGCCTAGATGAAGAACAAATAAATCCGACCATATCTTGTAATGCATTGGCAGGAATTACCACTCCTCAAACCATCAAGATAGAAGGACAAATCAAGAAGAAAAAGGTAATAGTGTTGATTGATTCAGGAAGCACCCACAATTTTATTCATTGTAGGGTAGCAAAAGAATTGAATTGCTTCCTATATCCAGCACCAGAGTGTCAAGTGATGATTGCAAATGGAGGAACAATAAATTGTTCTGGAAAGTGCCATAATATCAAGCTATCCATGGGAGAATATGTATTGACTAGCCCAATGCTTTCCATTCCAATGGGAGGTGCTGATGTTGTACTAGGAGTCCAATGGCTACAATCCTTGGGTACAATAGCTTTTAATTTTCAAGAACTTTTCATGAAATTTTCTGTGGAAGGAAAGGAAGTTGAATTAAGGGGTATTGCAGGGAAACCAGGAAAGATAATCAGCTCTAATGGCATGACAAAGCTTCTAAAAAAGGAGCAAAGAGGTGTAATTGCACAATTATGTTCGCTAGATGTTTCCACATTGGAATCATCTATTTCTCCAGATCTCCAAAAAGTCCTGGACAATCATTCCAAGGTATTTGAGACTCCCAAAGGTCTCCCACCTATGCGTGATCATGATCATGCTATTCATCTGATTCCAGGAAGTGTTCCTCCAAACATCAGGCCGTACAGATATCCATATGTCCAAAAAAGTGAAATTGAACGTATGGTTGCAGAAATGCTAGAGGCTGGTATAATTCAACCGAGTCAAAGTTCTTTCTCAGCTCCAGTAGTATTGGTGCACAAGAAGGATGGATCATGGCGCATGTGTCCAGATTATAGGGAGCTCAACAAGCTCACTATTAAAGATAAGTTCCCCATTCCTGTTATTGATGAATTACTGGATGAATTGCATGGATCAATTTACTTCACCAAGTTGGATCTTCGTTCGGGATATCATCAAATCAGAATGAAGATTGAAGACATTCCGAAAACAGCATTTAGAACTCATGAGGGTCATTATGAATTTTTGGTCATGCCTTTTGGCCTTACCAATGCACCTTCAACATTTCAAGGTTTGATGAATTCAATTTTCAAACCATTCCTTAGAAAATTTGTGTTAGTATTTTTTGATGATATACTAATCTACAGCAAGTCTTGGAAGGATCATGTTGAACATGTTGACAGGGTGCTACAACTATTGGAGGAGAAACAATTATATGCAAAAAGATCCAAATGTTTCTTTGGAGTCCAGGAGGTGGAATATTTGGGTCATATTGTATCTCATGAAGGAGTTAAGGTAGACCCTAGCAAAATTAAAGCCATTAAGGAATGGAAAATCCCCACATCCATAAAGCATCTGCGAGGATTTCTTGGGTTGACAGGGTATTATCGCAAGTTTGTTAAGAATTATGGGAGAATAGCAGCACCTCTAACAACATTATTGAAGAAAGATTCATTTTCATGGACTTCGGAAGCAACAAAGGCCTTTGAACATCTTAAAGAGGCAATGTGCCAAGCACCGGTCTTAGCTACACCGGACTTCACAAAAACCTTTATTGTGGAATGTGATGCTTCAGGAAATGGAATTGGTGCTGTTCTAATGCAAGATGAAAGACCCATTGCTTTTGAAAGTCGTCCAATCAAGGGAAAGTTTTTAAACAAAGCTATTTATGAGAAGGAAATGTTGGCAATACTCCATGCACTTAAGAAATGGCGACCCTACCTAATGGGAAGACACTTCAAGGTAAAAACGGATCATGATAGCCTTAAATACTTTTTAGAACAAAGATTATCCTCTGAAGAGCAACAAAAGTGGGTCACAAAGATGTTGGGTTATGACTTTGAAATCATCTACAAAAAAGGGAAGCAAAATGTGGTGGCAGATGCACTCTCAAGAAAGGATGAGGATGTGGAAGCATTGTTGTGTGCCATTTCTATTATCCAACCAGATTGGATAAACGAAGCAAGGGAGGAATGGAAGAATGACGAAGAAGTGTGGGCACTTATTCAAAAGCTACAACAAGATTCCAGTACTTCTGATACATTTAGCTGGCAAAATGATTCGTTATGGTACAAAGATCGCTTATACCTCTGTAAGAATTCCCAGCTAAAACAAAAGATTCTTATGGAATTGCACACTTCTCCCTTAGGAGGGCACTCAGGATTTTTAAAAACTTACCACAGGGTTAAGAAGGAATTTTTTTGGGATGGCCTTAAATCAGATATTCAAAAGTTTGTGGCGGAATGTTTGGTTTGCCAGCAAAATAAAGTTGAAACAATTAAGACACCAGGTCTATTACAACCTTTATCCATTCCAAGCCAACGTTGGGAGGAGGTTTCAATGGATTTTATCACAGGTTTACCCAAGTCTGAGGGAAAGAGTGTCATCATGGTGGTAGTTGACAGACTTACCAAGTATGCACACTTTTGTGCATTATCACATCCATTTAAAGCCAGTACAGTTTCTACTGCATTTATGGAAACAGTTCAAAAGCTACATGGAAACCCAAAGATTATTGTAAGTGACAGAGATCCCATTTTCACTGGAAATTTTTGGACAGAATTATTTTCTTGTCTTGGTACTCAGTTAGCTCATAGCTCATCTTATCATCCTCAATCTGATGGGCAAACTGAGATAGTAAACAAATGTTTGGAAGGATATCTTCGTTGCTTTGTATCTGATAAACAGACACAATGGGTCAAATGGTTGCCTCTGGCTGAATGGTGGTATAACACTTCCTTCCATACAGCAACAAAAATGACCCCATTTATGGCACTTTATGGGTATCAACCACCATCCATCACATCATATTTAAGAGAAAATTCTAAGGTTCAGGCAGTGGAACATCACATCGAACATCAACAACAAGTCCTCCAACTCTTAAAGGATAACCTCGTGTTGGCACAAAATAGAATGAAACAACAGGCAGATCAACATCGCAGTGAAAGAAGTTTTGATGTAGGTGATTGGGTATTCCTACGGCTACAACCATATAAGCAAATGTCCCTAAAGCAAGCTAAGAAGGATAATAAATTATCACCAAAGTATTATGGTCCGTACAAGGTGTTGGAAAAGATTGGTACTATGGCATACAAATTGGAGCTTCCTGCAGCTTCTCGATTGCACCCAGTTTTCCATGTTTCATGTTTAAAGAAGGTTATAGGTGACAAGCTCCCAATTCAAACAATATTGCCAGAACTTGACGAGGAAGGAAAAATTATATTGGAACCGGAAGCAATCACAGAAACAAGAACTCGACAGCTACGAAATCGATCAATTTCAGAGTATCTTATCAAGTGGAAGAACTTATCCGCTGAAGATTCCACATGGGAGGATGAGAATTTTATGCAGAAGTATCCAGAACTGCTCAAGCGTTGAGGACAACACTTTTTTGAAGGAGAGGGGCATGTTGGGTCCCTATAATACTAGTGATTACCCCATTACTATTGTAGTTATACCCCATATTTATATTGTTGTGCCCCTATTACCCCCATATTGTTATTTCTGTGCCCCATAGAATCCCTCTATTGTTATTTTTGTGGCTTATTATTATTATTGTTAGGTCGGCTGGATTATATTGTGACTCCTTAGACTCCTATATATAGAAAGGAGGTTTTGTCATTTGTATCATCCAAGAATTGTTCATTTATGTAATGTAAAGGAGGTTGCCCCCTCGAAGAGGCTGAATTCTAAGGCGTGGATCTCTCTTTTCTATCTTTTTGTGAGCTGGTTTCATAACAGATTGGGCAGGAAGTGTTGATGATCGTAAGAGTACCAGTGGAGTAGCATTCTATCTAGGTGGTTGTCTTGTTTCATGGTTAAGTAAAAATCCATCCTCAATCTTGTTATCCATAGCATAAGCAAAATATGTCACGACAACAACTCGTTGTACTCAAGTTCTTTGGATGAAGCAAACTTTGAAAGATCTTTAGGTCAAGTTTGATGAGCCTATTCCCATGTTTTTCTAAAACACCAGTGCCATCAGTATCTCCAAGAATCCTGTGATGAATTCCAAAATGAAGCACATTAAGATTAAATAGCATTTTGTTAGAGAGCAGGTTACCAAAAATAATATCAAGCTTGAATATGTTGGCACAACGGAACAAGTTGCTGACATCTTTACCAAACCATTACCTCATGAAGCATTTCAGTATCTTCGCCAAAATTTTGGGATTCTCCCAGGTTTTCATTAGAATATTTCTTGTATTTATTTCCAGGTCGCATTCTCTTCTCTCTCAATAATCTCTCATTCCTATTCTTTCTATTTGTCCTGATGATGGACCCCCTTTGGGGTTTGAAACGTTGGCAGAATGAACTAAGAACTGTGGTTAATCCGGATCATGAATCAAAAAACTCCCACAGAAGTCTAAAATCTAGAATATTTCTCTTATCTACTCAAGTAGAAAAGGGGATTGGAGGTGTGTACAGGTCCACAGGATGGCTGTTTGTTAAGTGGATTTACCCTTTTCCATTGATAACAAAGGGGGAGAGAAGGTTGTAGGAAGAGGTGTCATGATTGCAGGGGGAGTACTTGTGTTTCCATCAATTCCAAAGGGGGAGAGATGGTTGATCAGTGGTTGTCATTGAAGTGAACCCAAGAAGCACCATGGACTACCTCGATATTGCATGGGAATTTTGACTTGAAATATTACTCTATTCTGAGTAAAAAATCTTCTACGTGGATTATACTCGTCGATATGTTTCCATTGATATATGGTACACCAAATAATTCTTCACGGTTTGAGAGATATTCATGTTTGCAGTTAGTAACCCCAGTTAGTGGGCTAAAACCCTATGGGGTTGTGGCATGGAACTCATAATTGATTGTGGTCATTAAACATTCAATAATCAATAATAATAAAAAAAATCCTAAAATCCCTCCAACTTTCACTTGTTGAGGATCCTCTCAACCCAAGACATTCATATAAATAACGACCCTCATATCCTCCTCTAGTAGGGTTTTTGTGGCTTCAAAAAGGTCATTGTGGAATTTTTGCTATAACTATTTTTCTGCAAAGTATTGGAATTTCAAATTAAAACCCATTTGATCTGAAATCTTGATTCACCTCGTGACCGAATTTCACATCTTGTTTCGCTATATATTTTTGAGATATGATCTGAGGACGTTAGGGTTTTTGCAGGCTTTCGAATTCCATGTCAAACAGGTGACATTCGAAAAATCGTCATAACTTTCTTTCTGAGCATTGGATTCAAATTTCGTAAATAGTCACAAAAAGAGGATAGACTGTAATTTGTTGAGTAGTATTTTCAGGGCCGAATCTCACAACAGTGACACGTGGAACTTTGTACAAGTTCTCTCTACTGAACTAGTCTATAATCAAGTCATTGTGGGAGATTGAACATAACTCTTTCTTGAAGAATCCAATCTTGATCAGATCTATGGGGTTGGAAATAGGACTCATATAGCTACCAAAAGACAAAATGGCAGACCCTAGAGATTTGAAATTACATAGATACAACAGATCAAATATCGGGTTCCTAGATTGCAAGAAAAAGCATGCATTCAAGGATCACCGCAGTAAGGACCACACATCAACAGTAAAGGGTCAGTCTCCTACAACAAAGTATGTATGATTAGTGTTTACATTTTAAATATGAGTATCATATCTAAAATATTTTTTTGCAGCACAACGTAAGTCTATACAGGGTCTCGGTTATATTTCTACATCTCTATATGTCACAGTTAGTTTTGATACCACATTTCAGATGTCCTATTATTGATACTACACATTTGATGCTACATATTCTTGATGCTACACCAAGTCTACTAAATCTATATGATGTTGTAATTTCATGTTACTTGCCTTTTCATAGTTGATCGAATGGTCTTTGTTGTTGTACTTAGAACTTGGTCCATCACAAGTCTAGGGTTTGTCATCAGTTTTTATTGTATATATCTTTAGGTTAGTTTTGGATATAGTCTTCCATAGAGTCCAGACCTATATCAAGAGTGGGAATCTTTGTCTACTACTGCATCAAGTTAACAACAAAAGTGACAAGCATGCTTCAGGCAGGCATTGTAATTTTAAATTGTATTTATTCATTATTATGCACTTACATGTGTTTTGTGAAGGGTATTTTTTTTTGTTTTGGGATTGGTTTCTTTGGCAAAATTTTGCATGCAAGTAGAAGAAGATTCAAGTACAACTTCAAGCTAGAATTCAAGAGAAGAAGTATCAAATCAAAGGAATCATTGCAGCGGGACATCCTTTGAACACATGACATCCATCATATATTGTGAAGAAGTGTTAAGGCCAAGAGTCATCATTGTAAAGTTGTAAAAGAGTCATTATTGTAAAAGAGTCAATCTGCCTAGAGTCGAAAAGGCATTATTGGGGGGTATAATAGTCTATGTTGGGATGATTTCATGGTTACGTTGCAGGTCATAGTGTGATTGGGTGTTCGTTCAACATCATTGTAAATCGTATTGTATCGTGGATCGTTGTCCCTGGTACGGGAATCCACACTCTTGTCTCATTTCAGTCATTATAGGGTGGTAGGAGGTGCTAGGAAGGTGCATGAAGTCACCTACAGGTTGGAGCATGTGAAAACATCAGGATGGTAGGTTGGTCTAGGATGTTGGGGCATCCATTCAGTTGACTACTGAAGAAACCATGGGATTGGGGCATCCTTCTAGTGGGAACTAGAGAAGAATGATTTTCTAGAATTATTTGAAGTTGTAACTTTCATTTTAGTTGGGGATGAAGATTAAAGAATTTATTAGAAAAGCATTCAGTGGTTTTTGACTTGGAGGGGGTTTTCCACCTAAAATTCTTGTGCCTATTGTGTTCTATTTTTTATTGTTTTTATTGCATAAATATTAATAATAATTGAAGATTAACTAATGCTCTAAAGGATTTAAAAAGTGCTAAATGTTAAGGAATACTGATTCACCCCCCTCTCAATATTTCCAACAATATATTGGTTCAAGTTAAACTATTATTGAATTGGATATATGCTACTTGTCTTCATCACAGTTGCGTACATACACAGGTTTACTTCGTAAGAGTCGCATACATAAATCTGAATTAGAAAAGAAAAGTTTAAGTAGTTTAAAATACTAAGTCACCCCCTCTTAGTATTTTTCTAACACCCCTTATCTCCATTTTTACCCTAATCTAAATTAATGATAGCTGACTAGTTGGTTGGTTTATGTTCTTGCTAAACAATACCTTCGTAATATTGAACAATAATTTTTGTAGCCTTCTAGTGGACCCCTCAAATATCTTATATTAACTTGAATACCACAATAATAGCAAAGGATATAACAAGTTAGCTATGATTCAAAGAAACGATATTGACAACAAGTTATGTATATAGAATAACATCAAATTTTAGAGAATCACACTCCTCAGTTAGCTTCACTCCCAACTAATATGGTGTAGCATAAAATCTACAACCCTCTATTAGGTCCCTATACTACTAGTGTAACTCCTTATTATTATTATTACAACCCCCTTATTATATTTTTGTGCTCATGTAGTCCCCATATTGTTATTATTGTGCCCCATAGAATCCCACTATTGTTATTATTGTGCCCTTACATTATTATTGTTATGTCAGCTCTGATTATATTATGACCCCTTAGACTCCTATATATAGAAAGGAGGTCTTGTCATTTGTATCATCTAAGAATTGTTCATTTGTAAAATTTAAAGGAGGTTTCCCCCTCTAAGAGACTTATTTCTAAGGCGTTTATCTATCTTTTTTATCTTTTTGTGAGCTGGTTTCATAACATTTGGTATCAGAGCTTTGGATTTTAGGGTTTTGCTGCTCGAAACAGGCCATCGTGGAATTTTTGCTATAAATTTTTCTCTATGTAGTTTCAAAAGCTAAAAAAAAAAAACAATTTGAGAAGAAATTGTTTTGACCCTCGGGTCCAAATTTCAAACCTTTTTTCACTACAGTTTAGGAGATATGATTCGAGGAAGTTAGAGTTTTTGCAAGATCCAGAATTTCATCTCAAACTGGTCATCATGGAATTGTCACTATAATATTTTTTATACAAAAGGTCAGACTCTGAAATTAAAACCCATTTGAACGGAAATCTTGTTGAAGCTCGAGTCCAAATTTTAGATCTTGTCTCGCTCAATTTTCGGAGATATAATCTAAGGAAGTTAGGGTTTTTGCAGACTCCTGAATTACATTCTAAACAGGTGACCTGGGGAAAATCATCATAGCTGTCTCGCTAAGCATCAGATTGAAATTTCGTAAGAAGTTATAGAAAGAGTAAGGACTATAGTTTTTTGTGTATATTTTTTAGATCCAAAGGTTAAAAAAGTGACACGTGGCACTTCATACAAGTTTTCTCTTATACAAAGGTATATAATTAGGTCATCTTGGGAGATTTTGCATAACCCTTTCTTGGACAATCCAATTTCGATCAGACTGGTGGCATTGGAAAGAGGACGCAGAAGGTTGTTGCAGGTCACGATTTCAGAACTGGAATATTCGACATTACAAAGTTACAATCATTTCAAGTTCGAGCTCCTAAAATCAAGAAAAGGCGATATGAGGAAGTTTGATGGCAAGGATCCAATAAATTAGATACTACAGATGGATCAATATTTTGATCTACATGAGGTGCAACTGTTACAAAAGGTATGCATTGCATCTTCATATTTAGAACTAGATCAATTTTTATGGTATAAAGGGCTTTGTTCTCATAAACCACTTGTTACATGGTCAATTTTCACGAAGGAAATGATAGCACATTATGAGGATACAAAGAGAAACACCTTCTTTAGCCAATTGATAAATCTCAAACAAAAGTGTTCAATGGAAGAGCACATTGAGGACTTTCAAAAGTTGAATATAAGGGAAAATGATATTCCAAAGAACCAGAGGATTGATGTCTCCACAGGAACCTTAAAGGATAACATTCAACATGAGATTCATCTTTGGGAACCTGATTCATTGGAGAAGGAATTCAGATTGGCAAGAAAAGTGGAAAGAAAAATTATGGCAACAAGGAATTCTACCCTTCACAACTATAAAGATGAAAGTGTTGTTTCTCCTAGCCTTCCACAACCTACAAGGTTGACACCAAAACAATTGGAAGAAAAAAGAGCAAAATGACTTTGTTACAATTGTGATAAAAAATACATTAAAGGTCATTAGTGTGCTGAGAAGAAATTATTTTACATTGATTGTGAAGAGGAGGAAGAAAAGGATCAAGCAAAATCAAAAGAAGAGGATATACAACAGGAACCAACCATAGAGAAAGAAGAAATGATTCCAATTGTATCTTGTAAATCATTGGCAAGAATTACCACTCCTCAAACTCTCAAGATAGAAGGACATATCAAGAAGAAAAAGGTTCAAGAAGTGGAAGATCACATAGAGAAAGAAGAAATGAATCTGACCATATCTTGTAATGCATCGGTTGGAATTAACACTCCTCAAACTATCAAGATAGAAGGACATATCAAGAAGAGAAATGTTGAAGAAGTGAAACATCACATCGAGCATCAAGAAATGAATCTGACCATATTTTGTAATGCATTGGAAGAAATTACCGCTCCTCAAACTCTCAAGATAGAAGGACATATCAAGAAGAAAAATATTCAAGCAGCGAAATATCACATTGAGCATCAAGAAAAAGTTCTCCAACTTTTAAAGGATAATGCCACTTTGGTGTATAATCGAATGAAACAACAGGCATATCAACATCACAGTGAAAAAAGTTTTGATGTAGGCAATTGGGTATTTTTACGGCTACATCTCAAGCAAGCTATTTATGAGAAGGAAATGTTGGCAATACTACATGCACTTAAGAAATGGTGACCTTTCCTAATGGGAAGACACTTCAAGGTAAAAATGGATCATGATAGTCTTAAATACTTTTTAGAACAAATATTATCTTTAGAAGAACAGAAAAATGGGTCACAA
Organism: Pinus tabuliformis; assembly: GCA_031772625.1. Classification (NCBI taxonomy): domain Eukaryota; kingdom Viridiplantae; phylum Streptophyta; class Pinopsida; order Pinales; family Pinaceae; genus Pinus; species Pinus tabuliformis. Next base: position 851,683,285 of record CM062810.1, on the reverse strand, counting down.
ATATGTTGGGTTATGACTTTGAAATCATCTACAAAAAAGGGAAGCAAAATGTTGTTGCAGATGCACTCTTAAGAAAGGATGAGGATGTGGAAGCATTGTTTTGTGCTATTTCTATTATCCAACCAAATTGGATAAACGAAGCAAGGGATGAATGGAAGAAGGAGGAAGAAGTGTGGCCACTCATTCAAAAGTTGCATAAGGTATCCGTTCAAACAATATTGCCAGAACTTGACGAGGAAGGAAAAATCATATTGGAACCTGGAGCAGTCACAGAAATAAGAACCCGACAACTACAAAATCGATCAATTTCGATTAAAATTGGCAACTAGGGCCAAACTCCATGTGGGTCAGCTTATTTATGACAACTGATATTTTTATTGGATCCCTCTCATTGAGAGGTGTAGGATTGATCTAAAGATCATCCAATTCCGATAAGTATTCATGGAGTTATGAATTTATTTTGATTATGGAATTATTATCAAGCCGACCAGCAACTTGAGTAGGCTCAAAAGCCCAATAGACATGCCTATTCATCATCTATGTTTTAGTATAAATATAGAGGAATTCAAGTCATTTCAACACACACTTGGGATCTCTTCCTCTTTCTACTTGTCTTTGGGTTCTAGTAGGAGGAGAGATCCTAAGGGATAACACTACTCTGATCCAGAAAGCCGGAAAAGCCGGAACTACCAAAAAAGCTGGAAAATCTAGAACTGCTGAAAAAGCTGGAAAATCCGGAACTATCGGAAAATCTGGAAAAGTCGAAAAATCCAAAACTGCCAGAAAAGCTGGAACTGCCAGAAAATCCAGAAAAGCCAGAAAATCTAGAAAAGCCGGAATTGTTTGAAAAGTCAGAAAAGCTGGAACTGCCGAAAAATCCAGAAAAGCTAAAACTGCCAAAAAAGATGGAAAAGCTAGAACTTCCAGAAAAGCCGGAACTGCCAGAAAAGTGTTAGGTTGTGTTATATTCTTTCCACGACTAGCCCACGTAGTTAACTAGGGGTTAGAGGGGGGGAGGTCACAGGGGGTTTGAGGGGCACCTGTAACCCCACTTATGGGGGGTGGACCCACCTATGGTTTTGTGCATGATTTTCGCACATGTTTTTTGGACGCGATGGTTTTCTGTCCATGGTATTGGACGCGATGGTTTTTTTGTCCATGGTATTTGATGCTTTGAGATGTATAAATATGTATTGTAACATTGAAAGGAACATAATGAAAAATAAAGTTAGTAGTCTCGGTTTTGGGATCCAGGCGAAAATCTCTGTGTATATGTGTTATGCTCTTGCGTTGTTTATTTTCTGTGTTTTAAAATTTGTATGCAGGTAATTTTTGTACGGGGTTAAAACCTACATTTGGTATCAGAGCTGTTTTGGCTTCAAAGGGACGCCTTTGTTGCTAAGGGGTTTCGCTCGGGCCTGTGGTAGACCCTGTTCAGTGGGAGATCTGCGAGATTGATTCTAGTAGTGAAAGAAGATGGCGAGTAGTGGAAAGATAGAGATCGAGAAATTTAATGGTCAGAGTTTTGAGTTGTGGAAACTCAAGATGGAGGATCTGTTGGTGGATAAAGATCAGTGGATCGCGGTAGATCCAGGTACTAAACCAATGGGAGTGTCCAATGAAGAATGGAAGAAGTTGGATCGGAAGGCAAAGAGCAAAATACGATTGTGTGTCTCAGATTCAGTATTGTTGAATGTATCAGGGGAAGCTACGGTGAAGGTTTTGTGGGACAAGTTAGGGACTTTGTACCAATCTAAGTCTCTGGTGAATAAAATATTTCTGTGAAAAAAGTTGTATAACCTGAGGATGAAAGATGGAGACTCGGTGACAGATCATCTGAATGCATTTAATACTGTGGTAAGTCAATTAGCATCTGTTGATATTAAAATTTTAGATGAAGACAAGTGCATCAATTTGTTGTGTTCTCTACTAGATTTGTGGGATAGTCTGGTTATTGCAATAGGTAGCAATGCAACTACCTTGCAATTTGATGAAATAGGCTCAACCTTGCTAACGGAGGAGATGAGATGGAAAAATATGGAGAGCCAGAATGGTGATGTCTTGCCTATACGAGGACGGTCCCAGAATAGAAACAAAAAATAAGTCATCGAGTGGGAGATCTAAATCTAGAGGGAGATCTAAATCTCCCGGAAAACCTATAAAGGTGGTGTGCTGGAAATGCGGAAAGGAAGGCCACTTCAAAAGGGACTGTAAATCTAAAGCTATTGACAAAGGAAAGGGATCTAATGAGGCTGCTTCTACAGAGGCGAAAACCACCTCAGATGAAGGTGGGGATGTGTACTTGGCTTCTTCAAGTACACATGTAGATCATGAGGCATGGTTGATTGACTCAGGTGCATCCTTTCACTTCACTCCCCATAGAGAGTGGTTCTACGAGTATGAGAAATATGATAGTGGTGATGTCTTCTTGGGGGATGATAGGAAGGCTAAAATTGTTGGTCGCGGAAAGGTAAAGTTGAAGTTGCAAGGTGAAAGAGTTAGAACACTTCTGGGTGTTTTACATATTCCTACATTGGCTAGAAATCTAATTTCTGTAAGCAAGCTGGATGATGCAGGTGTAAAAACAATGTTCGAGAAGGATACTTGCAAGATGGTTCGGGGAGCACTAGTATTGATGCGGGGAGTTCGGATTGGAACTTTGTACAAGCTGCAAGGTAGCACGGTTGTTGATGGGTGTAATAGTTCTGTGGTTCGTGAAAGTGGAATAGAAAATCTAGTGGTCTCTGGAGAGAATATCATGCTGTGGCATCAAAGGCTTGGACATATTAGAGAGAAAGACCTTCGAATACTTCATGGTAAAGGTATGGTAGAAGGTATGAGTAATAGCTCTCTGGATTTTGATTTCTGTGAAAATTGTGTATATGGGAAGCAGAATTGGGTGAGTTTCCCCTCTGGTGGTAAGAGGGCGAAACAGATATTAGAGCTTGTGCACAGTGATGTGTTTGGACTTGTGAAGGTTCCATCACTAGGTAAGTTTGTGTACTATGTATCATTTATAGATGACTTCTCAAGGAATACATGGATATATTTCCTTAAGAAGAATTTTGAAGTCTTTGACAGGTTTAAAGAATTTAAGGCTCTTGTAGAAAATCAGACAGAGAAGAAGATAAAGGTGTTGAGGACAGATAATGGTGGAGAGTTTTGTACCAAGTAATTTTAAGAACTCTGTAAGAAGTGTGGTATAGCACAGCAGAAGACTACTCCATATACACCTCAGCAAAATGGAGTTGCGGAAAGAATGAACAAGACGTTGATGGAAAGGGCAAGAAGCATGCTCAGTGGTGTTGGGTTAGGACAGGAATTCTGGATAGAGGCAGTGGATACTGCATGTTACCTGGTCAATAGGTCACCTTCATCAGCGTTGGAGGATAAGACTCCACATGAGGTATGGACTGGTAAGAAACCCTCTCTTTCACATCTAAGGGTATTTGGATGTGATGCATATGTACATGTTCCAAAGGAGAAATGAACCAAGTTGGATAGTAAATCTGAAAAGTGCATCTTTATTGGGTATAGGGATGGTTTAAAGAGTTATAAACTTTGGAACCCAGTAACAAGGAAGGTTGTGTACAGCCGAGATGTGGTGTTCAGAGAGGTGAAAGATGTTATTAAACATGAAGTCCAACCAAAGGAACCTGAGAAGATAGAGTTTGAGCTAAAGGAGGAAGAATCAGACTCTACAGCAGAGGAGGAATCAAAAGATGAAGAGCCACAAACTCCAGCTGTGAGAAGATCAGTTCGAGAAAGAAGGCAGCCAGAGAGGTATAGTCCATCTACTTTCTGTTCAAACTTTTCTTTGTCTGTTACTGATGATGATCCCAGAACTGTGAAGGAAGCAGTGGATTCAGAGGATGGAAAACTTTGGGAAGAGGCCATGGTTGATGAAATGGAATCTTTGCACAAAAATGAGGCTTGGGATCTGGTGGAGTTGCCGGCTGGGAGGAAACCCATTGGCAACAAATGGGTGTTCAAAAAGAAGACAAATGCAGAAGGAAAAGTGGAGAAATACAAAGCTCGGTTGGTAGCAAAAGGTTATTCCCAGGTGCTGGGAATTGATTTTGGTGATATTTTTTCTCCTGTTGCCAAGGTAACTTCTATTAGATTACTTTTATCTGTTGCTACTGCTTTTGATTTTGAGGTAGAACAGATGGATGTGAAGACAACATTTCTTCATGAGGATTTGGAAGAGGAGATCTACATGAAGCAACCCGAAGGTTTTGCGGTGAAGGGTAAGAAAGAACTATTATGCAAGTTAAAGAAGTCTCTGTATGGGTTAAAATAGTCACCAAGGATGTGGTATCAGAAATTTGATACATTTATACAGGGACTTGGCTTCACCAGAAACAAATCAGATCACTGTGTGTATTTTAAATTAGTTGGTGACTGTGTTATTAATCTGGTCTTGTATGTGGATGATATGTTGCTGGTTGGAAATGACAAAGAAATTATCCAGGATTTGAAGACCCAATTGTCCTCCAAATTCGACATGAAAGATCTTGGTGCTGCAAACTATATTTTGGGCATGGAAATTAAAAGAGATCGGGAAAAGAGGAAGCTCTGGTTAAACTAGAGGAAGTATGTCGAGACAATACTATAGAAGTTTAGTATGCAGGATAGTAAACCGATGAAGGTTCCTATCCCTGTAGGTGTGAGGTTATCTGCTGAACAGTGTCCCAAGACACAAGAAGAGGAAGAGGACATCTCTCATGTTCCATATGCAAGTGCAGTCGGTAGCCTGATGTATGTAATGGTCTGTACTAGACCAGACATTGCACATGCAGTGGGAGTATTGAGTAGGTTTATGTCAAAAGCAGGGAAGGAGCATTGGACAACAGTGAAGCGAGTTTTCAGGTATTTTTGTGGCACTAGTGATTATGGTTTGTGCTACCAAGGAAGACCAGGATTGGACAGAGTGTTGGATATTCATGGCTTTGTTGATGTAGACTGGGCTAGAGATCTGGATTAGAGAAGATCTACATGTGGGTATGTGTTTAACCTATTTGGAGGTGCAGTTAGTTGGATGAGTAAGAAACAATCTGTAGTGGCACTATCAACTACAGAGGCAAAATACATGGCAGCCACTCATGTAAGCAAGGAAGCAGTTTGGTTGCAGAGATTGTGTTGAAGTATGGGGTTAGTACAGGAAGCTATAAGGATAGACTGTGATAGCCAAAGTGCAATTTTCTTGGCAAAGACCCCTACATATCATTCAAAGACAAAGCACAATGATGTTTAGTATCACTTTGTGAGGGATATGATAGAAGACAAAAAGGTGTTGCTGGTAAAGGTGGACACTTTGAAGAATATTGTAGATGCATTGACAAAATCTGTGAGCTTTAAGAAGTTCTCTTGGTGTAGAGAAACAATGGGTGTTGCAGGGCTGGATAAATGACTAAGCTATCTTGTGGCCCCCTGTGGAAAGAAAACAACAAGTAGGAGAATGTTGGGTTGTGTTATATTCTTTCCACGACTAGCCCACATAGTTAACTGGGGGTTAGAGGGGGGGAGGTCACAAGGGGTTTGAGGGGCACCCGTAACCCCACTTTATGGTGTTCGAGGTAGCGCCCCGGAAAATTTTGGTTTTGGAACCTATGTTAGGTTGGGCGAACCCACCTATGGTTTTGTGCATGATTTTCGCACATGTTTTTTTGGACGCGATGGTTTTCGGTCCATGGTATTGGACGCGATGGTTTTTCGGTCCATGGTATTGGATGCTTCGGCATTTATAAATATGTATTGTAACATTGAAAGGAACATAATGAAAAATCAAGCTGGTAGTGCCGGTTTTGGGATCCAAGGGAAAATCTCTGTGTATATGTGTTTTATCTATTATACTCTTGCATTGTTTATTTTCTGTGTTTTAGAATTTGTATGGAGGTAATTTTTGTGTGGGGTTAAAACCTACAAAAAGCTGGAAAAGCTAGAGAAGCCAGAACTTTCAGAAAATCCAGAAAAGCCAGAACTGTCGGAAAATTTGGAATTGTCAGAAAAGTCGAAAAAGTTGGAACTATCGGAAAAACTGAAAAAGTTGGAACTATCGGAAAAACTGAAAAAGTCGGAACTGCCAGGAAAGCTGGAAAAGTCGGAAAAGCCAAAACTGTTGGAAAAGCTAGAAAAGATGGAACTACCAGAAAAGCCAGAACTACCGGAAAAGCTGGAACTACCGGAAAAGTTGGAACTGTGGGAAAAGTCGGAACTGCCGGAACTGCCCAAAAAGCTAGAATTGCTGAAAAATTCGGAACTGTCAGAAAAGTCGGAACTGCCAAAAAATCTAGAAAAGTCGGAACTGCTGGAACTATCGAAATTGTAGGAACTGCCGAGAACAGTTGGAACTGTAGGGAACAACCGGAGCTACTGGGAAGGCAACATGGTGCAGTAATGGCACATAATGTAGTACAGTGATGATGGGTGTAGCATGGTGCAGCACGATGAGGTGTAGCATGATGACGAAATGCAGCACAACGATAGGTGAAGAAGTCACCTTGGAGAATCAGTTGAAGCAGCATGTCTTCAACTGATCTCATATATCATCTTCTTAGATATGATCTATGCTCTTATCTAGATAAGTCAAAGCATTGATTTCTATTGTAAATGTACTATCTCTCTCTCTCTTTCTCTGCTGAACTTTGAAGAACATAAAAGAAGAATTGATCAAGGGTTCCCCGCATTGTGGAGTCCGTCCCTGGCTAGCACCACATCTTGTATCTTGTCTTGGCTTGTATTCTGCGATTTATATTTATGTTCTATCTGCAATTTACTTTAATGCTGATGTGATTGCTAATCTGGAAAAGATAATGAGCTAACTGTGAAAATTGAAATAAATTGCTCTAGCATAGAACATACCTAAAATTAACATGGTATCAGAGTTGAGGTGAAGACAATGCCCAAGCAAGAGTGAAAGAGAAATCATCGAAGACAGTTGTGAAATGACAAAAGGATCAGTGGATTCCTCATCCCTCTTCAAATTCACCAAGGGTGAAGTCGAAGCAGAGAATATTATTAGAATGGCGCAGTGGAAATTTTTGATGGTCTACCTAAAGATCACTTCATTGGGAAGTTCAGATCTAAGGGTGGAAGGAAAGGCGGGTGCCTTGGTTGCAATAATTTCGGCCATTATGCGAAGGAGTGTCTGAATGGCAGATAAGCATCTCTTGATGAAGATAACAATCATTCTAGGGACATCTTCAATGATTAAAGGAATGACAAGTAATACAGGTCATCAAGGAAATGGTCGACTCTTCAAAGAAAGCAAGGAACCCAAGGTATGAAGAATCAATTTTTATTTTCTAATAAGATAAAGAAGTGTTATCTTGTATTGGCCCTCTCCTTCAAATTCTTTGGGAATCTAGCTTATTGATTGTAGTGCTTCAAGGCACTTCATTGGATAGATGGGTGCACTCTCTAATTTGGTAGAGATATAAACAATCGTGGGATTATACTTTGAGCCGATGCCACCTATCCCAGAAAGGGTGTAGGGAATGTTATCCCTCAATTGAATGAGGGTAACTCAATTCATTTACAGAATCTCTTTTATGTACCTAATTGCAAGAAGAACCTAGTGTCCATTTCAACAATGGAAGTCAAAGGTTTCACGGTGGCACTCATTGATCGAAAGGTATGTGTTTGAAAATAGAATTTTCAAAGATGTTTTTGAGTTCAGGGTTCTATCAAGTTGCAGGAAGTACACTAGGGACCATGTCCATTGACACATAACACTAAAGGTCTGTGAGTCAGATGGTGATAGGGATGCCTGAATTCAAAAAGAGCATGAAAGTACATGTCTAAGATGTAATAAAGGAAAATCTTACAAGGGGACCATTCCCCTCATGTAGCAAGTCCACAAGTTTGGAACAACCCGAGGGGTTTGAGATTGATGATCAAGAATCTCACGTATGCAGGTGGAAGAAATCCCTCTATGGCTTGAGGCAAAACTCCCCGGGTGTAGTATGAGAGGATTGATAGCTGTCCGATGAAGATGAGATTCACTAGGAGTGAAACCGATCCAAACCATTAACTGAAGGTTGTGGATGATAGATCTCTCATACCAGCACCTTATGAGGATGAACTATTTTGACAGGTGCAAACCCTCTCATTTGCAGAAGTAAGAGGGAGTTGGATTCTGAATGTGGAATGATAAACTACAAGCCTGTGACTACCTTGATGATCTTAACTTTCAAAAGTTATATGGTAGTGATGTCGGACCAGATTTGGGAAATGCCTCTGAGTTTCATACACTCATTCGCGTTGATGTTCCTAGTGAACTTCCATCCGAACATATGTTTTGTAGTTAGCATGGTGAGCTCACATTTGGTTGAGCCTCACTGGATTGGTGCCAAGAATCTTCTGAGATATCTTCAGGGCACAATCTCTCATAGATTGAGATACACTGCCAGAAATATGAAACTGCATGATTATTCGAATGCTGAGTGGGCAAGATGTGTGGAGGATCACTAGAGCACTTCTTAGTGCTAGTTCTCTTTAGATTTTGCTTCGATATCATGGATGAGCAGGAAGTAGAAATCGGTTGCTATAAGCACCATCGAGACCGAATACATAGCTACAAGTATGATCTCGTGTGAAGTTGCGTGGTTGCAGAAGCTCTTTAGTGAGCTGCTTGTACACATGATGAATACCATAGTGATTCTCTATGACAACCAGAGGTTGGATTCGATTATTGAGGAATCCCATATTTGATTATTTCTCTAGCAGATAGACATCAGATATTGCCTTATCTAGGATATGGTAAGTTGATGAGTGAGGAGGCTCCATCGCATTGAGACTGATGTACAGGTCACAGACATTTTGTCAAAGCCCCAAGGAAAGGTCAAATCTGTGACTTTCTCGAACGACTTGGAGTCATTGAGAGACCTTCTTATAATGGTCCTGCATGTTGCATGCATTAAGCTTTGGGAGCTCTGGTGGGCTTGGGGTACTTACTGGAGCAACATACGACCACAAGGCGACTCACCCTCCCCTGGTGGTGTGCTATGAACAAGATGATTAGTTCTCCTATGGGTCGGGATGATTAGTTCTCCTGTGAGGTCTGGATGATGTGTTCTACATGACGATTATGTAGTAGGATGATTAGTTCTCCTGTGAGGACTGGATGAAGTGTTCTCCATGACAATTATGTAGCAGGATGATTAGCTCTCCTGTGAGGCGTGGATGATGTGTTCTCCATGGTGATTGTGTAGCAGGATGATAATTTCTCCTATAAGGACAGGATTGATTAGTTCTCCTATCGAGGCATCCTACCCATGCAGTCTGGGACTCATGGGAAGTACCTACCATCTGATCATTGAGCAGGGAAATGAGGATAGGGACCATAGTAGTACCGATGGATGCATCCTTGTATCTTTCGTACTCCCTATGGTAGGATGACCTTCATTGATCTGGGATCAATGAGACTGGTCTGGGACCAGTGGCACATACTCTGAGACTGACTTTGGGTCAGTGGAGGACTAGTGTGGGACCAGTGAGAGTGGTACATACTATGACGCTAACTTCGGGTCGGTTGAGACTGGTCTGGGACCAGTGGTACACACTCTGAGACTGATGATACTGGTTTGGGACCAGTGGTAGGAGTGGTACCCACTATGACACTGACTTTGGGTCAGTTGAGACTGGTCTAGGACCAGTGGTATGCACTCTGAGACTACTTCGGTTCAATGGAGAATGGTATGAGACATTTTCAATCAGTTCTTCTTCTTCATGGTTCAGTAGAGCTAAGTAGAGCAGAGCTTAGCAGAGCCGAGCAGAGTAGAGCCAGTAGAGCTGAGCAGAGCAGAGCCAACATAGCTGAGTAGAGCATAGCAGAGCCAACAGAGCTAAGTAGAGACAACAGAACTAAGCAGAGCCAGTAGATCTGAGCAGAGCAGTGCAGGGAACTGATGGCAGAGACAATATAGTCAGACATATAGATCAATGGATGGAGTTCCCCCTAGTTGAGAGGGAGTGCTAAAATTGGAAACTAAGGCCAAACTCCATGTGGGTCAGCTTATTTATGGCAGTTGATATTTTTATTGGATCCCTCTCATCGAGAGGTGTAGGATTGATCTAAAGATCATCCGATTCCGATAAGTATTCATGGAGTTATGAATTTATTTTGATTATGGAATTATTATCAAGCCGACTAGCAACTTGAGTAGGCTTAAAAGCCCAATAGACATGCCTATTCATAATATACATTTTAGTATAAATATGGAGGACTTTCAGTCATTTCAACACACACTTGGGATCTCTTCCTCTCTCTACTTGTCTTTGGGTTTTAGTAGGAGGAGAGATCCTAAGGGATAACATTACCCTAATCCAGAAAGCCGGAAAAGCTGGAAAAGTTGGAAAGGCCAGAACTGCAAGAAAAGTTGGAACTGTCGGAAAATCTGGAAAAGCCGAAAAAGCCAAAAAAGCCGGAAAAGCCAGAAAAGCTGGAACTGCCAGAAAAGCTAGAAAAGCTAGAACTACCGAAAAAGCTAGAAAAGCAGGAACTGCCAGAAAAGTCGGAAAAGCTGGAACTATCGGAAAAGCTGGAAAAGCTATAACTACTGAAAAAGTCAGAAAATCTGGAATTACCGAAAAAGATGGAAAAGTTGGAACTGCCAGAAAAGCCGGAAAAGACGAAAAAGCTAGAACTGTCGAAAAAGCCAAAAAATCCAGAACTGTGAGAAAAGTCAGAACTGTCGGAAAAGCCAGAAAAGCTGGAAAAGTCAGAACTGTCGGAAAAACCGAAAAAGATGGAATTGCCAGAAAAGCTGGAAAAGTCGAAAAAGCCGAAACTACTGGAAAATCCAGAAAAGTTGGAACTATCAGAAAAGCTGGAACTGCCGGAAAAGCCAGAACTGCCAGAAAATCCAAAACTGCCAGAAAAGCCAGAACTACCAAAAAATATAGAACTGTCGGAAAATCCAAAACTGTCGGAAAATCCGGAAAAGCTAGAACTGCTGGAACTGTCGGAACTACAGGAACTGCTGAGAACAACGGGAACTGTCAGAACTGCAGGGAACAGCCAGAACTGCCAAGAAGGTAACATGGTGTAGCAATGGCACATAATGTAGTACAATGATGATGGGTGTAGCATGGTGCAGTGCGGTGAGGTGCAGCATGATGATGAAATGCAGCACAATGATAGGTGAAGTAGTCACCTTGGAGAATCAGTTGAAGCAGCATGTCTTCAACTGATCTCATGTATCATCTTCTTAGAGATGATCTATGCTCTTATCTAGATAAGTCAAAGTGTTGACTTCTATTGTAAATGTATTATCTCTGTCTCTCTTTCTTTGCTGAACTTTGAAGAACATAAAAGAAGAATTGATCAAGGGTTTCCCCACATTGTGGGGTTTGCCCTGGCTAGCACCACATCTTGTGTCCTCTTGTCTTAGCTTGTCTTCTGCGATTTATATTTATGTTCTATCTTTAGTTTAATTTAAAGCTAATGTGATTGCTAATTTGGAAAAGATAATGAGCTAACTGTGAAAATAGAAATAAATTTCTATAGCATAAAACATAACTAAAATTAACAATTTAGAGTATCTCATCAGGTGGAAGAACTTACCCGCTAAACATTCCACATGGGAGGACACAAATTTTATACAGAAGCATCAAGAATTACTCAAGCATTGAGGACAACACTTTTTGAAGGAGAGGGGCATGTTAGGTCCCTATACTACTAGTGTAACGCCTTATTGTTATTAGTACAACCCCCTTATTATATTGTTGTGCCTATGTAGTCCCAATATTGTTATTATTGTGCCCCATAGAAGCCCACTATTGTTATTATTATGCCCTTACATTATTATTGTTATGTCGGCTCTGATTATATTATGACCCCTTAGACTCATGTATATAGAAAAGAGGTCTTGTCATTTGTATCATCTAAGAATTGTTCATTTGTATAATGTAAAGGAGGTTTCCCCTTCGAAGAGGCTTATTTCTAAGGTGTTTATCTATCTTTTCTATTTTTTTGTGAGCTAGCTTCATAACACCCTCCATATTGAACCTTTAAAAAAATCCAAACATATTTAATTTGAGAAAGAAGGATACCATCATCCTTTTGGAAAAATATGGATGGCTAAGAAGAAACAAAACATGCCAGGGTTGTACATTTCAAATGTATTTTTTTACTATTTCTTCAAACTCAAAATCAAGTTGACACTACCTCCAATAATGACTAAATTGTTAACAAATAGTTAAATAATTAAATTATTGTCATTCACATTTAAAACATAAATAATATGATTTGATTCACATTATTTGAAACCCAAGTTGGAAAAAGAACTTGTATATTTTCTCATATCATGCCCTAGGGGCTTGTTTTAAAGCATACAAGGAATTTTTCAATTGATACAAAAACATTCTTTGCTTCAAGTAAATCTCCTTATCAGTATCACCATGTAATAAAACACTTTTGACATCTCACTAAAGTCTCATCCATAGTAAGCAACAGGTGAAAAAATAACAAAATTCATATTTGCAACAAGATAAAAGCTCTTTGTAGTTAATACCTTCTTGTTGAGAAAATAATTTTACTACTAGTTAGGCCTTATGCCTCTCAATAACACCTTTAGATGTAGATTTCATCTTCTAGACCGATCAAAATTTTTCCATATTCTTTCCTTGCAATTAGGCAACTAAGTTGAAAGTTTTTTTCTTCATTACAAAACTATATTCTTTGGCCATAATATTCCCCCATTCAATTAACCCATACATATTTTAATATGTATTAGGATCACATGCCTCTATCAAACATTCCATTGAATCAACTCTATTATGGTGTTTATATCCTCTAGTCTTCCTTCAACCATTTACATCACCTATAACAACACCAATGGCTTCAGTCACCCATCCAGGAAGAGTAATTTCCCTTGTAGAAGTACCTACATTAAATTAACCTCAAGAGTATATAGTTGAATGATTTAGAAATACATTCCTTGTACTCAACGCTATTATATAAATTCAATTACAAGTTAGTTTTGTCAAACAAAATAATAGTCCAATAAATAGGCTAGTAAACATGTTGGTCATTTTTGTGTAATAGTTGGTTTATCCAAAATTCTTCAAACTTTCAAATGGATAACTACTTAACAATATAGAGAGAATTTTAATTGTGAAACCACTAGGCTAGTCATTAAATACAAAATATCTCCTACAAATAACTTTTATTTGATTAGATCAAATAACCTATAGGCATTTTTCCACGATCACACAAATATCACTCTTTGCATCTAACTTCTTTCACTTATCATCTAGAATATGAAATTACGAAGTACATCCAAATGTTATAAATGTTCAACTAAGAGTTTCTTTCCTGTCCGTTCAAGAGGATACATACCCTATACATCCCTGTTAAAATCATGCCCAAAAAGTTGTTTGGTTAGTAAACAACCTTTGCCTAAAGCACCACATAGCCATTTCAACGAAGGTTCAATTGAATCTTCATTTTAATAACACAATTATGTTGAGGTGTGTAAGGTTATGTTGTGACAAGCACCTCTCAAAATCTTTTCTAATATATTCCCCTCCATTGGATCTTAAACATTTCATAGGTTTATTGCATTTGTTTTTAGTCAATGCCCTAAATTTCTTAATTTAAAAAAAATGATCCTTATACTTCAAGATATATACGTTACCTAAATAATAATCAATAAAGGTTAGAACATTCCTTGCACTAACTAAATATAGTTCATTCGTTATGTAAAGATTCATATGAATGAGTTCTAGTTGAGCCTTTTCTCTCCAAGACTTTCTAGGCTCAAATGCATCCTAGTGATTTTTGCCAAGGATATACCCCTTGCATACACCATTGGGGAGCACTACCTTGGGTAGTCCATGAACTATATGAAACTTCACCACTAATTTCATACTTTGAATTTTATATGTTTGAGATGCTCAAACTAAATATTTCTTTAGTTGTTCATATTACCCATGAGTATAGTAAATCTTGAATCGTAGTTAGGAAACTCATAGTAACTTATATAGTATATGTTTCGGATCAAGAGTATGATCAACAATAACAAAAAGTCATTCTTAATATCCTTAAAATAGTTACTAAATCAATGAGAAATTCTACCTCAAAATAAGAATTCTAGTCATAAAAACCCATATTTTGACATTAAAAACATCCAAATCATTCCTTAAATAAAAAAATGGTATTACTAATAACACTATTTTTAGGATCAAAATAATTATTTTTTGCAATTATGGACTTAAAATTGGTAATGTTGCTAAAAAAAATATTATAACAAACATTGAATTGAAAAGTGATGTTACAATGTCCCCATGGCATAGAGCAGATAGTGAAAAGGAGTTCTATTAAGGAACTTTGTGGTGTAAACGTCACTAGTTCGAAACTCTATGGAAAAAATCTAGTTATGCTAAGGGTTAGTGTGGCCCAGGCCGGTACAAACCCTGGGTGATATTGAAGGCTTAGATTCCCCTAGTTCGCGGCTACTCAAGCCATAGGTTAGTCGTATAATCATCTCAGGACTCACATAAACTAGCAAACAAAAATGGAAAGTGATGTTACAAGAAACACAATCTTTCACCAAGTTTAAAATCACAATTTGTTCGAAACAAGTCCTTGAACAACTAGTATTGTAGCAACCAAAATCATAAAATCAACCACTAAGTTGAAAATAATTGCTACCATTTTTTGAAAGTTAAAATTATAACTTGTTTGAAATCATTGCCTTAACAACTAGTACCATTACAACAAAAATCTTAAAATCAACACTCAATTTGAAATGTCTTACTACTAGTACCACCCTTTTTGAACTTAAAATTATAATATTTTTTAAAATATTTTATAAAAAAACAAGTATTATTACATATAAAACCATAAAATCAACCTTAAAATATCCACTCCTTGAGAATTAATTCATCACTCCAAACATCAAACAATAAGTAATCACAGGATGACATCACCCTATAGTTAAAAAATTTAATTAAACTTCTAAAAATTTGATTTACTTATTAATTTAATTTAAGTTATCAAACGAAATTACACTAAATTGAAAATTACTTATTTCATAAAAATGTTATTGTATTATCCATATTGAGATATAAAAAAATAAAAAATATTGTTATATTATTTATAATCAAATCATATAACATAGAAATGAGCCATATCTTCATGGAATGTTATATCTAAGTTCAAACACTTTTGGAGAGTTAAAATGCAATCATCATATCAATAAAATAATATATAAACATTTAATACAAATCTAACCTTTTTTTTTATGGATTTGCATTATCTTTCAATTTTCAATGAAGATATGAATTACCCACATTCTTCTTTATTATCAACAAGTTTCTCTTGATAATCTAAAATTTCCACACCAAGTGAAAAATATAATTCTTCAATAATTTTATTTCTTTATTTCTCATTTAGCCTTGAGAAGCATTGATTAAAGACTTTATAACAATGGGGAAAGAGACTCCACAATCACTAAAATGACATTTAGTAGGAAGTTTTAGCGCTTGAAGTGTGTGTATATATATAGTTCTAAATTTGAAAGTCTTTTTTTCATATTTTTATGAACATAAAGATATTGTTTTCTTTAAAGTGTTTTTTAAACTGAGAAAATTAAATTATAATTATATATATATATATATATATATATATATATATATATAAATGAAAAACAAAAATCTAAGAAACCCTCAAAATTAGGAAGAACACGTATTTTTAATTATGTTAAATATATAAATAAATGTTCTAAATCACGCGACAAAATATCATATCTAATTGACAATCATTCGCTTCTATCAATATCAATGTTATTGATTCACCAAATGAGTGGTGCATGTGGGAGGGGAGATATCCCCTCCTATAGGAACGTGGTAACTAGCAACAATAGAGGGAAAGGAGTTAACGTAAGAACTAGCCAAACATTTAGAGGGGAAAATTAAACCCTAGTAAAGGGGGCTCATTGGCAAGCTAGATTCTAAGGGCAATGTCTACCGAGAGTTGCTAAAAAGCCAAGATTTGTTATCCCAAACAACAAGCTGGAGAGTTACAGAAAATATATGAAGGACCATACTTTAATTTGTAAGTTTATAGGAATTTGGCCTTCAAGGAAATATTTAATCAGGTGGATCCATTTGAAATAGAAACCGAAGGGTCACATAGATTAGAAGCTTTGAGCTACGGGATTTTTCACAGTGGTTTTCACTAATATGGAGGATAAATAATAGTATTTGAGAATGAGTCATTTTTCTTCTGTAATGTGGGCATATTCATGAGATTTTTGGAGGAATTCTATGACCTAGATCAGGAGAAGTTCATGGCTACCCCGATTTGGGTTCGCCTATTCTCCCTACCTATTGATTTTTGGGATCCATAAATATTGAAGGGGATCGAGAACACTATTATAATATTTGTGAAGGTTCCTGATTCCAAAAAGAGGGGTAGATACACCTCATATGCAATGATATGTGTTTATATTAATATCATGAAACCTCTCCCTAAATCTATCGAACTGGAATACCTAGATGGAATTTCACAACAAATATTGGACTATGAGCATGTGTCATTTCCCTGTCGAAAATGCCATGAATATGGCCACCCCTTTAGATATTTCCCCTTGAATAAAAAAACCATCTTCAAGCAAGAGACAAAAACCAAAATGACCAAATTGCAGGAGGACAAGGAGGGTTTAAACCAATGTTCAATAAAAAACGAAACCCTAAAGTGCCACCACAAACTTGTGAGACTAATCAATCGAAGAATGAAGAAAACAATAATAAATTCGAAGCATTGGCGAGAGAGGACAAAGGATAGAGAAAACCATCCAAACTAGTGGCAATAGGAGGACTAATGACACCCCTCAATAGAAATCCCGAGCCCAAATATAAGGTACAAGGAGAAGTAAAGGAAAATGAGGACAAAGAGGTTATAGAAGATATGGAGACAATGGAGGTAGACATAACCGCATAGGAACTCAACATAGATGAAACTGTATTAAAGATACTATTGAATAAATAGAGGAAATTGGTTGAGAAGTTTATCCCTGATGAATAGAAGAAGGTATATCATGAAGTGTTCCAGAATTTTCAAGCTCAAAGGAAGAAAGAACAAGCAGAACAACAGGGAGTTATGGGTCCTCAGCCAGGTAATGGACCATATCTGGGCCCCTTATAGAAAGCAAGAAGTAAAAATGGCTGGAATAACTTATGAGAGTTAGTACAAATGGCTAGATATCTACTAATGATTTCAGGATGGGTGGTACCACTTTCAACAGTATTCAACCAAATCAACAAATCTTACATATGAAGATTGTAACCTAGAATGTTTGGGGCCTCAACAGTTGAGAAAAATAGAGATACCTCAAAGAAAAAATAATGTAGGAGTGACTGGGAATTATGTTGATTCAAGAAACCAAGTTGTTTAACGCTATACTACGAGAAATCATCACTAGACATGAGATTAAATATGAATTCATGGAAATGGATGCCAAAGGAAGTGTAGGAGGTTTAGAAGTCCTATGGGATCCTAGAGAAATTATATTTGACCATTGGGTAAACTTCCCTAGACTCCTGGTAAGCTTCCCTAGACTCCTGGTAAACTTCCCCAGACTCCTTACAAGGCGCTTCAAACACATTGGTACCCGTGAGTGGGTTTTTATTACAATGGTTTATGGACCCCACATTCCAGGGTAAAAAGAAAATTTTCTGCAAGATCTTAATAAGTTACAAAGCATAAGAGAGAATGAGATATGGATCATGGGAGGAGACTTTAATCTAATTAGCTTCTTGGAAGAGAAGAAGGGTGGAACACGACATCTATACCTAGAAGAATAGATATTTAGGGATCTAATCGTATATGATCATAGATCTGAGATTGGTGAACATGCAAATCAATAATGGGGTTTTCACTTGGAACAATCGTCGAGGGGAAAGTACTAGGTGGAACCTTGCCTGAACCAGTTTCTAGCCTTGAAATAACTGGTGAGCAAGGATATCTTCAGTGAATTTGTAATCCTCTCATGTCTAGGTTCAAATCACTAATTGATTAGATTGGAACTCGATTTAAAAATATCCCCATGAAACCAATCATTTTTCTCCAAGGCCTTCTGGCTCAGAGATATAACCTTCATTTGTAAATTAGAGGCATGGTGGAAAGAAAACATAGTGTAGAGGAGGAATAAAATGCAAACCTTTCAGCTTAATCTGGAGGATCTCAAACAAAAGAGAAAATATTGGAACAAGGAAAAGTTTGGGAATATTTTTGCATATCATGGTGCTCTCTAATGGAGAATGCATCAGATAAATTAACAAATGATCAACTCAAGATGAACATAGGGTCTCGTTGTGGAAGAGGGATAGGTATTAACTCAACTTGAGGAGAGAAGGAAAAAGGAAGAAATCCTTTAGAATCATAAATCAAGGGTTTAATGGCTTCAGGAAGGATAAAATAACACTAGGTTCTTCCACAAGGAAATGGTGAAACATAGACAACTTAATCACAATTTCTCACTGAAAGATGCAGAAGCAAACTACCTCACTTAGCATGAGGAGATGGAGGGGGAAATGGTAAACCATTTCCACACCCTTCTCACTGAGCTAGAGCGAGATAGAATGAAGGTGATCAATCACATCATTAGATATATCCCAACTCTCGTAAGTAGAGATCAAAACATAGCATTGATGAGGGTCATGTCTCTCTAAGAGATAGAAGAGGTGGTCAAGAGTATGGCCAAGAAAAAAATACCTAGCCCGGATGGATTTACAACAAATTTTTACCAAGCATCCTATAATTTCATTGGAATTGAAGTCCAAGAAGTCGTGGAGGAATATCGTAGACAACAAAAGGTAATCCTTGGTTTAAATTATACTCTCTTCTCTATCATTCCCAAATCTAACCATTATGAGGATCCTAGTGGTTCCAAAGCTATAGATTTATGCAATTTTATCTCTAAAATCATTTCTGTCATTATTTTTAAGAGGTTGAAGCCTATCCTTCCCAAGTTGATGTCCCCATAACAGACGAGTTTCGTTGGAGGGCACCAAATCTTAAATGGAATCATATCCTCCTATGAAGTCATTCAATCGCTAAAGACTCACAAAATTCTTGATATGATGATCAAATTAGACCATCCAAGGCCTATGATCACCTCAATTAGTCCTACCTATTGGGTATCATACATGCTTTTGACATTGATCTGAGGTGGATTAGATGTATTTACTCCCTCAACTCCACACTATTCTTCTTCATCCTCCTTAACAACTCTCCTTTGAAACCCTTCAACCCCTCTAGGGGATTGCACCAGGGTGACCCCTTTTCTCCTTTTCTGTTTATCCTGGTGGCTGAAGGCCTAGGTTGTTACCTTAGATCTCTGGCCCAAGCCTCCCAAATCATAGGCATATGATTTTTGGGTGAAGATATGGCCCTTAATCATCAGTTGTTTGTGGATGTCATCATGTCATTTGGTAAAGTTTTTCTTAGAGAAGTGAGAAGGTTCAAAGAAATTCTTAATGACTTCATCTGGGCCTCTAGCACATTGATCAATAATGAGAAATCCAATATTTTCTTGTTCAACACCCAAAAAATCATTCAATATTTCTTTACTAGAACCCTTGGATTCCAAATAGGAACCCTTCTGATCAAATACATGGGTATCCCACTCGTAAGAAACTCCCTTAGGAAAACTTGTTGGAAGGAGATTATTCAGAAGCTATTGAGCAAGCTCAATGGATGGTCTTTTAGATTTCGAGATCAATCTATGGGAGTGGTTCTTCTTAAATTTATATTGCAATCCATCCTAATTTATTATATCTTGGGCCTAACAACTCCCAATTTTGTATGTAAATCCATGACTGAAATTTAAGGAAAAATCCTTTGGAGTAAAGCTCAAAAAGCTAAGAAATGGGATTTAGTAGCATGGAAAAATATGATCAAACCTAAACTTTCCAGAGGTCTTGGCCTTAGAGACCCACAAATCCTCTGTAGAGTGGTGGGTTCCAAGATATGGTGGATATGGTGTTAGGTAAAATTGACTCAGGGTTTGAGTCAAGGTTGACATGGTTAAATAGTAGTGGTTTTGGGCACATGGTATAATGTACCCATGGTATTATGGTCTGTGGAATTGCATGTAATGGAGCCTATAAAAGGTTGGGAATACTTCATTGTAATGTAGGCCTAGAGGTGAGCGCTGAAGACTCACTTGGATGGATTGGCCAGGGCTTTTGCCAATGCAAATGAGATCTCATTGGGTTGGGCTTTTCCTCGGATTTGGGGTTTTCCTAGATAAACGTTTTTGTGTATGGTTGTTGCCGGTTATTTTTCATCTTGGTAAATCTCAGTATTAATTTATGTTCTCCGAATAAATTTCCTAACAATTGGTATCAGAGCCATTTTGGCTTCAGATGGATTTTTTTTGTTGCTAAGGGTTTGTATTAGCCTAGCGAATGAAGGGGATATGATTTGTTGCACTGATGCATTGGATCTAGATGTGGAACTTAATATTTTTTGTTGTGTCTATGGTTTTTCTACTGCTACATAAAGTTTTGTTGGCCAGATCTGTTATGTACAATTTTAGTTGTGGGCAGATCTATGTAAAATAAGGATAGATCTATGTATGAAGATACAAGATCAAAATTGATTTGTTTAGATTTGTGCATTAAAATGTTAAATCAAAAAAGATCTAGTTAGATCTCATATAAAAATGGTTAGCAAAGTGATGGTTGCAGTGGTGTAAGAAAAAGATTGAGCTAGAAGAATAATAGAGAAACCAAGTACTTGTAGAAAAAGGAATGCACATTTCTAGATTTTCTTCAGAAAAAGATTGAGATCTGAGGAAGAGATTAATGTTGGTCTGATTTGTTCACGATCAATGAGTGTAGAGTTAACTCGTGAGAATAAGGCCACAAGATCTATGTCACAGGAAATAGTGTTGCATGGGCAGATGTGGTCAAAGGTAGGCTCTGAGTTCATTGTGTAGTACAAGCCTGAGAAATTAGCATGGTAGCAGGCCTAGAAACTACTGGCTCAAAAGACATCGAGTGATGGGGCTATGCAAGGTGGGAGGAGTTCAAACCTGTGCCCCGTATCTTCTGCCTCATCCTTTTTTCATATTAGGATGACACGAGGAACCCCAAGTTGGATCCCCTGGGAGGTTATGGGATCAATCTGGAATGGATCCTCAAGAAAGTCGCTTACGAGCAGACTTTGGGCCGATCTACTTGCATCATGAAAATTGTGACATTGTGTTGGCAATTCGAGGCCTAAACATGGTGATGGAAAGTGATTATGCCTTCCTCTAGGACAACAAGCTTGACCTACAGATGTTCGATGAGGATTTTTTTCATAATGGGATCTTTAAATCTGCTACCTAGATCATCGACAATGAGGGTGACACGATTAAACAATTGATGAGGAATACCTAAATTACACTCTCACTTTTATTGGGCACTCACTTGGGTCTAGTAAAGTGGGTCTGCTGGCTTTGATTGTGGTCAACAGAAGGGACTTGTTGGGTGAAATACATAGGAATCAGATTAGATGTTTTGCATTTTCTCTAGCCAGATGTGTGTCTCTCAACTTGGTTGTCAGATATGCTGACATTGTCAACTCCGTTGTGTTAAAGTGAAAATCTAGAAGATGGTTTCTGGATGCAAGTTCTCGGGTTTGAATCTTGATGTCATATCATCTTCCATGGATTGAGATGCATTGTTGACAGAGCTTGAATGTGTAGCAAAGGCTACGCTATGGTGATCGATATTCAGGAATGGATATAATTTTATCTGGTTGGTTCCATACAGCTCGTGGTAGTTTCTAAGAGAAACTTGATGCCGCATAGAAATGGGGTACAAAACCATCCAAATGAGGAAGAAAAAAATTCATAAGGTTGAGAGGTCATTGGTGCATTTGTTGTGGAATTTAGTGGATGAGAAGGATATGTGCACATAGATTAATTAATTGATGAACCATGTACCTGAAAGGAATGCCTAGATAACTGGCGGTTACAGCGGTTGGTGACCCATGTAATTCGATAAATGGGTTCTTTTCATATGTACAAAGACAGCAACAAGGGTAAATACAAAAAAAATTTATTATAATGGTTTCAAATTGTATTGCATGTAAATGGGCATATTTTTGTAAGACCTGGTAAGGCATGCATACCCATGGGTAATTATTGGTAAAGTTTTGGTTAGACATAGGTGATAGGGGCGATGTTGGGTTAACAAATCTTGGGTAAAATCTTTGAGGCGGGTAAGGGCTAGAGTGAGCGGGATTGTCTCACTTAGCAGTTTTGGCTGGATTTAGTCAAGGAAGCCCAAGTCAAGTTTAAGGGGGGGAATTGTTAGGTAAAATTGACTTGGGGTTTGAGTCAAGGTTGACCTGGTTAAATAGTAGTGGTTGTGGGCACATGGTATAGTGTACCCATGGTATTATGGTTTGTGGTATTGCATGTAATGGAGGTTATAAAAGGTTGGGAATACTTCATTATAATGTAGGCCTGGAGGTGAGTGGTGAAGGCTCACTTGGCCGGATTGGCCAAGGTTTGGCCAATGCTAATGACATCTCATTGGCTTGGGTTTTTCCCGGATAAGCATTTTTGTTTATGTGTTTATGGTTGTTGCTGGTTATTTTTCATCTCGGTAAATCTCAATATTATTTATATTCTCCGAATAAATATTTTAACATATGGATCTTAGGGGGACTTGATTTATGGAAAGAGATATGGACTAGAAAGTACAATATGCCTAGTTCTCAAGTCAAAAAATTAAGACAGGAAGGCTCCCATGTCATCTCGTCCACATGGAATCTGGCACACTTTAATTGCGACCTCATCAAAAATCATACCTTCTGGGAGATACATGATAGATAGTCAGCGCTCTTTTGGCAATATGCATGGCAGCAAAGGGAAAACTTATATAGTATACAAGACCTGGGCGAAATCTTCCTATTCACTATAAACCAAAATTGTTCTACGGTGAAAAACTTCTAGAAATAAACTCAAATTGACCCTCACTAGAGACAATGGAATGAAAAGGAGGATTGGAAGGACTCCCCAAATTCAGCTAAATGGAAAGTTATACAACAGGAACTCCATTCTCATTAAATTGCTAGGTTTGAGGGACCAAATATTCTTAGATGGGGTTACACTACCAAAGGGATGTATAATGCGAGGGAAGCATATCACTTAGTTGTTGAAGTCCCACAATATCAAAAGGTGTTGCTTTGGAGGAAGAAATGGAAAGAATATGTATGGTCGAAAATCTCCCAAATCCTATGTTTGGTTTGTCATAGCTACATCCTGACATGAAACCTGCTACATAAACGTGGGTTTTATGGTCCATCCTATTGCATTCTATGTGGGAAACAAGGTGAGGATGCAGACCACCTACTAAATACTTTCAATTTTCCGAAAACTATGTATCGCAACCTAGCTTAGTTATTTCAACATTCAGACAGGGATTGTCAGAGTATCATTGAAACTATTTACTTTTGGTGAAGAGGTATATTTTCAAGCCTTGTTCTCAATAGAGCCTAGAGCCTTTCTGTAGCATTACTTTTATGGGAAATATGGAAGGAACAAAATAAAAGAATATTCAGAGATAATATTAATGCTTAGGGTATAGTTTGGAAAGGAGTTATACATAATATTAGAGAAACTATCTTAGTAGAACACTGGCGCAAAAATGATTGGTTGGTTGCACCACATGAAGCTTAGATTCTACATTGTTTGAACTTAGCACCTCAAATGGCCACCTCTTCATCTTGGAAGCTTTTGATCACTCCCACACTGTCTCCATAAAAATATTCTTCACCATGGGAGGGTTTCATGAAGCTAAATTTTTATTGAGAATCTAAAGGAAACCTTGGGGATGCAGGCTACAGAGGCATATTCAAGGATTGACAGAACCAGGTCATGATCATTTATGCTGCAAACTATGGATTCTCTAGCAACAACATGGTAGATTTCAACGATCTCAAAAATGGATTTCTCTTGGCATACTAGGAGGGGTATAAGAAAATAGTGATTGAAGGGACTTTGGCCTTGTTATTGAAACAGTAAGAAAATTAAGCCAGGGAAACAATAGCGATAATGTTAGAAATTAATTAAGGGAGCAATGAAATACAAAAAATATTGTGGAAACACAAATAAAGAAACATGTAAAACAATAGAGATACAGATATATGTATGGTTCACCCGATTCGGGCTATGTCCATAGAGAAACATCCAATACTTCCTTTTTGATTATCCAACAAAATGAAGAGATATAACCCACAACATATTTGTTGTAGTTTCCTCTTCACTCTCACAAAATATCCTCTCCCTTTCTCACTTAGAATAATAATACAAAACCGTAATACAATTCTATGATATATATTGAAGGTTTCCTTCTAGGGAAAAAAAACCATAAATTAACATAACTTCTAACATCAAATCATCTGCTTAATGAACAACCCAGATTGACTACGAAATTATGATATTTTACAAGGAAATTTTTCATGTAATTTTAGATTTGGGGGGGCTCATAAAATTCGTCGTCGCCCTGCCTTACCTGGACCCCCTTGATGGTGGTTAAATGGGTGATGTTGCTACCTTGTTAGGAACATAGATCCAACAAGATTGAAACAAAAAACCTCTGAACAATCAAGAAGACAATCGGGATACACATCTAATAGAGAAGGTAGCACAAAGTTGGGGAATTGCATGTTTGGTCCAAAGTATTCGACTTATCCTTCAACAATTTCATTGCCTTATCCTGTCTCATAGTAGATGGGATGGAAACAAAGCGACAAGCTTCTTGGTGAACAGGGGTTGTTAGAACATATGGAGAACCTTGGGATCTCAATGGTCCATTCCCAACCTCAGTGATGAAATGCAGAACCTGCAACAAATCTTAGAAAGGGATTCTAGTGATAGCCAACTCACTAGACAAAATAGTGAAATGGACTCCCCGATCGAGGTGAAATTTAGGCAAGCAGGTGTTATTGGATTTGAGTTTCGGTAATGGTAATTAAGGTCATTAAGGAAGGGGGTTAGCATGTCTACCCCCAAACATGCAATCACACACAAATAAAACATGAGAAGAATTACGAACATACAGAGGTGTTTGAGCCCATAGGTGCTACTGGCATAATGGTTATTGGAAGGTTGAGACGAAGTAACAAAAAATTCTTAGCAAGTATGTTGCAGTTGAGGGATTGGTTTGCAGACTCTACATGGGGTGTGCTTGATGAGCCTCATCATTGGGTAACTATATGGACCTTAATTCACCTCCTAACTTAGTCAAATCAACTATTCTCACAATTTATTACATGTTTTGATTATATTTTGTTTAATGAGATGAGTCAAAGTGAGATATTATGCCAAGTGGACTAATGTGCATTGAATGCAGGTTTGTGAGAGGAAATTAGGGAATTTTGGAAAGATTAAAGGATGAAACTCGAATGGGACAAGGAAAAGATATTGTAGGAGGTAAATCCTCCTCATGTACTCCTCCCTCATTCGAATATTCCTCCATCAATCACACTAGCTCAGAGTACAAGCAGCCAAGTCATGAAGATCAAAAGGCAATCGAGCAAGTGACAATCAAAGAGTTAGTTTATCTCGATTTTGGGAGCCAAGCCTCCATATATTTGAGGATGTCGTTGGGGACTTCAATTGTATAAATAAAGAGGCCTAGAGCCTCAATAGGATTCAAATTTTTGTTGTAAAAACACTAGTTATTTTTGAGCTCCAGACTTGTGGAAGACATTTCTATGTAATTTTCTGTTTTGATAATGAAAATGAGATTTTTCTTGATCCAGCACTGAGTTAACTGAGAGGGATAAAGCTCTTTGGTTAGGTCCCAACCCTAGCAACAAAGACTCCTCTTCTTGTATATGTATGCTTATATTAATTTCATAGATCATGGTTAAATTGTCGTTAGAAGTATCTCATTGCAAGTAGTATAGATTTGATTAGTTTGTTTATTAGTTTTCTTCCATTTGTGCTTTAATTTAGTAGTAGTTAGAAGGGATAAAAAAAACATCAAAAAGCTATCAATAGGTGTTTTTGCCTCACTTCTTCCTTCAAGGATCATGATTTGAGGAAAGGACCCCTATGCAGCCCAAAAAAAGACAGAATTCTACTTTCTCATAGAATCTAGAGATTACTATGCTTAAGCCAGCATTTGACTAGTTTGCAACTATAGGGTTTAGCTATCATTTCTTCCATCTTCAGTCTTACAGTAGATCTCATCAATGATTTCATCTTATTCTACAAATTTTCCTCATGCATGAAGTAGACAACTAGCTCATTAAACTCTGTTTTTCTAGCTTATTGAAATTCTTCTTGTTTACATGATTTTTTGGATAATATCATTGCTTGATGTAGTGCAAGTGTTTTAGAAGCAAAGAGATCGCACAGTCAGCAACCTCCTCCCAACTTCATCCATCCGTGATCATTCCTTGCTTTCACTAAGCCCTCACCAATTTCATCATTTTTCAAGGAAACTCCTCCAAGCATGTTGAGCAAATCCAACCATCTCCCAACCTTGGTTTTGAGTTCTCATTGATCCTAGGAATTTTCTCACTTCATTCCATCCACCAACCACCTTCCTTAATCCTTCCATCACCTTCATCACCCATATTTTTTCTCTCAGCTGTATCTTGAAGAAATACAGGGAATCCGGTAGGTTTTTAGGACATCCTATAGGTTTTCCTGTAGTGGCCTGTTTTGAGGCCGAATTGAGGGAAAACCTCTAGGAAGCCAGGAAAGGTCACCTAAGGGTCCCCCAAACCTTCCAACCATCCTCTAGCATCCCTAAGCCACCTGCCACATCACCAAGAGAGATTAGCTTTCACACTTCTCCATAAAAAGGGAAAGAGACAAAAAGAAAAAAACAGATTTGTTGTAGCCATTTACATGCATAGTAGTAGAATGTTGATGCTTTGAATTTACATGCTTAAGACAGTTGAATTTCATACATGTTAATCGAGCATTCCTTATGAAACATGGTCTCTTAGCAATTAGGTAGGAAATGATGTGTTTCAGCATTAGATTTCAATCTTTTTCCTTACTGCAGTAGACAAGCTTTCTCTTAGAGTATATTTCTCTTTCCCTCATCAGGAACCAAGCTTCCTTTGAATCCATAGAAGTATGGCTTGAAAAACAATAGTGGTCTCTTGCTAGCTGAACAATGACAAAAGACAGAACCATCACTTTTACTTGTGTATACAACACTGTCACCTCCAAGTTTGTACGAACCCCAGTTTGATAAAGTAAAGTTGGTAGCCCTAGGAGTTGTAGCATTCTTGCTGCAATACTGGTGCTCATCAATTTTTGGTGCCATTGTCAGGGAGGTGTCTGCTTGTTTATGATGTTCTGCTAGTAGTTTCATTTCTACAAGCGTAATTTAGTTGCCTTCTTTTCCATTCTGCATTATTTTCTTTCCTTTCCATTCTATGAGTAAGATTTCATTCAAATAGTTATTTTTCATATAGTTAGTTAGTTCTCATTTAGCCTGCAATTTCAATCTGCAATCACTTTCAAAGTTTGGGAAAAAAACTCAAAAGAAATTTTTTTTTTTCATGCCTCGTAGGAATAGGGATAACTTAGGGAAATTTTTTCCAAATACCCACACTGCTTCAAACAACCAACCATCCCTATTCTTTAGTGGCTGTGAATTGGATGAACCCTTAGGTGAGTAACCTGAAATATTTGAGGAACCTACAGGGAAAGAAGAAGAAGAAGAAGAACCATTCCTGCTGATCTAGTGGATGAAACAGAAATGACAGAGGAAATAGAGAAAGAGTTGACGGTGCCTTCCCCATCAGGGAAACCAATGGGGATACTAAGATGAAGAATATAAGCCCCTTTGCCCTTGTTCATTTCCATGGCCTAACCTCAGAAGATCCAGACACTTTCCTATTTGAATTTGCTATCATATGTTGAACCTATGACTACACCAATGATGAGCAAAAGTTGAAACTATTCCCATCCACTCTCAAGGATGCAACTTTGTGCTGGTTCATGGGTTTACCTGGGGATAGCATCACCACTTGGGCTCAGATGCAGCAAGCCTTCAACAACAAGTATCGAGACTACTGTAGGTCTAAAGACACTAAAGAGGAAAATTTTAGGATGACCTTAGGGCATGATGAATCCCTAGAAGATTATGAAGAAATATTCCATCTTAGCTACAAAAGGGCCAGGTGCACACTTGACCCTGAGTCACTAAAGCTAGTCCTGCTTAGAGGAGTAAGGGAAGATCTTTTGGATACCCTAAACTTGTTAGCAGGAGGGGACATCTACCAGTTACCCTATGAGGATATCAAGACAGTGTTTATAAACCATTACAGGGCAAATAGGAAAAAGGGTAGGGGTAGTCAACCTATGGTCAGTCCATCCTCTTCCAATTCATCCATCAAGGGTGAAATTGGAAACATGTTGGAGGATTTCAAGAGTGAGATGTTGCAAACCCTTGCCCTACAGATGGACACTATGCACATTAAGAGAAAACAGGAATAAGAAAGAGCCTTAACAATTTTCTACACTAGATGCACTAGGAGGCACCCTAGAAATAAATTCCCATTGAATCCAATTGAAATTTGCTCAGTCTATGAAGAAAACCACTCCATAGACAAGTGCCCTTCTCTACCTGGACTAAAATTTGTATATGAAGGAGCTAAAGGGGTAACTTAATAGCTCTGCTACATAAAACAAAGGAGACCCCATGGGCCTAGGCCATACCAGTAGGGCATGTAAGGGTCATCCCATGCATATTACAACCCCAACCAAATCACATCCATTCCCTCTTGGGCCCCCCCTTCTGATCCTTCCTAGTCTCCACCTCCTCCTTGGTCCTTTGCACCTCAGTATCATCCCCAACCAACTAGCCAGTCATTTCAACCATATTCTCCACCACAACCTCAGTGGAATGCACCTCCCCAGGGGTGGAGGTCCCCATACAACAATGCTCCAGCTTTATTGGCTTCACCACCTACTCAACCATACATTTTACACCCTGCTCCACCTAAACAACCCTAGATGCCTACCCAACCAAATCCAAACCCCAACAAAAAACAAGCACAACCAGTATACAGTGGAGAGACATCCTATCTAGCTTATGTTGTGGAAATTTAGGAAATCAACCTAAGATCTAGGAGAGTGCTCCTGGACAACCAACTTCTACCTACACCTAGGGGGGTTGAGGAAGAAAGAGAGGAAAGCATGCCTAAAGTAAATCCACCACCCTTTCCTGAGAGATTAACCCAATCACTCCAACCTACCCCAGAAGAGACCGAACTTCTGGGAGAATCCAAAAATCTATGTGTCAAAATCCCACTTCTCCAAGATATAAAAGATGTCCCCATTTACAACAAGTTAATCAAGGATAATTTTTTCAAGCATCTAGGGAGGAAAAGAAGAGATTCCCCTACCATTAATGTCACTGGACAATTGTCCAACTTAATGCTAGAGCAGGTAATCTATCTAAAGTATTTGGACCCTGGAAGCCCTATAGTAGATGTGCACATCAATGGCACCATTGTCCCACACACTTTGATTGATCTTGGGGCTACCATTAATGTGATGACCAAGGACACCATGCTCAAGCTCAACATCCAGGGTTCATTGATAAAGACCACAACAGTCCTGCAACTTGTAGACCACTCCATAGTGACCCCTGAGGGGATTGTGGATGATGTGATAGTCTCCATTGACTCTTGGGAATACCCTGCAGATTTCCTAGTTCTCCAACCTAAGGCCAAGCTTACTGGTTACCCTCTCATCCTTGGGAGGCCCTGGCTAGCCACTGTCGATGCCTACATTAGCTGCAGGGTTGGGAATATGACTATCAAGAATGGGCATATGTCCAAGCAGTTAGTCCTATATCATTCTGCCCAACCATCTCTAGAACATGACATACCTTTATGGCTGGAAGAGGAGGAAGAAGATCAAGTTTATTCTGCCCAACTCTATACCTTAGAAACAACCATGGGAGGGGGACAACCGAATGAAGACGATTTTATTGAACACATACTCCAAAGTCCAACTCCGAGCACATTGTCCTTATAAGAAGTAGTAAAGGAAACCTAGAACAACCATTAGATTGATCTATTCTTAGCCTATTCCAACACTATCCATGTCAAAAACATAGAATTCATCCTTGAGAGAACTTTGAAAGTCAACCCATCTCTTTCTGTTCACCAAGAAGAAAGGTTGTGCAACATGCTAAGGGAACACCTAGATGCCTTTGCTTGGAGTTACAAAGAAATGAAGGGAGTGCACCCCTTGGTGTGTACTCACCACATGTATATCAATGAAGGTTACAAACTAGTCTAGAAACCCCAAAGGAGGATGAATCTAGCTCTCAAAGATATAGTTAAAGAAGAACCACAAAAGATGCTAGATGTAGGATTCATTTGCCCTATCTCCGACAGTGAGTGGGTCTCTCCTTTGGTGTTGATTCCAAAGAAAAATGGTAAGTGGAGGATTTGTGTATATTACAGAGAGTTAAGCAAAGCCATAAAGAATGACCATTTCCCTCTACCTTTCATCGATCAAGTGTTATATGGCTTGGCAGGGAAAAACTTTTTCTCTTTCTTAGATGGATTTAGCGGGTACAATCAAATCTAGATCAGCCCAAAAGACCAGGATAAAACCACCTTCACTTGTCCTTGGGCTACTTTTGACTATAGGGTCCTTCCTTTTGGCTTATGCAATGCTCCTACCACTTTCCAAAGAGCAGTCTTGAGTATCTTTGTTGAGTTAGTCCATGATGCAGTAGATATTTATATGGATAATTTTACACCTTATGAATGTGATTTCCAGGAGGATCTGTCCAACTTAGGTAAGGTGCTGAACAAATGCATTGAAGTGAACCTATCCCTTAGTCCTAAAAAATGTGAGTTCTTGATGACTGAAGGGAGTGTGCTAGGTCATTCAATATCCCATCAAGGACTACAGGTGGACCCAAACAAAATAGTTATCATCCAAAGGGTCCCACCTCCACAAAAGCAGAGAGATGTCAGAAGTTTCCTAGGGTTAGCTGGATACTATCGAAGGTTTATAAAAGACTTCAACAAGTTAGCTTCTCCTTTATTTGGGTTGTTGGCCAAAGACTCTGAGTTTTTATTGTCAAAAAGTTGTCAAGAGGCCCTGGACACCCTCAAGGACAAGTTAGCCACTACATCGATTCTCCGATGCCCAAATTGGGCCCTTGCTTTTCATATACATGCTAATGCCTCACATAAATCCATAGGAGCAACTCTAGTCTAGATGGATGAAAAAATGTCTTATGCTATTTACTTTATTAGTAAGAATCTGTCAAAGGTCGAACTGAACTACATAGTAATTGAAAAGGAGCTCCTAGTTGTTGTGCATTCATTGAATAAATTTAGGCATCACATTACAGGTTATCAAACATTTGTACATACTGACCATGCTGCAATCAAATATTTAATGAATAAACCCGATGTGAATGCTCGGATTATTAGATGGTTACTTTTATTACAACAGTTTGATCTAACTATTGTTGATAAGCCTGGCAAGGAAAACATTGTTGCATATTTTTTGTGCAGATTAACTTTTCCTATAGATGAGGAAGGAATGGTTAATGATCAGTTACCATATGAACATGTATTCACCATTTCAGTTCTCTCTCCATGGTTTTCTGCCATAGCAAACTATTTGGTATCTGCACAGTTCCCATCGAACTTGTCCTCCAAAGAAAAAAGCAAGATTGTGAGGAAGAGCGCCCCATTCACTTGGATTGGGGGCAACCTCTTCAAACTAGACCGAGATCAAATTTTGAGAAGATGTGTTAGGGAGGAGGAAGTCTTTGACATCCTTCTGACCTGTCATGATGGGCCTTGTGGAGGTCACTTTGCAACAAAGAGGAAAACATTCAAGGTGTTACAAGATGGTTATTATTGGCCCAATCTTCATTAGGATGTGAAAAGATATACTAGTTAGTATGATCGGTGCCAAAGGATGGGAAAGCCTACTCCAAGGGATGAAATGCCTCTACAACCTCAAGTGACTTTTGAGCCATTTGACAAGTGGGGCATGGATTTCATTGGGCCTATTGACCTTCCTTCCAAGAAAAAGCAATATATCATTATGTGCATTTACTATCTAACTAAGTGGGCTGAAACCAAGGCAAACAAGGCAGCAACAGAGGAGAAGGTGGCCGAATTCTTAAGGGAGAATGTATTCTACAAGTTTGGGTACCCTAGAGAACTGGTCACTGATTAAGGAAGCTAGTTTACCTCCAACATGATTGAAGACTTGTTAAGCCAACACAAGATTAAACATACAACCTCCACTCCCTATCACCCACAAGCTAATTGGAAAGTGGAGGGGACCAACCGAGCGTTGGAGGGCATTCTAACTAAAGTGGTTAGTAGCAGTAGAAAATCTTGGGCAGATAAACTAGTTGAGGCCACTTGGGCCTATAATACCACTTGGAAGACCACCACCAGATTCACCCCCTATGAGTTGGTCTACAGGAAAAAGGCCCTATTGTCCATTGAATTTAAGTACAATATATTGTGGATGGAAGCCCAAGTAGATCTAGATCTCAATAATGCACAAAAAGAGAGATTGCTCCAGTTGAATGGTTTAGATGAGTTCAGAATGCAGGCCCTCCTACACATAGAGGTAACTCAAATTCAGAGGAAGATCTGGCATGAAAAGAACATCAAGGACAAGCAATTTCAAGAAGGTGATTGGGCATTGTTATATGATTCTAGATATAAAGACTTTAAGGGAAAGTTAAGGACTAGATGGTTAGGGCCTTATGTCATACAAAAATGTCATGATAATGGTTCAGTGTAGATCAAAACCATAGATGCAGAAGTCATTCCTTTACTTGTTAATGGGCATAGATTAAAAGTTTACAAAAGGCCATTGTCAAAGCAAGAGTTCATTGATGGTATCAATAAAAAAGTGATGGTGGTGGAGCAAGTATCAACTCTTACCTCATCAAGTCACTGAGAAAAAAAAACAAAAAATAAAAAATAAGGAAACTCAAGTGAAAACCTCTTGAGGCGGCCCAATGGTGGCAAAAAAAAAGAAGAGAGAAATAAAAAGATCTCAAGGTGAAAACCTCTCTTGAGACACCCAGGGAAAACAACTAGAATGAAAACCCCTTGGAGGAAGACTAGTTGTTTTCAAAAAAAAAAAAAAGAGAGAGAAAAGAAAAATCATGAAAATATTGTTTATCGGTCAACAGGAGGACGATCAGAGTAGTGATGGAGAATCAAAAGGGACCTATTCAGCTCATATTTTTATTTCTCCATTCATTATACTTCATCATTCCACCATTTCTTTCATTTTTTCACTCATTTGCCTTATTTTACAAGTTTTTTGTGTTTTCTATAGGATTCCATGTAAATCTACAGGATTCCCAATAAACCTACAGGATTCCCTGAAACCCTACATGATGATCCTGTGGGAATTACAATGGCTTGGAAATCCTAAAGGAGGTAACCCTAGGGCAAGGAAATGACATGCCCATGTCAAAAAAAAAAATCCTACATCACCATCTCATTATCCACCTTGATCACCCCTGCATTCATAAATAAATAAATCAATTTTCAAAATATTTACATTTTACAAACAAAAAACATACAGGAAAAAGGGTGAGACAAAGAGCAAGGGGACACCACCTGAAGGTTGTTTTTCATCATGCGCACACCCTAGACCTCCTCTTTGTCCATACTCACCATCCTCAAGACCCAGCAGTAGAATATGATTAAAAATTTTGAGGGAGAAGTAGCTACAAGACATCTTGTAGGAAATCTTGTAGCAGCCTATCCCACAAAACAGAAATCATAGGTTGTAGCCAGTCAATAATGAAGATCCAAAGGTAGAAGAGGCTCCTCTAGAGCCTAGGAGTGGAAACATCATCATCATCAACACCAGGTACTTGCAAAGAAAAGAAAATCATCAAAGGAAAATAAAAAAAGGAGAAATCTTACGCAACGAATGCACAACAAAAACCTCATTTCTTCAACAAATTGTAGCAAGGTATTATTACCACATGTGAGTATCTCGCTTCCACTCTCTCATTTGCATAATGTAATCAAAATATGTAAAAATTGTGAATGATTTGGTTTATAAGCGAAAGGTGGCCAGTTAACTTGGCCACCTTCATTCATTCAACGAGGACAAAACAGTTAGTCCTCACACACGTGGTAGCAGTTAAGTCAAAGGAAAGGAGGATGAGGTCAAAAGCAGTTAAGACTATGGATGCCCCAAGTGGGAGTTGATTATGAGGTGAGGGGAATTATTATGTGGTAGTGGGACCAACGGTCCAAAAATAGATATTCGCACCTTGGCTGCTAGCACACCACCTCACTCGAATTAACCATAAGAGGAAATAAACATTGATCCCCATGCATAGATGCCTTCACATTCTCGAGGCTCACACTAGCAAAGTCATTGATCTAGGTGGATGTTGGTGGCCACCTTCCTATCCAACTTGGATCCCCACAACTGTTTCTTTCAGTCTTTTAGTTTCCTTAATTATAGCACAATTTACTATTTTTCGCAGTTTTTGGGGTCCTAAACTTCCGGAGCCGTTTTGAGGCCCTAAGTGGCATTTTTTGGCAAAAACAGGAGCAACATGGGTTATAGTTACTTGTTTCTCTCTCAAAAATTGTAGCCCTTGGATAGATATTTCTAACGAAGTATTATGCGTGTCAAACAAAGATCATATGCCAAAGTTATGACCTTGGGCAGTTGATGTACCAATTTACCCACTCGGGGCCCACAGTTTGGTGCCTCATCTCCTAGGGTTAGGTTTTGGATGTTTAGGGTTTTCCATTGTTTCTCAACAATAAATAGTCCTTCAAGCCTCATTGTAACATAGTTCAAAGGCATTTAGCTGCCACATCTCCTCTTAGAGACAAGCTGCCATCGCCCTAGCTAGTTTATTACCATTATTGTTTGTAAGCATATTTCATTAATTTACATTAATGTAATGAAGTATTATTTATGTTGCATATATGTATTTATGGTATTCTCTATAATTTTTTGCATTCCTGACGATGAACCACACTGGTTGGTTCGAAACGCGTCAACAAATGATGTCTCATGTGATCTTCGCCGAAAAAAAAAATAAAAAAAAAAATTGTAAACTTGATATGGATCACAGAAGCCTAAACTCTACTATGGTATCAGAAGGGTCTACTCTTTCTCTATTTTTTTTTGCATGTCCCCAACGAGGTTGGGATATAAGGAGTTAGGGCTTGAACTAGTCAAACCCTTGCAAGACCAGCCTCGCAAATCCTGATAGCCTCCCAAGACGGATTGAAAAGAAAGACAAGGGGGTAGGATATACTATCAAAATCTTGCTTGAAGAAGCCCTCAAGCGACAAAGGAATGCGATGATGGAAAACTTTGCCCAGATTCTTCAGCGGCTACCTAGGGGTGATGCATCTGCTTCCAACAGCCACGCTAGAAATGCCGCACCCTTTAAGCTACAAGTTAACTTTGAAATCCCTATATTTGAGAGTCAAATATACGCAAATGTCATAGATAAATGGTTAAATATCCTAGATGGTTATTTCTCTGTTCATGATTTTTCCAGGCAGGAAAAGATCACTTTTTCACTTCTCAAAGCAACCTCCCACGTCAAGGACTGATGGGAAACCTACTGCGAGTAGAAGGATGAAAGTACGGGGTCACTATTTTCAGTCGCACCCACTTGGAATTCATTCTAGGACGCCATCAAGGAGTAGTACTACCCTGTCAGGAGCTATGAGGATAAATAGATAAAGTGGACCATGCTGCAGTAGGGAAGGGACCAAGATGTGCCGGAGTTCACAAATATTTTTCATACCCTTCGCACAAATTTTGGTATCAAGGATTCTGAACTACATTTGGTACTCAATTACTGTGGCTGCCTACACAGGTAATCTAGGATGAGATGGTGTTCCTGAACATCTCCTCGGTCGGCACGACATACTGATACACTGTCAAGATCGAGTAGAAGTTTAAAGAAAAGAAGTGAGACTTTGGATCCACGAATCCAAAGCGCGGGAAAGGCTTCCCCAAACCACAGAACCAAGGAAAAAGCCAAGATGGGGCAACCCAAGACAACCTATCGAAGCTACAAGAAAAGAACAATGCCATGAAGTCAAAGAAGGACACAGGAAAGTAGTGTGAGTTCCATAAGAGCCCCACTCACAACACAAGTGAGTGTCAGACCAAGCAGTTGTTGGTGGCCGAGTTGAAGGCTTCAGAATCAGATGCACGTTCTGACCTTGAGTCAAAACTTGACAAGAGGAATGAAAAATGGAAGCAGATCATTGATGCAGAGCCCAGTGCCACTGTTGCCACCACCAAGGTCCAGAATAATGAGCCAGAAGATCCAGAGGAGGGGGGTGTCTTTTCCACTTACAGATGTGGGTGAAGGGTTCACCGTTGCAATTCATTGTTGACAGTGGGAGCCAAAAGAACCTCATTTTAGCAGAGGTCGTGAAGCAGCTGGGCCTACCGACCACACCACACCCGCATGCATACAATATTGGGTGGCTTCACCAAGGGCGAGATCTCCGAGTTCGCCAGTAGTGTCGCCTTCCCTACAACATCAAGCCCTTCACAGATGAGGTATTTTGTGATGTTGCAACTCTTGATGTTTGTGATGTATTATTAGGCCAACCATACTTGTGGAAGCAACATGATGTGTATGATTCAAGGCCTCGCGTTGTTATTATTTCTTTAGGTAATTCATTATACAGGATACCAGAGGTAGCCCCACCTACCACCACCTCTTTGATCTCTGCTAAGAAATATAGCAAGATCATCTCCTAGACTTGGAAATTCATATTCTGTCTAGTTCGCTCCCAAAGTAAGGGGAAGATCGTCACCACATCCATTACCCCTATGAAGGGTTCCTCCATGTAGCAGCAGCAACAGATGGATACGGTCATGAAAGAATATAGGAACATCTTCTCCTCACCCATAGGGGTATGGTTGCACTGTCAGGTCAAGCATTTATTCGATCTAACTACTAGAGCACCTTGTAGAATTTTCTCTACAAATCAGCTAGCTCACTGATATCATGTAGAAATTTCACCTGCAGATCCAACTGATATATGCAATGTACTAAAGCATAATACTAGATCTACATCTACCATAAACTTTGCAGAAGCTTAATTGAACATGAGAAAACTAAGCATGAACAAATATAACTGATAAGAAGCAATCAATCACACATAACACAGAAGAATTTATCTGGGAAAAGCACCAGCCTAAAACCCCATCTCTATATTATCAATCAAGTGGAAATCCTCAACAACATACAAAAAGAATCAGCTCAAAAGCTATCCTTCTCTCTCTGTACTCTGATGATGTAGCTCATGGACTACCTAGACCCGTATATATAGGCTGCACAAGTCCTCCAAGCTCCTATTTCCTTGTGCAATTTTGATTGGGGTCCAATTACATAACATGTGTGAATTGGCCAAATCATACCTACTGTCACCTCAGGTCCAACTACGCAGTAATAGAAGGAATAATATTCCTTCCTCATGCAAGGAATATTCAGTAGGAATATCCTAGCAATTGATAGTACAATGTCCCTCATTTGATCTCAACTGGGTATCTGTCTGAACTTCCATGCATCAGTTATCCATGAGTGAATACTCAGTTATCTGAAAATACCAGTTGTCACATGCATGCAAGCATCAACAAACTGAATCTCATTAATTTAACAACTTGTTAAATTAATATAACTGGACTTGACTAAGTTAAACTAAGTCAACTGATCCTCTCAATATAGAACTCATCCTTAATTCCTCAATCAGTGGAGCAAATCAAGGACACATTCCCCAATTAGTGGAGAAAATATTGCATGTTATCACAAAGACTTCAAGTTCATAATTCCTTAATTAATTAACTCAAACTGAACTAATTAATTAATATTCAAACTGATGGTAAGACCAAATTCAAATTTTACTTCCTATTTTAGACCAGGGACTACCTAAAAATAGGAATCCAACTAGAATTGATAAAAGTATAACTTCTATTTTAGCACTTACATTTTTCATTCCCTATTGCCCAATCTAGCACTGATGCCCAAACTGCAATTTTTAGCAGTGCTATTTTTAGCACTTATATTTTTAGCAATTTCTTGTTGCCAATTTTAAACACTCCCTTTCAACAAGAAAGGTTCCTCTCAAACCCGATCCTGTACCTCTGGAATGTTCTACATGCAACACATCTACCAAGTGTGGTTGCTCGAGCAACTCTCATAATAAAAAAACTCCCAAGTAACCTCTTTGTTGGGCTAGAAACATACTCTAATGCTGAAGCTCTACCTGCTACTGACAAGTGCTCCCTCTCTAACCTCTGTGCTACTACAACATCTCCATGCATCTCGCACTGTTGCACCCTTCTCTGTGCTACCCTGCACTATGTAACACACTTATGCCTCTTGCATTGCTGCAACCTGCATGCTCTGTGCTGTCTTGGGATTCCCTGCACTGTAGCTCTCTCTACCACTCCATCCACATCTGTATCTACCCAATCAGTCAGTTCCTGCTACTCCACTTCGGGGCTCCCGTAGCAAGGTCTCATCCAAGAGGTTGGGTACCTCAAGGATCCTACCCGTTTGCCTTGGGACGATCACTCCACATCACCCCACCTCCTACCTGGAGGTATGACTGCATGTGATCCCTTTGCCGACCTGGCTTGAAGTTTTCCCCTACTGGAGGTCTCTGCATGAGTGGATGCCTCCACTATGTCTCCTCTCGGCTTTCTCAGTTGTGGCTGCTCCACAACCTCCTGAAGCTGCTTCACCAATCATGGCTCTTCCACAATTTTTTTTGACTTCTTCTAGCGCTACATGTTTAGAGGTAATATACTCTCCCTATCAACCACCAAGTCTCCATCAGTTGCCTTGCTGCTCAAGGCTTTGCATGCATATTGAACCTCAAGAGCATACAGGTTCTTGACCCTGAACTGATCTACTTCACCTATCTAGTGATGATGTGTCTAAGGAAAACCTCTCCCTTACTGAAGACTACATCATAGCCTCTGTCTTCTAGCATCGTGATCGACACCAAATTTCTCTTCAGTCTTGGTACATACTTGACATCGGTCAAGGTATGGCGAGCTCCATGCTCCCTCTGAAAAATAAACGTGCCTACACCTAAGACACTATACTTTTCATCATTACCCATCGCTATGAGTATTTGGAGATCTTTCTCCTCCAAAGTACTGAACAAAATATTGTCGCCGGTCATGTGGAATGAAGATCCACTGTCAAGAAACCAACCACTTCCCACCATAGATGAAACCATGCATGCAAAGAGTGTGAAATCAAACTCGAACTGTGAAGCAAGTGCCTCACCTTGAGATCCTTCTCTAGATCCCTTCTTGGATTTCCTCAGTGGACAATTTGTAACAAATGGCCCACCTCATGACAACGAAAGCATCGCACTTTCGATTTGTCAACCTTCTTCTCACCATGGGGAGAACTGGATTCGGAAAGAGAAACCTTCTCCTTCCCCTTCTTCGCTAAGGCACAGTTCTTTTCATCCTCCATGGATGAAGAACCGTCTCTGGTGCTTCGTCTGATCTCCTCTTGCATCAAATCCGACCATAATCGTTCCCAATTTGGCAGTTTCTCCCTTCCATTAACCGAGTCCTGGTAGTTATGCCAGCTCTTAGGAAGGCCAAGGAGTGCTAGACTCACCATGTCATCATCAGCTGTCACGACCCCTACACTTGCAAGCTCATCCCTGCATATGGTGAACTTGGTCAGATACATAGAGATGGTGTCGCCCTTTTCACACTTGATCCTTCGAAGTTTGTCCTTTAGTGCCAGCTTCCTCTGATCACTGTTGTTTTGATAAAGATCTTTCAATGTTTTCCACAGCGAAAACGGAGTCTCCTTCCAATGGAGGCTCGAGACTATGTGATCTCGAACTCCCTCTAGGATGATTCTCCTAGCTTTAGCCACACACTTCTTCCATTCTTCCAGTTGAGTAGCATCAATCGGCTTCGGGACTTCTTGATCATTGAAGTCCTTAAGGCCATTATCTTCTAATACTACCTCCATGTGATCCTTCCAGGCTATATAATTTGAACTGCCATCAAGGGCATATTCGAGTCTCAAACCATAGAACACCATCGGTGAAATAGATCTGATAAGAACCCAATTCAATATTCAGAAACCACAAACTTCAAATTCTCCCTTATTGTATACTATTCTTCCTTGATCACTTGTGCTCTGATACCATGTAGAGTTTTCTCTACAAATCAGCTAGCTCACTGATATCATGTAGAAATTTCACCTGCAAATCCAACTGATATATGTAATGTACTAAACCATAATACTAGATCTACATCTACCATAAACTTTGCATAAGCTTAATTGAACATGAGCAACATCAAGCGTGAATAGATATAACTGATAAGAAGGAATCAATCACACGTAACACAGAAGAATTTATCCGTGAAAAGCACAAGCCTGAAACCCCATCTCTGTATTATCAATCAAGTGGAAATCCTCAACAACATACAAAAAGAATCAGCTCAAAAGCTATCCTGTTCTCTCTGTACTCTGATGATGTAGCTCATGGACTACCTAAGCCTGTATATATAGGTTGCACAAGTCCTCCAAGCTCCTATTTCCTTACGCAGTTTTGATTGGGGTCCAATTACATAACATGTGTGAATTGGCCAAATCATACCTACTGTCACCTTAGGTCCAGCTATGCAGTACTAGAAGGAATAATATTCCTTCCTCATGCAAGGAATATTCACTAAGAATATCATAGCAACTTATAGTACACTATCCCTCATCTGATCTCAACTGGGTCTCTGTCTGAACTGCCATGCATTAGTTATCCATGAGTGAATACTCAGTTATCTAAAAATACCAGTTGTCACATGCATGCAAACATCAACAAACTGAATCCCATTAATTTAACAACTTGTTAAATTAATCTAACTGGACTTGACTATGTTAAACTAAGTCAACTAATCCTCTCAATATAGAACTCATCCTTAATTCTTCAATCAGTGGAGCAAATCAAGGACACATTCCCCAATCAGTGGAGAAAATATTGTATGTTCTCACAAAGACTTCAAATTCATAATTCCTTAACTAATTAACTCAAACTGAATTAACTAATTAATATTCAAACTGCTGGTAAGACCAAATTCAAATTTTACTTCCTATTTTAGACTAGGGACTGCCTAAAAATATGAATCCAACTAGAACTGCTAAAAATAGAACTTCTATTTCTATTTTTAGCACTTACATTTTTCATTCCCTGTTTCCCAATCCAGCACTAATGCCGAAACTGCTATTTTTAGTAGTGCTATTTTTAGTACTTCTATTTTTAGCAATTTCTTGTTGCCAATTTGCAACACACCTCTACCCAAAGGGTCGATATATCGCTACTCCATTCTGGAAAATGCCAAGTACAAGCTGTGACATGATCAACATCAGGTACCACACAATTTTCAAGTGGGCGACAAATTCTAGTTGCATCTACAGAAATAACACCTTACAAGAGCCCATTAGAAGCTCAAACCACTTCGATAAGGTCCTTACACCATTACCAAGGTTGTGGGAAACAATGCTTTAGAGCACAGCATGCCCCCTTTCCTTCGCTTGCACCGGGTATTCAATGTGGATCACCCTCGACTATGCTTCCCACCATTACTCGACACATCAGAGATTGCAGAACAACTCACCAGGGACCAAGTTCAGCAGAAGTTTCTGCATTTCATGGAGGCACTCAACATAATGGAGACCATTGCTTCCTAAGGGGGAAGGAATGATTCAGGTGGATTTTTGTGGCCACCCACCTATCCCACTTAGACTCCCACAACTGTTTCTTTTAGTTTTTCAGTTTCCTAATTGTAGCACAATTTACTATTTTTGGTAGTTTTTCGGGTCATGAACTTCCAGAGCCATTTTGAGGTCCTAAACAAAGATTTTGGGAAACTCGAGAGAAACATGGGTCATTGCTTGGTCTTTCTCACATGAAAGTTGTAGTCCTTGGATAGATCTTTCTAACGAGGTATTGTACGCATGAAACGAAGATCGTATGCCAAAGTTACGACCCCGAGAAGTTGAC
Organism: Pinus tabuliformis; assembly: GCA_031772625.1. Lineage (NCBI taxonomy): Eukaryota > Viridiplantae > Streptophyta > Pinopsida > Pinales > Pinaceae > Pinus > Pinus tabuliformis. Next base: position 851,641,224 of record CM062810.1, on the reverse strand, counting down.
ATAGCAATTTACCCAAACGGGGCCCACAGTTTGGCGCTTCATCTCCTAGGATTAGGTTTTTGGATGTTTAGGGTTTTCCATTGTTTCTCAAAAATAAATAGGCCTTCGATCCTCATTATGACATAGTTCAGAGGCATGTATCCACCACATATCTTCTTAGAGATAAGCTACCATCGCCCTAACTAGTTTTTTTCCATTATTGTTTGTAATCATATTTTAGTATTTTACATTAATGAAATGAAGTATTATTTTTGTTGCATCTTTGTATTTATGGTCTTATCTATAATGTTTTGCATTCCTGTTTAAACTGGATCAGTGGTATCAAAGTAGTCTGCTCTTTCTTTTTTTTTCTTTGCATGTCCCCAATGAGGTCGGGATATAAGGAGTTAGGGCTTGAACTAGTCAAACCCTTGCAAGACCAGCCTCGTAAATCCCAACAGCCTCCCATGGCAGATGAAAATAAAGACGAGGGGGAAAGATATCCTATCAAAATATTGCTCTAAGAAGCCCTCGAGCGACAAAGGAACGCGATGATGGAAAACTTTGCCCAAATCCTTCAGTGACTACCCAAGGGTGATGCATCTGCTTCCAACAGCTACGTTGGAAACACCACACCCTTTAAGGTACAATTTAACTTTGAAATCCCCATATTCGAGGGTCAGATAGATGTAGATGTCGTATATAAATGGTTAAATATGCTAGATGGTTATTTTTCTATTCATGATTTTTTCAGCCGGGAAAAGATCAATTTTTCACTTCTCATAGAAGCCCCCCACGTCGAGGACTTGTGGGAAACCTACTGCGAGTAAAGTATTTTCAGCTGCACCCTCTTGGAATTCATTCCAGGATGTCATCAAGAAGCAGTACTACCCTGTCAGGAGATATGAGGACAAATACATAAAGTGGACCACGTTGCGAGAGGGAAGGGACCAAGATGTGCTAGAGTTCACAAATATTTTTCATACCCTTCGCAAAAAGTTGGGCATCAAGGATTTTGAGCTGCATTTGGTACTCAAGTACCGCGGCTTCCTACACAAGTACATCCAGGATGAGATGGAGTTCCTGAACATCTCCTCCCTTGACACGACGTACCGATACACTGTCAAGAACAAGAAGAATTTTAAACAAAAGAAGCGAGACTTTGGATCCATGAATTCGAAGCACGGGAAAGGTTTCGCCAAACCATAGAACCAAGGACAAAGCCAATATGGGGAGACCCAAGACAATTCGTCGAAGACGCAAGAAAATAACAACGCCACAAAGTCAAAGAAGGACACAGGAAAGTGGTGTGATTTCCATAAGAGCCCCACTCACAACACAATTGAGTGTCGGACCAAGCAGTCACTGGTGGCCACGATGAAGGCCTCAAAATCAGATGCATGTTCTGACCTTGAGTCAAAACCTAACAAGAGGAATGATAAAGGGAAGCAGATCATCGATGCGGAGCCTAGTGCCACTACTGCCACCGCCAAGGTCATTGTTTTTCTTTCTTTTTTATTGTCTCCTTTTGTTTTCATCAGGTTAATAATGTTGTTCCTAGACCTGTTTTTGATTCTTAGTACATGTGTGGCTAAAGTATAAAGAGTCTTGTGACACTTCAACATTTGGCTAACCTCTAGTCTACCTTACTTGTGTTGGTTATATCTTTTGGTCGATGAAGTTCTGACGGAAAATATGATCTATCCATAAGGAGAGTTTTGGTCCAACCATGAACTTGTGTCTACTTAGGAAAACTTATGCCTACAGTCAGTTTTGTGTTTCAGTGTTTTCATGCTTATCCAATTAGTAGAAGAGGAGAAGGGGAAAAATCAAAAAGAAAAAACCTAAATTAGAGGCCTCTATATGCTTCTCTGGAGGAAAAACCTTTTTTGCTCTCAATAATTCAGGATCCATCTTCCACCCAAAAATAAACAAGTGTCGATTCACAGTCCTCTTTAAAATAAATAAATAAAGGTGAAAGAAGATAAAGGCTTCATGTGCAGAGAGGTGAAGCAATCAACTCTGTTGGGGTATTTTCTAGGCTCTCTCGCCGCTGAGCAATGTTTGTGTTCCTACGTGACTCGATTAGGGTACACTCCAGGCCTGCTGGCAGTGAAGCAACACCAGAGATGAAAAATTATACTCTGAAAATATTAAGCTCATGAGCTACACTACACTTCCTAATTCAAAACATTGTGATATCTTTAAATAATGAATCCATACAGGTGAGAAGAATTTTTGATAACGGAGGAATGACCTGTTATAGAGTTTTATGAACCCAATGTTTTAGACTACTAAGGGAGTCCATCATCAGGGGATACGACAATAGATTTAAGAAGAAAATAATGATGTATCCAGGATATTATGTTGTCTTCAATCGAGAAGGCATAAAGGGTACCGTGTCTATTCATGGGATAAGTGGGGATACCAAAGTAATTTGCATAATGAATCAATACTCCCTGAAGAACCAAGGCCTTGCACAAAAGAATTTAATTGAGGCAAAGAAGATGGAATTATACAAGTGTGTCATCAAGTGTTATAGCTGCTACAAAACCCTCCAAAATTTTGGCTTACACTCAATTTCGGAGCCTTCCTTCGACTTGCACATTGTTGTCGCAAACAACATAACTCATTTCATGTAATTTCTTGAAGTATTTTTCTCCCCTTTGCAAGTTGGGTAAATTGTCGTCTTTTTGCATGATTGGTTTTTGTTTTCTAGTTGTTTCAAGGGTCTATCTTTGTGAATGCGATTTTTTATAACCATGTAAATATTTTTTGCACTCATTCCCAATGTTTTAAGCACTGTCACATAAGTGTCATCACGATCGTCGTAATGTGTACTTTTAGTGTCGCACTTGTCGTAAAGTTGTTGCAAAGTTGTCGCATTGAGGGAAATATGTTGTTAATGTGATCCAGATGATATATTTTGTTGTGTCATCAAAGTGTTTCAATTGTGTGATCACAGTCAAGTCATATCACTGTTCACAACAATCTCTTCGGTCCCACACTTAGCCAAATTTCGAAAAAATCCTAGCAACCTAGCCTCATCCAACCCTCTAGAACTGTGCATTTAACAACCTTAGTGCTCAAGCCATAAAATTTGCATTTCAAAACCTCAGTGCTCAAGACGAGAACTATGCATTTCACAACTTCAGTGCTGAAGCCTAGAATGTACATTTCTCAAATTTAGTGCTCAAGCCTAGACCTTTCCTCAGAAAATTATGCAATTCCTTCTCCCAGCCTAGCCTCAACTATGCAATTTTAAATCAAAAGCCTCAATCTCATTCACTGAGCCTCTGAAATGTGTATTTTCCCAGCCTCCTTTATCTCCCATAACTTCACAATGTGTTCACTCAATATCCATCCCGTCATCCTGCCTCACTGGCTCCCAAAACTACACAATTTTATCCCTCAATCCATCTTGAACTGTGAAATCTCAAGACTCAAGCCTCAACCCTGAGCTCTTGAGTTGTGCAATTGCACAGTCACCTAGGCTCATTTGTCCTCTGAAACTGCACAATAGGATGATCCAATGCCTGTCCCCTCAGCTTGTTATCCTCAGCTCCTAGATTGTGAATTTTTCTTCCTCAACCGAACCTGAATTGCAAATTCCATAGTCTCAAGGCTCAAGATTCACCCCTGACCACCTGAGATGTGAAATTGTGCCATTACTGAGCCTCTTTCCCAGGCTTTCACCCGGTTTCAGCTCAACTAATGGATCAGAATGCACCATCTTAAATTAGGGGGTTTTCGGACTGATGTCATCTCGTCATGAGTGAACTGCAGATACAGGTACCTTACCATGATATGGAAAGATGATGAAGAAAGAGATGAAGGAGGGAAACATGATGAAAGAAAATATCATAGCTAAACATGCAAGTTGATCAATCACAAGAAAACAAAGGGACATCAGTTTGTGATCACAACTTAAGACTTAAGATCATTGAAGATTCCTTATCACCAAGTCATACAAAGGTGAAAAGAAGATCATTCTAAAGAATACACTCAGCACACAACAACAACAATGGATTTGTACTATCACATCATCAAGCAGTCCATGTCAACAGTGTCATCCATGTCATGTGAAGAGTTTTCATATGCCACATCATCATTGTGGATCATGTAAATGGTATTAAAAATGTATTGTAAAATGGAAGTCCAATTGACACACATGGAATATAAAGATTCATGTAAGTGGAAAAGTCATAGGAAGTCAAACAATCATGAGAGTTGTAAAATAGTCACAAGGAAGGGGAAGTATCACCCCTTGTTTATATATACCCCGTCATTGTATGAGCAAATGAATTTTCACCTTGGCTCCTCCTGCAAGGCATTAAAGACACAAACTAGTTATTTTGAGGAGTAGTCAGTGGCTCCAATGCTCCATTATTAGAGCTAGTCACTACAAGAAAAAAGGTCATTGGTGAGGGTCATGCCTGTGAAAGACCTTTAAGGTCCGTCACCAATGTCTCATATGGTGACGATCTTTAAAAAAGTGTTGTTGTAAGTGTATATAGTGATGGTCCTTTAAGTTTTGTCACAAAATCTATTTTCAATGACACTTTTGGTGAGGATCATTAAAGGCTCGTCACTAATTCTCTCTTTGGTGATACTTTTGGTGAGGTTCGTTAAAGGTCCATCACTAATTCTCTCTTTGGTGAAACTTCTAGTGACGATATTTTATTAACCATCACCAATGATATTTTTGGTTACTTTTGATGATGGTGAATAAATGTTCGTCATCAATGATCATTCCAATGAGTTTTTGATGACGCTTCATGCCTATGACGGACCTTTAAGGTCCATCAACAATGTCGCATATAGTGACGATCTTTAAAAAATCATTGTTGTAAGTGTATATAGTGATGGTCCTTTAAGGGTTGTCACCAAAGCCATTTTAAATGACACTTTTGGTGAGGGTCGTTAAAGGCCCGTCACTAATTCTCTCTTTGGTGACACTTTTGGTGAGGGTTGTTAAAGGCCCATCACTAATTCTGTTTTTGGTGACACTCCTAGTGATGATTTTTTATTGACCCTCACCAATGCTCTTTTTGGTTACTTTTGGTGATGGTAAAAAAATGTTCGTCATCATTGATCATTCCAATGAGCTTTTGATGATGTTATGTACCTGTTACTATATTTTTTGTCAAAAGATAACGATTTAAGACCATTGTTGTGGAGTCTTTTTCATTATGTGTCCAAGGTCATAGTGGTTATAATAGTCAATCAATTTGTTAAGAAGTAATTAGCATGTATCATTTCCCTCAAGTCATAAGAATATAGTTTTCCTATGAGTCAACACATGATTCATCTCTATTAGGTTTATTATCTAGTAAATTTCTTTTAAATAAAGTTCCACTAGTGTGTGCAGGAACTATATTATTTAATACATAATCAAGCTCTATAAATTATATTAATGAGAGAGACCTATCACTCCTCAACACTCATGGCACACCTTAACATGCTTTGGAATAGTACAAGAACATTCCTTGGCACCTTGCATGTCTTGGAACATCTTTGTACCTGGAACATCTTTGTACCTAGAACATCTTGCCATGAGTAGGATTCCCAAGCAAATGTTGGCATGCCCTAGCATAGCATAACACTCCCCTATCATGTGTTGGCATGCCTTGTAGTCCCTAGCATGCCCTGGAACACCTTGGCATAGTATTTTATTGACAAACATTAGCACTTGGCACACATTGGCACTTGACATGTATTGGAACATATTATTAGTGTGCCTAGCATGCCCCTTTTGAAAAAGATAAAGTCTCGACTTATTAACCCTCTTATGTGTTCATTTCCTTGCATTTTAGCTTGGTTAATCCTTTTGTTTCCTTGAGACTCCTTGACGCATATTGGTATCCTTTGGCACCATGCACATCCTAGCATGTCTTAGCACCTGTCATTCCTTGGCACTATTTGGCACATGTTAGCACACCCCGAAACTACCTAGCACACTCTAGCACTTCTTGGCATTCCTTGATATTCCCTGGAATTCCTTACCTCTACTTAGCATACCTTGTCACTCCCTCCTTGGCATGATATCTAGCACTCATTGGCACTCCCCGACACACCCTCATATTTATTCACTTCCATGCATTTTGACCTAGTTCTCCCTTGTGTTGTCCAAGTACTCCTCAACATGCATTGGCACTCTCTAGCACACCTTAGCACTCTTCAATATGCTCTGCCACTTCATAGCATGCATCACACTCCCTGACGCACATTGGCACTTGGCACATGTTAGCACTTGGAAAGTCATAGCATGTTTTTCATTCATTGAGATGACTTGGTATGCTTTGGCATGGTTTAATATTAAAGTTATTTGAGATCAATTATTGGAAACTATATGAGAAGAAATGAAGGAAGATTTGGAACTTAGAATGCATTAACACTTGGCACTTGACAGCTATTGGCACCTAGTGTTGGTGTGCTTAACATTCCCTTCATGCAAAAGGTAAATTGATGAATTATTAACCCTATTATGTGCTCATTTCCTTGTAGTTTAACTTGTTCCTTCCTTTTGTTTCCTTGACAGTCCCTGGCATGCACTGTCACACTCTTGTACATCTTAGCTTGTTTGACATGTCTTCGTACTATTTGGCACATGTTAGCATGCCCTAGAATTCCCTAACACACCTTGGTAGTCATGACCTCACAACTATAATTACATTTTCCCATGACTTTGGAACTTTACATTCGCTAGAACACCTTGGCACTCCCTAGTTGTCATGCGCTCTGTTATCCTCCACAATGTCCCAGGCTAATGAGGAGATTAACAGAGGTAACCACAGACTAAGATTTTAGTTTGGTAGCTAGCTCTATCAAACCATAGAGGGCTCTCTCCATGAAATCACAACCAAGAGATGATTGGAATGTAAATAATTTTAGGTTAGATAGCTAGGCTCAGATGGGTTTTGGAAAATTTAGGGTTTTCTTGCTAGATAATGGAGAAAAACTAAGTAGCTAGGTCAGAGGATCAAAGGGTTACAACATAAAATATATAAAGGAGCAAGGTAGCATTACTCTTGTGATGGATATTAGGGTTTTCCAGTGTATTTTAGTGTTTAGAAGAAGCAAAAGTTCTTAATGAGCATGAAACATGAATTCATTAAGCGAAAGAAAGTAGCACATAATGATTTTTTCCATAAAAGAAAAGCTTTACGCAATGAATTTTGTTCATAAAATATAAGGAAAACCATTTAAGAATTGATGAATGGAAAGAGAAGATGAATATCTTTCATATAAATCTATAACCGAGAAAAAATAACATCACAAACTATGAATTCCTAGATAATAGTTGCAAACTGTGTCCTTTGATTTCCACAAAATGTCCAAGTAAAAGCTACAATAGTTCTCTCCTCTGAAATCCAACCCATTCTGTCATTGATAAATTGATACATAGAAACGAAAATAACATCTCCCCACTCTCAGGGGTCGAATCCATGACTCTAGGAAGTGTTCCATGAGGTGTTCTAACCAAACCCTAATGCCTAGGGAAGTTAAAAACAACTTCTACAATTAACTTTGACTCCAACCTCTCTCATAAATGAGGTCAAATTTACATCAACACAGCTTATAAAGACTAACCACCCATTATTTAAATTTAATTTTACCACTCACATTCATCTACTTCACCCTTTTGACTTTTACCAAAGTCAAACTAGGAATTACAAAAAATTACACAGAGAAAATTTTACAAAAATCTCAGAAATTTCCAGGTGTGTAGCGAGCTGTTGGAGGCCATTTTTGAGTGCCTTTATTAATTAAAAATCCTAGTCTGAAACCTCTTCTGGAAATATGGGAGAGCTTAGATGTCTTTAGAGTATTTGTTCATTCAAAATGACCCGTTTTTGGCTGAGATATGGCCATTCTCCCAAGTTGTCTCTAGGTGCGCAATGTTGAGCACTAGTATTGTAGCAAGGATGTTACAACCCCTTGGCTACCAACTTTACTTAGCAACCCGGGGTTCATACAAACTTGGAGGTGACAATTCTATATGCACAAGTAAAGGTGACGGTCCTACGTGTTGTCAATGTTCATCCGGCGAGAGACCCCAAGGGTCCCAAGACAGACTTCTATAGAGTCAGAAGAAGATTGATTCTTTGATGGAAGAAAAGAAAAATTATTCTAAGAGAGCTACTCTATCGTAGTAATGAAGAAAACAACATGTAATGCTAAATCACACCATATCCTAATTAACCATTTAAATAGCTATGCTAAGAAAAATATCCAAATCAACACTAACCTAATGTTGCTATCTAAGATACAGAAGTAAAGAGCATCAAACCATACTAATATGTGAGCAAGAAAGCTAAACTAAATCTTTTTTCACTTTTTTGTTTTTCTTTGGTAAAATCAAGCATGCAATTTAATTTTTCTTGTGGATGTGACAGGTGGATGGAAGGTGGTTGAGGATGGATAGAAGGTCTATGGAGTGTTTGGATGGTGTGGGAGGGTCCTAGGAGGATTTTTGTGACTTCCTAGAGGTTCCCCATCAATTCGGCCTCAAAACAAGTCGTTTTAGGAAAACCTACAGGGTGTACTAGAAACCTACAGGATGATCCTGTATGAATTATAAGAAACCTACAGGATGAAGCCGATAGCTAATTGTGAGGTGTTGGGAAGATTGGAAAATGTGTGTGATGAGTGGGATATGGTGTTAGAAGGTCTAGGAACACTCAGTAGTCAATATCCAAATGAAGAGATGGCTAGATTCACTCAATGTGTCCAGGGGAATTTCAATAAAAAAGGACAGAAAAACTAGTGAGGCTAATGGTGGAACAAGAGATGGTTGAAGTGGATGAGATGGAAGATGGATGTTGGTGATGAAGTCTAGACCTCCTCCTAAAGTACCTACAATGCATAAATGTGTGTGTCTTCCAAGGACTCTACAAAAAGATACATTCTCTTAAACTAGAAGAGCATGAATCAATTGCCCATATTATGCATGAAGAAAGTGCTGATGGAAATGAGAACATGAGTGAGATCTTATTGCAGAAATAGGGTGATGGAAAAAGATGACAATGCAATGAATCAAGTACTGAATCAAGATAACAAACTCCAAATCTCATGCAAGAACTAGGAATCTGTGTTTTTGGGGTCACTGAAGGGTCTCTTCCTCAAGTCATGGTCTGAGAGGAAGGAGGTGAGGCCAAGACACCTGCTGAAAACCTTATGGTAATATTTTTCTCCTTGTTAACCAACTAATTGAAAGAAGGCACAAATGGAAGAAAACTAAAATACAACTAATCTATTCTACACTGCTGTAATGGAAATGTAGCTACTTAAGAAAATGAACAATTAAACCATGAATCTATGCTAGCATACGTGTACAACAAAGAGGAACCTTGGCTGCTAGGGTTGGGCCTTATAGCAAGAGATTCAGCCCTCTGAGTTAGCTCAGTGCTGGCTCAAAATAAAATTCATTTTTATTATCAAAACCATGGATTACATCAAAAACTGTCACAAGTCTTGCAGCTCAAAAATAGAATAGAGTTTTACCATCCAAAAATCCGAATCCTACCGACATCCTAGGCCTCTCTACTTATACATCTGAAGTCTCCAATGAATTCCTTAAAATAAGGGAGGCTCAGCTCCCAAACTCGAGATAAACTGGTACTTTGTCTTCCACTTGCTTGGCTGCCTTCTAGTCCTCATGATTTGGCTGTTTACACTCCAAGTTGATGGAAGAATATTTGAATGGAGGGGTATAAATGAGGAGGATTTACCTCCTATAATTCCTCTCCCTTGTCCCATTCAAGTTTTGACCAAGGTCTTTGCCAAAATTACTTGCTTTTGTCCTTTAATCCTGCACTAAATGCACATTAGACCACAAAGCAAAATATCCAACTCTAACTTATCTCATAAACAAAATCAAAAGTATGCAATAATTTGTGAGAATAGTTGGTTTTACTAAGCTAGGAGGTGAATTAAGGCCCATATAATTACCCAATGATGAGGCTCATCATCACCCCCTTACTGAAATTATTGCTCATCCTCTGAGCAACTTAGTCAATGTCCATGTCCTTCATGGCTCTGGTAGCCTCTTTGACATCCCATGCCTCTGCTCTAGTCTCTTCTTCTTGTTCATAGAAGCCTGTTTTCTTTTCTACTTCTTCCCACTGCCTCTTTTCATCTTTTTCTTTTCCCCCTTCTAGAATCCCTAGGAGTAGTGATGGACTGAGTTTTAGGCCTATCTAATTGACCTTCAACCCTTGCATTGATTTATTATACATAGGTGTCCTGTTGAGTGCCTATCTCAACCTTTGAGGGGAGTAATATTCTATGATCTTCAAGCTGTGTGGAAGTGTGTTCTATCTCCTTAGGTAGCCATGTATACTATCATTCCTAGTAGCCAAAACATATCTTCAAAATGTGAAATTGCTTGCTCTTGGGCAGCAAGATATCTAGGTGCCATCTGAGGTTAATTTGAAATTAGATTATGGGTGCTTATTAGGGCCATGGGATTTGATTGTTCATCTCTAATGAAAAGAGGTTAATTTTGCTCTCTGGCCAATATTCTTTTCATCTCTGCAGCCCTTGACTCCTCATGGTTCATCCATGATGCCAAAGCCATTAATTGTAGATCTCCTAGCTTGGCATTAGGGTCCCAAACATTCATGTCTGAGGGCCATGTTGTGAAAGTAAAACTCAGCCATTTTGGCCCTATCCTCTAGTGTACTTTGATCACAAAGATCAATAAACTGCCTGTAGTCCTGAAGTGGCATGGTGACCCTTTGTGCTAGTGTTTTAACCTGGAACTGGAGCCATTGTTCTTTGAGGTAAAGAGCTTTAGCTGGCATCCTACACTGGATAGCCTCCAAGGAGAGGCTGGCCATACATGCTAGTTGGTTCTCCCTTTCCTGCAGTTGTCCCCTCAGCAATGCATTTTCCCTCTCAAGTTGATCTCTCATTATTACATCTCTATCCCTTAAGCCACTTATCTCTTTGCCCATTTCTTTGAGCTTCTCTTCCATATGCCCAATGTCTTCCACCCCTTTTGACTTGGCCATTTGCATCCATCGGTGGGTGCTCGCCCTCTCCTTCTCAAGTTCAAAAAACAATGGGATGGAAAATTTTTGAGGTAGCACCTTGCCTCCTTCAATAAACTGGTAGTAGGAGTCTAGGTTAGGTTGGGGACTTGGTTCCTTTGTTTTAGGGTCTTCCTCTTTTGTTTCTTGCTGCTCCCCTACCTTGCTTTCCAATTTCTGTGCTTCCTGTAGTTTTTACAGAGTATCCTGTAGGATTGTTTTTGCTTCCTGTAGGTTTTGCTGTGGATCCTATTGGATGGCCTTACCTTTTAGGGAAGTTGATTTGGTACTAGGCCTCCTTTCATAGGTGATTGGTCACTTAGGGGAACACATTTTATCTCTTGGTGTAGGGGAATCTTCAATCTCAATAGGGATTTTTGTTGATATTTGTGGCTTCCCTTGTTTGATTCTTGTGCCTCTCTTGTTCTAAAATACAGAGGGCTTTGCCTCCTTCTTTTCCATTTTTTCTTGACTGGGGTGTTGTGAGTAGTGAGGGCAGTTGCTGCCTCCCTCTCAAGGGCCTCTGGAGACACCCTAGGTGACTCCTCCTTGTGTTCTTCCCCTTCTGTTTCAATGCCTTCTTCCTCTCTATTTTTCTTATCTTCTTCCTCTTGTTGTTCTTCCTTATCTCCATTAGTTTCTTCCTTAGTTTCCTCCTCTGTTTCACCATCATCCTCCTTCTCTTCTCCCTCTTCTTCTTCTGCTTCATCATGTTCCTCTATATTAGTTTCTTCTTCATCCATCTCATCCTTGTCTAACTTTATATCTTCTTCTTCTTGTTTTGCCTTCTCCTCACTGACAGAAGGACTAACATCATAAGTGAGGGTTTTGATGTCATCCTTTGCTAGAAAGTCTTTGAAGACTGACCATGTTATAGGGATTCTAAGGTTTTGGAGGGAATCCTCAATGAGGATCCTGATTAACCCATGGTGAGCCAATTGTTGGGAATTCCCTTCCTTTTCTTTGTTGTTGGAGTCTATGAGTGATTGCATCAAGAAATAGATGCTGAGTCTTCGGAAAATTGGTGTCTCTACCCCTCATATGAGATATATTTGATGAGTTGGTAGGCTACCTCAATCCATGGGTATGGCAGACTGTCCCTCCTTACTCCATTTTTTATCCTTTGTGGGTTCTTCACCTTCGAAAAAGAATTTCCTTTTTGCCACCTGGTTGTCTGCTTTGTCTTCTTTTCTCCATGGAATTCCTAGGGGAAATGTTGTGACCTTACTGATGAGTTCTGGGGTGAGATCTATAGTGAGCCCTCTAACTATAACAATGGCATGGATTCTGCTGTGTGGAGTGAGGGAATGAGAAAATTCTTGAGCCACCTCATCATCATACCCTGTGAATTTTCCGAAAAACCCCATCCAGTTGTGTCTTGTAAAGATTTCAAGCACCTAGGGGTGTTGTTGTATCCTCACAGTGTTTGTGGGTTCTCTCCTATTAAACCCTCCTGTCATCTTGCTTGTGAGGCTTGAGGAGAAAATGAGAGGTTTGACACAAAATTTTGAAATTCAGGAGGAAAAAAGAGTTTACTGTGTATGTAATTCACCTCCTACACTTGCTAACTCCACTAGATTTTAGAGCATTTCTAGTTCATTTGCTTGTAAATGGGGACATATTTTTGGATCCTACCTCCTTAGAATAGTAATAGTGGACAATTCCTGTGATATCCCTTATTGAACTCTTCTTTGCATATCTTGTAGACTGACTTTGTGCATCCTATAGTCTGCTCTTGTAGACTGTATCTTGTAGACTATTCCTGTAGGAATTCCTCTGTATGCTCCTGTAGAAATTCTCTTGCAGAACGATGGATCCTTGCTTCTAGTGGGTTGCCAGATTTATGAGAACGACTTGAATGAGGGAGTTTCTAGGAGGTGGAATGCATGAATGCATGCAAACAATGTTTTATTTCCTTTTATGGTGTTTCAGGGTGAGGTGGTGTGTTGGTAGCAGAGGTACGTTTCCATTTTTGGACCGTTGGTCCCACTACCACCTCATCATTTCCTCTCCTCGTAATCATCTCCCACCTCGTAGATCTGTAGTTAACCACCTCTTGTCCTACTCCTTCTCTATCTTTGAGTTGACTGCAGCCACGTCTGAGAGGACACCCAGTTTTGCATGTGATGACTGAATGAAGGTGGCCAAGTTAACTGGTCACCTTTTCACTTATAAACCAACTATCTCATAACCCTTACAACTTTTTATCAAATGATGAATATGAGTGAGTGAGCAGGATACTTACCTGTGGTCTCGATGCCATGCTGTAGTTGTCGAAGATCAGAGGTGCTACGTTGTTTATTTGCTGCATGGTCATTCTTATTTCTCCTCTTGCTGTCTGCTGATGGTTTCTTGGATTTTGCAAGTTTCTTTGACTGAATATTTGATGTTGCTACTGCTGTGGAGCCCCTGAATCATCCCAGTGAAGACCTGTAACTGATGACTGACATTCTGTGGGATTGGCTGCTACAGGATGTCATGTAGTTGCTTCTCCCTTAGAATTTCTTAATCATGTTGCTGGCTGGGGCTATGTGGATGGTGCAATGAATGGATAGAGGGAGTAGGAGTGCGTGTGGAGCAAGGGACATTCAGGTAATGCTCTTACTCTCCTCTGTTTTTCCTTTTTTTTCATAACTGGAAAAAACTGATCTCTTTTTGTTTTGAATGGTGAGTGCAGGGATGATGGTAATGGACGAGGTGAGGGGTTAGATCATTTCTAGGATGAATTTTAGGGACCTAACAAACCTACCATGTGCCCTTGGATTTCTACCTATAGTTTTTCCAGGCCACTGTAATTCCTACAGGATAATCATGTAGGTTTTCAAGGGATCCTATAGAAAACACAGTCTACGCATAAATTGAAGTAGTGGAGCGTAAAATGATAGAAATGATGGAGGGCTACATGGTAAGGAGTGGAGGAGATGGATAGGTGTGAGGCAGGGTTCCCTTTGGATCCTATTTTTTCTCCTTGATTGTCTTTCTTGCCCACTTACAAATAACAATTATATCTTTTCTCTCTCTCTCTCTCTCTATTTTTTTTTAAAAAACACCTAGGCTGCCTCAGAGAGGTTTTCACCCTAGATGTTTGCCCTGGCCACCTCAAAGAAGGTTTTCACCCAGGGATCTTCTTATTCTTATTTCTATTTTTTCTCACCCTTGGGCCACCTCACGAAGTTTTCAACCTAAAGATGGGACTCATGCGCCTCATGGAGTTTTTCACCTGAGTCCTTATTTTTTTCTTTTTTATTTTATTTTTTCTTAGTGATCTGATGAGGGAGGAGTTGGAACTTGCTCCACAATTATCACTGTTTTATTGATATTTTCAATGAACTCTTGCATTGATAAAGGCCTCTTGTACATTTTCAATCGGTGTCCATTAACAAGCAATGGAATGGATTCTTCATCTATAGTTCTAATTTGCACTGAACCATTATCATGACATCTCTCCACCAGATAAGGTCTGATCCATTTTGTCCTTAGCTTGTCCTTGAAGTCTTTATACCTAGAATCATATAACAATGCCCAATCGCCCTCTGGAAATTGCTTCTCCTTAATATGTTTATCATGCCAGATCTTCCTCTGAAGCTGAACTATCTCTGTATGTAGGAGGGTTTTCATTCTGAATTCATCCAAGCCATTCAATTGGAACAATCTTTATTTCTATGCATGATTGAGATCCAAATCTAGTTGGGCTGCCATCCTCAATGTGTTATATTCAAACTCAATGGACAACAAAGTCCTTTTTACATAGACTAGCGCATAGGTTGTAAATCCAGTGGTGGTATTCCATGTTGTATTATAGGCCCAGGTGGCCTCAACTATTTTCTCTGTTTCTCTACCCAATCCTTTCTGTTGTTACTCACTACCTTGGTTAAGATGCTCTCCAGTGCCCTGTTGGTCACCTCCACTTGCCAATTAGCTTGTGGATGATAGTGAGTGGAGGTCCTATGCTTGATTTTGTGACGGCTGAGAAATTATTCAATCATGTTGGAGGTAAATTGGCTACCTTGGTCTGTTACTAGCTCTTTAGGGTACCCAAATTTGTAGAATACATTCTCCCTTAGGAACTCATCCACCTTCTCTTTTGTCGCTACCTTAATTTCCTTCATTTTAGCCCACTTAGTCAAATAATCAGTGCACACAATAATGTATTATTTTTGCTTTGAAGGAGGTTTGATAGGCCCAATGAAATCCATGCCCCACTTGTCAAATGGCTTGAAAGTCACTTGAGGCTGTAGGGGCATTTTATCTCTTTGAGTAGGCTTTCCCATTCTCTGGCACTGATCACACTGACTAATGTACTTTTTCACATCCTAATGAAGAGTGGGCCAATAATAGCCTGCTTGTAACACTTTGAATGTTTTCCTCTTTACTGCAAAGTGACCTCCACAAGGCCCATCATGTCAGGTTAGAAGGATGTCAAAAACTTCCTTTTCCCTTACACAACTTCTCAAGATTTGATCTAGGCCAAGTTTGGAAATATTGCTCCCAATTCAGGTGAAGGGGGCACTCTTCTTGATTATGTTTCTCTTTTATTTGGAGGGCAAGTTTGGTGGGAATTGTGCTGATACCAAATAGTTTGCTATATCAGCAAACCATGGAGAGAGAACTGAAATAGAAAACAAGTGCTCATCTGGTAACTGGTCATCCACCATTCCTTCTTCACCTGTAGGCAGATTCACCCTAGACAAAAAATCTGCAACAACATTTTCTTTACCAAGCTTATCAAGAATGGTTAGATCAAACTGTTGTAATAAAAGAAACCACCTTATAATTCTAGCATTCACATCTGGTTTGTTCATTAAATATTTTACTGCAGCATGGTTATTATGCACAAATGTTTGATAACCTGTAATGTAATGCCTAAATTTGTTTAATGAATGCACAACAACCAATAGTTCATTTTCGCTCACAGTATAATTTAGCTCAGCCTTTGACATATTCTTACTGATAAAATAGATGGCATAGGGCAATTTCTCCTCTACCTGAACTAAGGCTGCTCCTATGGCTTTGTGTGAGGCATCAACATGAATATGAAAGGGGAGGGCCTAGTTTGGGCCTCGGAGAATTGGTGTCGTGGTTAACTTACCCTTTGAAATGTCTAAGGTCTCTTGACAGCTTTTTGACCATATAAACTCAGAATCTTTGGCCAACAACCCAAATAAAAGAGAGGCCAAATTTCTAAAGTCTTTTATGAGCCTTCGGTAGTATCCATATAACCCTAAGAAACTCCTGAAATTTCTCTTCTTTTGTGGAGGTGGGACCCTTTGGATGATTTCTATTTTGTTCGGGTCCACCTACAGTCCTTACTGAGATATTGAATGACTTAGCACGATCCCTTCAGTAATTAAGAATTCACATTTTTGCGGACTGAGAGACAGGTTCATTTCAATGCATTTGTGCAATACTTTGCCTAGGTTTGTTAGGGCTTCTTGAAAATCACAGCCATAAGGTGTAAAATCATCCATATAAATTTCCACTGCATCATGTACTAATTCAGAAAAAATACTCAAGATTGCTCTCTGGAAAGTGGTAGGAGAATTGTATAGACCAAAAGGAAGGACCATATAGGCAAAAGTACCCTAAGGACAGGTGAATGTGGTCTTATCCTGGTCTTCTGGGCAGATTTGGATTTGGTTGTACCCACTGAATCCATCTAGGAAAGAAAATAACTTCTTCCCTGCCAAGCCATCTAGCATTTGGTCAATGAAGGGTAGGGGAAAATGATATTTCTTTGTGGTTTTTTTCAACTCCCTATAATCGACACAAATTATCCACTTACCATTTTTCTTGGGAACTAACACTAAAGGAGAGACCCACTCATTGTCAGAGATAGGATAAATGAATCCTGCATTTAGCAGTTTTTGCAGTTCTTCTTTAACTATATCTTTAAGAGCTGGATTCATCCTCCTTTGTGGTTTTCGGACCATCTTGCAACCTTCTTTGATGTATATGTGGTTAGTACACATTGAGGGGTGTACTCCCTTCATTTCCTTGTAACTCCAAGCGAAGGCTTCTAGGTTTCCTCTCAACATGTTGCATAGCTTTTCCTCTTTGAGAGTAGAAAGAGCTGGATTAATTTTCAAGGTTTTCTCTGGGCTGAATTCTATGGTTTTGACACAGAGTGGGTTGGGATCAGCCAAGCATAAGTCAATTGGATGATTTTTTTGGGTTTCCCTTACTTCTTCTCCTAATGGTAACGAACCAGGAGTTGGACTTTAGAGCAGGTGTTCAATTAAGTCATCCTCATCTTGTTGTCCTCCTCCTATGGTTTCTTCCAAAGCATAAAGTTGGGTGGAATAAACCTCATCTTCTTCCTCCTCCTCCAACCATAAAGGTAAATCATTCTCTAGAGAGTGTTGAGGAGGAGGGTATAGGACTAACTGTTTGGACATATGCCCATTCTTGATGGTCATATTCCTAGCTCTGCAGCTAATGTAAGCATTGGTTGTGGCCAACCATGGCCTCCCAAGGATGAGAGGGTAACCAGTAAGCTTAGCATTAGGTTGTAGAACTAGAAAATCTGTAGGGTACTCCCAAGAGTCAATGGAGACCATTACATGCTCCACAATTCCCTTAGGGTGACTGTGGAACGGTCTACAAGTTGCAAAATTTTTGTGGTCTTCCTCAATGACCCTTGGAGGTTGAGCTTGAGCATGGTGTCCTTGGTCATCACATTAATGGTGGCCCCAAGATCGATCAGAGTGTGTGGGACGATGGTGCCATTAATTTTCACATCTACTACAGGGCTTCCAGGGTCCAAATATTTCAGACATATTACCTACCCCCACATTAAGTCGGACAACTGCCCAATGTCATTAATGTTAGGGGCATCCATTTTTCTTCTACCTGTATGCTTTAAGCACTTCTCCTTAATCAACTTATTGTAAATGGGGACATATTTTATTTCCTGGAGAAGGGGAATCTTTACACAAATTTTTCAATTGTCCCATAAGTTCAGTTTCTTCTTGGGTAGGCTAGAGTGGTTGGGCTAATCTCTCAAGAAAGGGTGGATTTACTTTATGGCTGCTTTCCTATATTTCTTCCTCAACCTCCCTATTTGGAGAGGGAGGTTGGTTATCTGGGAGAATTATCCCAGATCTTAGGTTGATCTCCTGGATTTCTATAGCATAAGCTGGGTATGATGTCTCTCCACTGTATACTTATTGAGCTTGCCTATTGTTTGGGTCCAGATTTGGCTGGGCAGGCATCTAGGGTTGCTTGGGTGGAGCAGAGTGTAGGAGTTGTGGTTGGGTAGGTGGTGGAGACATCAGAGCTAGAGCATTGTTTTATTGGGGCCTCCACCCCTAGAGTGGTGTATTCCACTGAGGTTTTGGCAGAGTGTAAGGTTGAAAAGACTAGCTGAGAATGATACTGAGATGCATAGGACTAAGGAGGGGGTGTAGACAAGGAAGGATGAGCAGGGGGTCCCCAAGAAGGTATATCTATGGTTTGGTTAGGATTGTAATATCCATGGGATGACCCTTGCATACCCTGTTGGTATGTTCTAGGCCCAGGAGGTCTCCTTTGGTTGATGTAGAAAAGCTGCTCTGTGACGCCCTTAACTCCTTGATATACAGCTTTGAGTCTGGGTAAAGAAGGGAACTTGTCTGTGGAGTGCTTTTCTTCACAGACCAAGCAAATTTCAATACATTTCAATGGAAATTCGTTCCTAGGATGCCTCCTGGTGCATTTAGGAAAAAAGATGGCCAAGGCTCTCTCTGCTTCCTCTTGCTTCCTTTTGATATTCATGGTGTCAAATTGCAAGGCAAGGGTTTGCAACATCTCACTTTTGAAATATTCTAGCATATTTCCTATTTCACCCTTGATGGTTGAGTTAGAAGATGATGTAGTGGCCATAGGTTGACTACTCCTACCCTTTTATTTGGCTGCCCTAGAATGGTTTCTAAAGATAGTATTGATATCCTCATAGGGTAATTGGTAGATATCTCCTCCCGCTAACAAACGTAAGGTATCCAGAAGATCTTCCCTTACTCCTCTAAGCAGGACCAACTTTAGTGATTCAGGGTCAAGTGTGCACCTGGCCCTTTTGTAACTGAGTTGGAATCTTTCTTTATAGTCTTCTAAGGATTCATCCTGGCCCATGATCATCCTGAAAATTTCTTCTTTAGTATCCTTTGACCTATAGTAGTCCCGATATTTGTTGTTAAAAGCCTGATACATCTGAGCCCAAGTTGTGATGCTATCTCCTCGTAAACCCATGAACCAACACAATGTTGCATCCTTGAGGGTAGATGGAAAAATTTTTAACATTTTCTCATCATCTGTATAGTCATAGGTTTGGCATATAACAACAAACTCAAATAGGAAAGTGTTGGGCTCCTCTGTGGTCAGGCCATGGAAATGAGGTAGGGAAAATGAGCTTATATTCTTCATCTTGGTGTCCTCATTGGTTTCCCTGATGGGGAAGGCACCCTCAACTCTCTCTCTATTCCCTATGTCATTTCGGTTTTTAGTCATTGTTTAAGTAGGAATGGGTTCCTCTTCTTCTTCTTCCCCTGTAGGTTCTTCAAATATGTGAGGTTGCTCATCTAAAGGTTCCTCCAGTTCACAACCACCGAAGAAGAGAGAAGGTTGGTTGTTGGATGCAGTGGGGGTATTTGGCAAGAATTTCCCTAAATTGTCCCTATTCCTACGAGGCATGAAAGGAAATGTTTTTGGGTTGGTTTTTGTAAGATATATATATATATATATATATAGATATAGATATTAACTAGGAAGTACTTTGAAGAAATAAAGTTGTTTATTGAATGAAAATTATTGACAGAAAGAAAAGTTGCTGAATTAAATGTTACTTGCAGAATGGAAAGGAAAGTAGATAACGACAAATGAAAGAAAGGAAGGTAATAGATTAATTTTGGAGAAATAAACTAATGGCAGAAAATTGGAGACTAGAAATAGAAGAAAAGAAAGCAATAATCACATTCTACTTAGACACCTCCCTAGCAATAGTGCCAAAAAGTGATGAGTGTCAGTATTGCAGCAAGGATGATGCAACTCCTGGGCTACCAGCTTTACTTATCAACCCAGGGTTCGTACAAACTTAGAGGTGACAATGCTATATGCACAAGTAAAAGTGAAGGTCTTGCCTATCGTCACTGTTCATCCAGCAAGAGACCCCAGAGGTTCCAAGCCTGACTTCTATAGAGTTAGAAGAAGCTTGATTCTTTGATGGAAGAAGAGAAAATTTATTCTAAGAGAGCTACTCTACTGCAGTAATAAAGAAAACAACATGTAATGCTAAATCACACCTTATCCTAATTAACCATTTAGACAACTATGCTAAGAAGAATTGCTAAATCAACACTAACCTAATGTTGCTATCTAAGTTATAGAAGTAAAGAGAATCAAACCATCCTAATGTGTGAGAAAGAAAACCAAACTAAATCTGATTTCACTTTTCTGGTTTTCTTTGGTAAAATCAAGCATGCAATTTAATTGTTCTTGTGGATGTGATAGGTGGATGGAAGGTGGTTGAGGATGGCTAGAAGGTCTATGGAGTGTTTGGATGGTGTGGGTGGGTCCTAGGAGGCTTTTTGTGACTTCCTAGAGGTTCCCCATCATTTCAGCCTCAAAATAGGTCGTTTCAGGAAAACCTACAAGATGTGCTAGAAATCTATAGGATGATCCTGTAAGAATTACAGGAAACCTACGGGATGAAGCTGAGACCTAATTGTGAGGTGTTGGAAAGCTTGGAAAAGGTGTGTGATGAGTGGGATAGGGTGTTAGAAGGTCTAGGAACACTCAGGAGTCAATATCCAAAAGAAGAGATGGCTAGATTCACTCAATGTGTCTAGGGGAATTTCAATAAAAAGGGACAAAAAAACTAGTGAGGGTGATGGTGGAACAAGAGATGGTTGAGGTGGATGAGATGGAAGATGGATGCTGGTGATGAAGTTTAGACCTCCTCCTAAAGTACCTGCAATGCTTAAAACATGTGTGTCTTCCAAGAAATATGCAACAAGATACATTCTCATAAACTAGAAAAGCATGAATCAATTGCCCATATTATGCATGAATAAAGTGTTGAAGGAAATGAGAACATGAGTGAGATCATATTGTAGAAAGAGAGTGATGGAAAAAGTTGACAATGTAATGAACCAAGTACTGAATCAAGATAACAAACTCCAAAGCTCATGCAAGACCTAGAAATTTGTGTTTTTGGGGTTTTTGAAGGGTCTCTTTCTCAAGTCATGGTCCCAAAGGGAGGAGGTGAGGCCAAGACACCTGATGACAACCTTACGATGATATTTTTCTCCTTGTTAACCTGCTAATTGAAAGAAGGAACAAATGGAAGCAAACTGAAATACAACCAATCTATTCTACACTGTCGTAATGGAAATGCAACTACTTAAGCAAATAAACAATTAAACCATGAATCTATGCTAGCATACATGTACAATAAAGAGGAGCCTTGGATTCTAGGGTTGGGACCTAACCCAAGAGATTCAACCCTCTAAGTTAGCTTAGTGATGGCGCAAAACAAAAATCATTTTTATTATCAAAACCATGGATTACATAAAAAACTATCACAAGTTTTGCAGCTCGAAAATAGAGTAGAATTTTACCATCCAAAAATCCGAACCCTACCGAGGTCCTAGGCCTCTATACTTAAACATCTGAAGTCCCCAAAGGTGTGTGATGAGTGGGATAGGGTGTTAGAAGGTCTAGGAACACTTAGGACTCAATATCCAAAAGAAGAGATGGCTAAATTCATTGAATGTGTCTAGGGGAATTTCAATAAAAAAGAACCAAAAAACTAGTGAGGGTAATGGTGGAACAAGAGACGGTTGAGGTGGATGAGATGGAATATGGATGTTGGTGATGAAGTCTAGACCTCCTCCTGAAGTACCTGCAATGCTTAAAATGTGTGTGTCTTCCAAGAACTATGCAACAAGATACATTCTCATAAACTAGAAAAGCATGAATTAATTGCCCATATTATGTATGAAGAAAGTGCTGAAGGAAATGAGAACATGAGTGTGATCTTATTACAGAAAGAGAGTGATGGAAAAAGATGAAAATTCAATGAACCAAGTACTGAATCAAGATTACAAACTCCAAAGCTCATGCAAGACCTAGAAATCTATGTTTTTGGGGTTGTTGAAGGGTCTCTTCCTCAAGTCATGGTCCCAGAGGGAGCAGGTGAGGCCAAGACACCTCCTGACAACCTTACAGTGATATTTTTCTCCTTGCTAACCTGCTAATTGAAAGAAGGCACAAGTGGAAGCAAACTAAAATACAACCAATCTATTCTACACTGCTGTAATGGAAATGCAACTACTTAAGCGAATGAACAGTTAAACCATGAATCTATGCTAGAATAGATGTAAAATAAAGAGGTGCCTTGGATGCTAGGGTTGGGCCCTAACCCAAGAGCTTCAGCCCTCTGAGTTAGCTCAGTGCTGGCTCAAAACAAAGCTCATTTTTATTATCAAAACCATGGATTACATCAAAAATTGTCACAAGTTTTGCAGCTCGAAAATAGAGTAGAGTTTTACCATCCAAAAGTTTGAATCCTACCGAGGTCCTAGGCCTCTCTACTTATACATCTGAAGTCTCCAATGAATTCCTTAAAATTATGGAGTCTCAGCTTCCAAACTCAAGATAAACTGATGCTTTGTCTTTCACTTGCTCAACTACCTTCTAGTCCTCATGATTTGGTTGTTTGCACTCCGAGCTGATGGAGGAATATTCAAATGGAGGGGTAGTAAATGAAGAGGATTTACCTCCTATAATTCCTTTGCCTTATCCCATTCGATTTTTGACCAATGTCTTTGCCAAAATTCCTTGATTTTATCCTTTAATCCTGCATTAAATGAACATTAGACCACAAAGCAAAATATCCAACTCTAACTCATCTCATAAACAAAATATAATCAAAAGTATACAATAAGTTGTGAGAATAGTTGGTTTGACTAAGCTAGGAGGTGAATTAAGGCCCATATAATTACCCAATGATGAGGGTCATCACGCAACGAAATGGAAAAAGAGGGGTAGGAAGGTGATTTTTGGCCTCTTTTTTGCAAATTTCTCAAAAACTAAGCCCCGGACTAGGAAAGTGGGAAAATTTATTTTGAGAGGGGGTCATAAGCTTTCAAAAAATGTTGAGTTTCTATCATCTGGAGCCCTGAGGAAGAAGCATAGTGTGAGCTCATTGCGCTCCTAGACAAAAAATTGCCAAAAAGTTGCAAGTCTACACCAGTTTGCACCAAAACACAATTTTTTTTCCAAATCCTCCCAAAATTTGTCCATATATTCTTGATTAGATATGTGATACAATCATGGATTCATCATTAAGAAAATCTAACTTACCCTTCTCCTCTTGGCTGATTAGGGTTTCCTTGAGTTTTTCCTTCAATTGCTTGATTTTGACCTTGGCAACCTGATTCCTTGTGTAATAATGGATGGCCAGTTTATTTTGCAACTTGTTATCCTTGTTGGCCTTTTCAAGGAGATTCTCAAGGTGGAAATTAACTTTTCCAATCCAAAACTCCCTGTCCTCATTTATTTCCATGGCAATCCTCTCTTCAAAGGTCAATTCTTCCATTGATGGCTTTTGTTCTCTTTCCCTATGAAGTTCCTTCCTAAGACCCATTGTCCTTGGTCTCTTCCTTGCCACACTTCCTTCATCATGCTCAGTGTCCTCATGGTCCACCACTTCCTTTCCTTTCATCTCTTGTTTCTTGGCTTTGAATTTCTCTTTTTCCATGACTAGTTGGTTTTCCTTAAGTTGACTGTTTTCTTGCTCAAGGAATGAAATGACGAATTTTTCCCTTTCCAGATTGTCCTGGAGCTCCATGATATGATATTCCTTATCTTTGATGGTTTGTTGTAGGGTTTGATGCTAATCATGTTCCTCCAAGTCAACTAGGTCAAATTCATGCTCAATGGTCTCCTCATCATGCAAAGAAGCCTCATGATGTGATGGTGATTCCTGTTCTGCTGATGTAGTAGGCTTGGCCCTTTGCTCAATTTGAGGAGAAAACAAAAGGCTTCTACCTCTCTAATATGTATTGGTCACCTCAGACCTAGGTGCCTTGGAAACCTCATCATGTTTTCTTGATGACCCCACCTCCATGGGTTGTACTGACATGGTTTGGCGCTGGTTTGGTGAAGTGGTTATATGCGTTTTCAAGGATGCCTCAATGAAGGTGTCCCATGTCATGTTCTTCACTTTCAACTGATGGAGTATTATAACCTTTATCATTATATGGTAAAAGAGGCTAGGATAATTCACTTTGCCTTTCAATTATACCCTTTCATACATTTTAGTTAGGCCCTTATACAAGTAGCTAGACAAATTTAGAGACTTGGTAGCTGTAAAGTGCATGAGAAATCTTATGTGGTATTGATATAGCCTACAAAATATTCCCTCACATGTGAATAACTTCATGATAGCCTTCATCAATGGTGCATATCTCTCCAACAAGTGTCTAAATTGGAAACCATGTGAGTGAGCTCCTTTGTATTGTGATTTCAAGTAGGGTTTGTACTCTTCTAGGTCTAGGTTCATGCCTTTGAACCAATTTTCACCATGGTTTGGTATGCCTGTAGCTTGAGAGATGGAATCCACTGAAAACATGAAATTAGTCCCTACAATGGTGATCTTGTCTTCCTTTAAGGTGAGGGCAAATATACCTATGAGATGCTCATGGTAACCTAATTCTTGCACTCTTTGACAAAACCCTAAACAATTGACATCTTCAAAGAATTTCATGACAAATGGGGAGGATGTGATTTCATTGCAATTAGAGTGCTCAAACATCACTACCTTTCCTCCCTTGTTGTACTTCCTCTTCTCTGAGGGTGATAAGTCAGGCTCCATACTTCAAACCCTAGGTGAAAGGCAATAAAAAATAGTGAAATTTTCTACTCTGAGGGAATGAGGTGATATGATGGACATAGGAGTTACCTAAATTTGTAAGGAAATTTAGGAGGGTAGGGGATGAAGTCAATGAGTAGGGGAAAAAGGAATTTTGGGGAGTGAGGGGAGGGGTGGAAAGGGCCAAAACACAGGCCTATCCTAGAAAGAGATAGGGTAGATTAGTGTTTAGAGGAAAATGATAGAAAATGAGGGGATAAGGCTTTGTGATGGATGGAAATGGTGTATTAGGTGCAAGAAAAGGTGTAGGGACAAGGAATATAATGTTTAGGGTAGCAACTCATCATTTGACAATCAATACCAGTAAAATCATGTAAACCCTAGAAGAAGTATTTGACCATTTTCTTGACATATGAGGCAAAGGAGGGCATGAAAATGATTAAAATTACTTTTTATAGAGCTTGGAGGATGAAATGACTAAAGAAGAGCTTTGAAAACTGAATTTTTGTGGTCAAACAACAATTTTGGATAACTTTGCCCCATGCGCAACAAAGGCTTTCTTTGCGTAGCGAGAGACAATTTTTGCCAGTGAGGGCTATGGAATCACAATTTTTTGCAAAGGAGAGGGATGAGCTCAATGCTAGGATGGTAGACAAGTGCAAATGAGTGTGAATGAGCTCCTCCATGTGCTTTTATAATTTGCTTTTGGTGTCTAAGTGATTAATGAGGTAGGATGGCCCACCTCACCAATTCACTTTCTTTTTTAGTTTTGTAGCCTTAGGAACTCTTCTTGTAACTTTGGAACCTTAGGAACATTATTACATCTAAAAACATAAATTACATTTGAAATCAAGTGTTATTGAACAAATTTACCTATTGTTACACCTCATTTTCTGAATTTATACATGAAATGACTGATTTTGTGACCTTAACCCTAATGACCTAATGGTGACACTAAGCTGAATGGAGACTATGATGATGTGACTGAAGTGATATTAATGATGTTTTCATGATGTTGGACTCAACAAAGTGATGAAAGAGATTGGCATATGAAATTCTTGAGAGAGTGGAAATAGCCCCAGACACATTAGCCAGTGACCAATTTTTATTTGAAGACTCACTGAAATGAAAAAAAATGATTTGACACCCTAAGAATGCCTTGTAAGAGCATATTTGATCATTGGCGACAAACTGAACTGACTTACACTAACACCCTCATAGATAACCTTACTTTTTTTGCGACTTGGGAACCCAACCAGTTCACTAGAAAAACAATATTATGTCAAACCCAAAGTCTCCCTTTCTCTGAAATTGCTTTGTCCACACCTTATCACAACCATAGGTGTGCCTCCTACAAGTCCTATTCTGAACTTCTCCTAAAACACTTCATCCTTGGGACACCTAGAATTCAATGACACTCCTTGGCACACACTCTTATTTGTTCACCTAAGAACTGCCTATAACACATATTAGGCTACTCATGTCCAATCTCAACTCATCCCCCTTAACAAGTTACCAATTCAAGGCTCACGTCCAACCATGGCCATAAAAAACCTAAGAAACACAGTTTACATCTTGACATGCCATAACACATGGCATGTCTAACCATCCCTTAGCCTTATGTGGCATGTGTTAGCATCCACTGCATTTCTTGGCATGATTTGGACTCCCTAGCACACCCTATAACTCTCTGGTATGCCCTGGCACTCTAGCATGCCTTGTCACTGCCTAGCATATAACCTTGTCACTCCCTCCTTAGAACACTTGGAACTCGTTGGCACTCCCTATCACACACTCTTATCTCTTCATTTCCATGCATTTTGAACTAGTTCTCCCTTGTGTTTTTGTGGCACTCCCTAACATTTGCTGGCACACATTGACACACCCTAACACATGGCACATCTTGGTATGTTACCTTGGCACTCTAGCATTCCTTGGCACTACCTAGCATATCTTGTCGCTCCCTCCTTACCACATCTAGAACTTACTAACACTCCTTTTCACACACTCTTATTCATTCATTTCCATGTATTTGAAACTAGTGATCCCTTTTGTTTCCTTAGCACTCCATAACACTCCCTGGCATGCATTGGCACACCCTAGTACCTGGCACATCTTGGCATGTTTCCCTGGCCTCTATCATGCCTTAGCACTACCTACCATACCTTGTTACTCTCTCAGCACACCTATATATCACTGACACTTCATGTCACAAACTCGTATTTGTTCATTTGCATGCACTAATTTGACCTAGTGCTCCCTTGTGTTTCCCTGGCACTCCCTAACACATCTTAGCACATGTTAGCACACCCTGGCACCTAGCATATCTTGGTTGTATGTTGCCCTATAAATCTAGCTTAACTTAGCCCAACATATCATACCATGTCACTTGCTCCTTAGCGCACTTGGTACTCGCTGACACTCCCTGTCACACACTCTTATTCATTCATTTCCATACATTTTGACCTAGTGCTCCCTTATGTTTCTCTATCACTCCCTAACACTCCTTAGAATGCATTGACACACTTTGGCGCTTGGCACATCTTGGTATGCTTCCCTAGCACTCTAGCATGCCTTGGTAGAAATGCATAGCATACCTTGTCACTCCCTCCTTAGCACACCTAGAACTCACTAACTGTAATGTTCTAAACTAGGAAAAATAGTTCTATGCAAAGCGGACAATAAAGATAACATCATAAAATTAAATCAAACCATCAGACTAAAACACAGTTTGGCATGTGTTAGCACACCTTTTCATTCCTTAGCACACCTTGACACCCTTTAGCTATCATGCCCTCACAACTAACCTTACATTTTTTGCAACATGGGAACCCAACAAAATCCTACCTCAACTATAACAACAACTTAAATATAACAACAACTTGACCAAGTTACAATTACTACAACTAGACTATGCATTGTTCACCTAAGAACTCCCTATAACTTATCTTATGCTACTCATGTATAATTTCAACTTATCTAACTTGAAAAGTTAGGAAGACAAGGTTCACATCCAACCCTGGTCGTAAAATTAAACTACTAAGCAACAAATTTTGCATCTTATCATGCCATAACAATCTAGCATGCCTAATAATCCCTTGGCACTATGTAGCACATGTTAGCATCCCCTACATTTATTGGCATGCATTAGCACTCCCTAGCACTCCCTGACACTTATCACACCTCGTACTCTCTAGCTAGCACTCTCTATCACACTCTTATTCATTCATTTCCATACATTTTAAACTATTGATCCCTTGTGTTTCCCTAGAACTTGGCCCTAACACTCCTTAGCATGTGTTGGTGCCACACACTGGCGCCTAGAACTTCTTATCATGCCTTAGAACTTGGCATTTCTTAGCATGCCTAAAATAACTTGGAACTGTCTAGCATGTGTTAGTACTTCTTGGCATTCCCTAGAACACCTTAGAACTCCCTAGTTGTCATGCCCTCATAGATAGCCTTACCTTTTTTGCAACTTGGGAACCCAACCAAGTCATTGAAAAAACAATGTTGTGACCAACCCAAATTCTCCCTTTGTCTAAAACTACTTTGTACACACCTTATCACAACCATAATATTGCCTCATGCAAGTCCTATTCTGAACTTATCCTAACACACTTCGTCCTTGGGGCACCTGGAATTCGCTGACACTCCTTGGCACACTGCACTCTTATTTGTTCATTTCCAAGCTTTTTGACCTAGTTCCCCCTTGTGATGCCTTGGCATTGGCTAGTATACCTTTTCACTCCCTCCTTAGCACACCTAGAACTCACTGACAATTCATTTCCATGCATTTGAAATGAGTGCTCCCTTGTGTTTCCCTGGCACTTAGCCCTCACACTCCCTAACATGCATGGATAAAATATTTACAGAATTTGCCCATATCCTACTATCTAGTGTTTGGTTTTTGACTAACTAAAAATGTGATAACTGAAGAGATAATCACAAGATATGATAGAAAAATCCTCAAACTTCATTCACATGTGTGAGTAATGGGGGTTGACATGGCATCCACTCAGTGCCATGGTGATCAATAAGGTAGGTCAACTTGCGAGAGGCATAACTTTCACATACAAACTTTGTTTGAGGTGATTTTCACACAGTTGGAAAGCTTCCCGTGTCTAGAGTAACATCAAAGGGATGGAGCTATGTAAGAAAAATGGGCTCTCAATTGAATCTATAAGATCCCAAATCACTAATGTGGAAGTTGACTCTAAAGTTGGCCCTGTAAGCCAATTCCTCCAATTTTTCCACATAGAAAGTATCAAGATATATAACAAAATATATCATGATCCATTTTGGATTATGAGTTCCATGGTACATAAGAATAGTTTGCAATGTTTGACACTATTGACAATGGAGTTAGAAGGATTTTAGGCAATGACCCTCTTATTCTCCTTCTCCATAAACTACATTAATAATATCTATATCAACCAATTTCTTATTGTTTAACAACTCTACCTTATATCTTATTTGTCCAATAATAAGTGTTATAAATGTTAATGATGTTGTTCCTCGTATAATTAGGGTTCCCAATCATTACTTGGATTATTCGTAAAATAACTTAATCCACTAGTTGTTAGATGTATGTCTTACACTAACATGCCAACTCAATTTTGTGCCTTACCCCTTCGATTAGACTCCAACAATAACCAAAGGATCATGTCTTGAGAGTCTTCAATGAATAAAAAATTGATCGACACAATACTCAAGAATTTGTTGTTATTCACCGAAGAAATATGGTAGTTGTGTTTGTGTCCCCTCCTTTAACAAATATGTCCACTGACCACGTGACATGACCTATTATCACCACATTAAGAATAGTTTGACTAGGTGGTGAAAGGGCCAAGGGGCTCCTTACTCGTGTTGCAAGGGGAACACCCTATAATTATAGTAGTTGCCACAAACACCCCATTTTATCTAAATCCTTTGCACTTGCATTATAATATGCAAGAATAGGTTCATACAAATCAATGTGCTATCATACCACGAGAAAGTTTATGAAGGTTCTTTATCATAAAATAAGATTTCATTGCATTTCTTTCACAAAAATCAAAACACTTCAACATGAAAAACAATCCAGGAAGAATGAAACTTTGTGGCCTAAGGAAGATGTTTTCCTAACAAGATTGCATTCCATCTAATATCGGCAAGGGTCACTAGTAACACAAAGACTTTGCCGAGGCCCATGTAGATTTAGCAAGGGACAAAACTAGAACACATGTTTTAGGGTTTTAACTCATCTACAATGGCAACACCATGAGTTCTAAACTCTCAAGTATATTAATATTCTATTTACAAGTATATTCCCCATCATTAATGATCATACAAAAAGGACCCTCTATGGCCTTACCATCGACTTTCATAGGGCTCACCAAAGGGAGACCTAGATTTTTTCTTTGGACATAATAGTTTGTTCAAATAACATTCAAGGTTAAGGTTAAAATTAAGCTACATGCAATACATATTAGGTTCATGTTGGGTGTGATAATTATTTGGAGAGGAAAACGATGGAGAGCATGAAGGCGTCCAAAGGTTTCGAACCCTCGTCGTTCACCAGTATTCTCGAGGAGATTTGGAGCTTCAGGTTTCGATACCTCACGCAATGGGACCAGATCTTGCCGGCATGCGAGTCGGATCCAGCGTCGGGAGCTTGGGAACTGTTTTCATGTCTCGAGCGCACTGGGGAGGAAACCCTTGTCTTTGGGGTTGTCGGAGGCGGCGAGGGAGGGAAGGATGCAGTCCTCGCCCCTCACAGGATCGATCCTCTGAGAACGGAACTGGTACGCGGTGAAGGCCTGATCAAGCGGCCCAATGACTTGAAAGAATCGGACCTTCTTAACACAGCATCCATCCTGCGGCCAAAGAACAAAGCAAAGTCGTCTGAGGCCAGAGATCTGCAGGCATTTTCTGCCCTGGGGCCCAGAATCTATCCAGGGGGCTGGAATCAGTTAGAGATTGGCCTGTTTTTCAAGAGATCGGCCAGTCTATTGAGCGTCAGGCGACCTTCTATTCAGGCGCTCATTGCATGCAAACTCAGGGGTTGGTATAAGGCAGATCCGCAGATGCGAGAGCAAGATCCCCAGGCGGTGAAGATTTCAAGGCCATGGGTCATCCCCTCCAAAATCGATACAAGTCCAGAGGACAGGATTCCTCTGTTACGCACAGGACCTGTGGATACTTCTCTTGAGCATAGGAGAAATAGCCTTGGGGAACCTGCCCCCCTTTACGCCTCAGTGACCCAAATAGCAGTAATTTCAGGGGGTAAAAAATCTAAGCTAGCCCTCAAGGACCCAGAACAGGATCGAACTCAAATTTTCATCAGAACCCTGTCAGG
Organism: Pinus tabuliformis; assembly: GCA_031772625.1. Lineage (NCBI taxonomy): Eukaryota > Viridiplantae > Streptophyta > Pinopsida > Pinales > Pinaceae > Pinus > Pinus tabuliformis. The sequence goes on along the minus strand of CM062810.1, from coordinate 851,610,023 downwards.
AAAAACCATCTGCAAGCAAATCTGGACAGGAATATTGATAAAAAATATAAAGGATGAAATACAAGCAGATATAGGCATCCCATCAAACCTGCAAAGCTTGATACATGCAGGTAAAATCCTGCAGGATAATTTTACAGTACAACACTATGGCATTGTTCGAGACTCAACTATCATTCTAAGCACAAGGCTGAGAGGAGGAAGCTCTGGTCTAGGCCCTAAAGGCATTGGTTCTTTTAAAGATGCTGTCAAAGGGAAGGGGGAAGTAAAAAACAAGCCATCACCAACACTAGATCTTCCTGGTCCCTACATTGTGGAGCAAAGATCACAGAACCCTGTTCTGCAAATCGACCTGCCTGAGGTAAAAAAATTTCATTCTGATCTTTCTTCATTGGCTGTCATATGCAGATTCAACGGGTTTTGGCCAAAAACAGATGCTTTAAGACAATGGATCTTCTCCACATGGACCCCCAACTGTGACATCCATTTGTGCTCCAAGGGTTTCTTCATTGTAAAGTTCGACTCGGTTAAGGAAAAAGATTTTGCCCTCCATGAGGGGCCATGGTTCTGGGGCAATGCTGGTCTTTTCATGACCCCCTGGTTCCCGGGTTTTGACCCCTCCTCTATGGTGGTTTCCAAAATGCCGGTTTGGGTCAGGCTTCACAACCTACCATTACATTTCTGGTTTCCTGATGTTTTTGCAGCAATAGGGAATGCCATAGGTTCATTCATCAAGCAAGATGTGGAAAGAATAGAAAGATGCATTCATACTTTTGCCAGAATCTGTGTGGAGGTTGATCTTAGTCAAGGGCTTCCTGACAATATAATTCTGATCCATAACAACTCTCAGTGGAAACAGCCTCTTGATTATGAAAACACGGCCTTCAGATGTCGAGGCTGTCAACAAACAGGACATTTACGTGATAACTGTCCGCAAAACAAAAGAGAAAACAGAAGGAACAAGAAACAAGTTCACAAACCAAGAGGTTGGCAATGCACAGTGAATCCAGAAGAAGAAATAGAGGATGAGGGGGAGATTAACTCCCTACCTGAACAACATGATGATCCTATTGGGGAGAATGCCGCGGCTGCCACCCCCACGGCAAGGGAGAATGCTGCGGCTGCCACCCCCACGGCAAACAATCAGGAACATTTGTCCTCAGATTCCGGAAAATTTACTACATCAGCAAACAAGAACACAAAGATTCACCAAAATCAGGCAGAGATGACAAACGTGGATCCAAGCATGGGAGGCATCAAACGACACCACCACTCAGATACTTCAGACTCAGACAAAGAAACAGGCCCACAGAATGCAGAAACACAGTTAGTCATTGCTTCGATCGAGCCCACTCAAGGCGAGTGGCGCAAGGTTGAAAAGAAGAAGGGGAGAAAAACTTGAAGCGTGTGCCAAAATTCAGTTTTTATGCCCTTTCTTTCTCTCTCCTCTCTTTCTCTTTTCTTATTCTTTGTGCACGTTAGTCCTCTAACGTTGCGAGGGGTGCGAAAGCACTCGAGCCCATGTGGCAGCCTATGGAAATGCTCAATGCATCTGCAATTGAAACTTTTCATTTTTTAATAAAAGGTTACAGCTTTTTCCACTGGAAAATATTAGGTTCATGTTCCATGAACATTATAAAATAGCCCCATTTTCAATCTCACCACCAATCTTTAGGTAATTGAAATATTAACATAAAAGTGAGATCAATTGAATCAATTTATGAACTTGGTCCAAGATAATATTATTAGGGTTAGCTAACATGTATGTAAGCTTAAACCACTACCATGGAAGCCAAACTCTTAGATGCTAATTTAGGTACACAATAACATTTATTTGAAATGAACAATAGCCAATGATTGGTTTTTAAAAGATTTAGTGGAAATCAAGTGATATTGGTTTATCCAAGATTAAGTGAATGTCTTGGTGCCAATTGATTCCTTCAAAATTCTAGTGGAAGGCATAACATTAGATATAGTTTTGCTATGATCAAAATTCTAATAAGATTTTCACCAAAATTCCAATGGGGTTTTGAGTCTCTTAATTAAATAAAAAAATAACCTTAAACCATACTAAATAAATGAAAAATATGTCATACTTCGAGGAAGATGAACTTATTGAATATAATATTTATTTCACATAACTTTTAAGTAGGATAAAAAGTTAATGAAATGCATCATCTTCTTCGATAATTTTTAATCAAAATTTAATTAAATTCAATTGTATATTATTGGATAAATTTTGTTAATATGTGTTTTAGTAGCCGATTTATTATTTGAGCAACATCTTTTGAGCTAGCCCAACTTAAAAGGCCGGATAACTAATACCTTAGGGTTACGTGAAAACCCAAATGACGGAGGGCAAAGACATTTTCCTCAACCAAAAGCTTAAACCCTCACACTCAATTCTGTCGATCTAAAGTTCATCTTTGAGCAAAAGCCTGTCCCTGGAAAAATGTCGACAAAGGTTCCTTCCAAAGCTTGGATTAGCATCGTCATCTTCAATGGATCTCTTGATTCTCATCCTAATCCTAAGCTAGCTTCCTTACAGTACTCTTTGAGTACCGCGTGCCCCTGAACGTGCCCTCCTTTTCCCTGCCCTCAGCGACGACTGTCTTCTCTTCGTCTTCGCCACCTATTTCTCCTTTTCCTTTCCCTCAGCCACGACTGTCTTCTCATCGTCTTCACCACCTATTTCTTGTTGGTCTCCGACTTCATCTATGATATCAGCGTCACCGGGCATTGGGAAAGCGCAGGATCCTGTCACACAGAATGGTGGTCTTTCTCTCCGGAAGAGTGAACGGGCAATATATTATAGAAGGGCTCTCGTCGGGGATTATGTTCTTGCTCGGTGAGGTGGGGATAATTTTGCTGGACTTGACAAACATAGAGCGAGGAACGTCAAGGTCTCTTTTGCAGCGGCGGGGATTTCTTCTTTGGCGACCGTTTATAGCATGAGTATGTTATTAGTTCGCATCAAAATTCTGTTTTATTTACGTCAATCCGGGTTTTCAATAGCAGATCTAGATTTTTTAGGTGCATTGTTGTTTTAGTAAAACATCTGTACTGTTATTTTGATTTTATGTTCCAGACTATGAAACTCTTCGTCCCTCACTTCTTATTCGTTGGTCGACCTTCCTCTATACAGAACAAGTAAAAACTAAAGTCAAATGATGAGGCGCGATAAACCTTCCTTTTTGTAATTAAAGACCCTTTTGACTTGATAGGCATTAACCTCCTTACAAGATCTGCATTACAATCAGGCTGTTTTTAAGCTGTGACCGAGGGCATCTGTTTCATCAGAGTCACCTAGGACTTCCATCTGACATTTATCCACCAATGTTGCAGCATCAACACAACCCACAGCTTGAAACTATTTGGTCAACTTTATTATAATGGGGGTCAAGGCTACCAGATTTTAACCTTGTGTCATCATCACTGCAAGTGCCTTAACTTGCTTCCAGACTGCAGCCCATTGGACTGGTTAATGGACCTTCTTTGCCTGGGTAGATGATCTCCCTCCACCTGCTAGAATAAAGCTCTTATGTTTGTCGAGGGTCTATGTTATTTTCTTTGAAGGAATCATATGGTTACTTTTTGTATGAATGGAACTGCCTTTTTATTTGTTGGGAATTTCAGATCTGTATTAGATGGCCAACAGGATTATTCCATTTTTAGTCATCTCCGCAGAATTCTGTAATTTGGTCTGTTTGGTGCTTTTTTCCTTCTTTTTCTTTAGAAGGTGATGCATACAGTATTTTGGATATCTTTTCGAGTGAATGCTATGGCCTTTGAAATTATTTATTTTCTATTTATTTCTTGATGGCTCTCGTTAATCTGGATTCAATGGAATTGGACATTTGTATGGCTCAATTATCATAGTACTGAGGTTGATCACAATTGACATTAATCTACTTTGATGTCTCTTGTTAATCTGGATTCAATGGAGTTGGACATTTGTATGGATCAGTTATTATGTAGGTTTTATTATGAGACTGGGGAATTATAATAATCCAGAAGTGTTGGCCCCATCAGATATTCTCTCAGTTTCTCTAATTGTGTTCAGAGTTTGCTTTTCTGGGCGAAGCCCCACACAACAGATATATATATGTGCTCACATGTGTTGGAAAGATAGATATTGTTATTTTAATTTTATCTTTTATTGATATGCAAAAGGTAGTTACATTTCCGTATATAGGCGTCTCTTAACATTCATTGTACATCCCTCTCTTGAGAAATGCTCTTCAAGATCCTTCTCTGTAACACGAGTAGATAGACCAGTCACATAAAGGGTATTTCCAGGTCATTTCCCCTCCATTGTCTGACAAGACTACGGGATCTGGATCTTGACCGCATCCGACGAGGTGAAGGTGATGGAGAATACCTCCTGCGGGGCGAATCCGCTATATTTCAAGAGAGACCAGTCACATAAAGGGTATTTCCAGGATTATCTACTTCATCATTTCCCCTCTGTTGCCTGACAGGACTACGGGATCTGGATCTTGACCGCATCCGACGAGGTGAAGGTGACGGAGAATACCTCCTCCGGGGCGAGTCCGCCATATTTCAAGAGAGACCAGTCACATAAAGGGTATTTCCAGGATTATCTGCTTCATCATTTCCCCTCTGTTGCCTGACAGGACTACGGGATCTAGATCTTGATCGCATCCGACGAGGTGAAGTATTCTCCTCCGAGGGGAGTTCGCCATATTTCAAATCCTTTCTAGAACAAATTCACCCTCTACACTAAAATTTCCAGTGATCTTCAAAGAGTTGGCAATGCAAAGTGCCTGCAGTTTCATTGTACATTAGGGCGAGTCCACCATGTTTCAAATCCTCGCATGGATCAAATCCTTTCTAGAACAAATGCACCCTCTACACTCAAATTGCCAGCGATCTTCAAAGAGTTGGCAATGAAAACTGCCTGCACTTTCATTGTACATTAGGGCAAGTCCTCCATGTTTCAAATCCACGCATGGATCAAATCCTTTCCAGAATAAATGCACCCTCTACACTCAAATTGCCAGCGATCTTCAAAGAGTTGGCAATGAAAAATGCCTACACTTTCATTGTACATCATAATGTGTCTATTGTGAAGTATTTTTCTTCTGGATCTAGATGTCCTATTCACTGTAGATCAATTTTGCCCCCCAAAAAAAAAAAAAACTACCAACAGCTTCTAAAACTTTCTTCCTCAATCTGATTGCCGAAGTGAAAACAGAGTTGTCTTCCCTGATCTAATTGCTGAAGTGAAAACAGAGTTGTGATTGAGCTACTTTGACAAAAAAATAAACAAAAATGTTACTGGATTTTACTCGTTCTATCTTTCAGAATAACTCTTCATCTAAAAGAGCCATGATGATAGCCAGGAAAAAGCCCTTACCTTTTGTAGTAGTTCGAGTAGGTCAATTCAGAGCCTTGGCCCTATCCCAAAAGGTAACAACGCAACGCTAAATATTTCTTTATTTTAACTGATGGATTAAACATTCTATCTCTAACAGTTTTTAGATTTCTTGTGATGTCTTTGTAGTTCTTTCATGAAAGACAAATGATATCCTTGCATTCTTCGGTTAAACTCAAAAGATTCCAATAATTTGTTCTCTATTTGAAAAACCTTGTTCTTTGTTTTCCTATTAATGTCTAGGAAAAATTACCATACCCCTGTCATCTTCAATCACCACTACTCCACCAATTGCCTGCTACTCCACTAGTTACCTGGTTTCCTTTGGAGATCCATAATTCTTTATTTAATTGTTGGAGATCCATAATTCTTTATTCAATGCACATGTCTAGGAAAAACCATATGTATTTTGTGAAATTACAATCTTGATGTCAGATTTTGTAAGTTTAGGTAAATGTTTGGAGACCCATAATTCTGAAATTAGCTACGTCTCTGTAATTTTCAGGTTTAAACTTCATATCATCAGATCTACGCATTACAAATTTTGAGGTCCTTCAAGTGTATCACTTGTTGGCCCACAGAATACTTATAAGTTATAGTCCTTTAATTTACCATATAAATATGCAAAATAGATGAACCTAACTTTTTGAATGTTTGGAATCCTCTTCCTTCAAGGCTTGATGAAACTGGATAGCTCTCATACAATTCTAGAAAAATCATCCCAATATCGCCACAACAAAATTTCATTGCCATTTGGCTCCGAGCATAAAACAATTTATCCTTTTCATCTCTACCTCCAAATATACCTTTGTCACCATTCTTAAACGTAAACAACTTGCTAAAAAAAACCACATCATCCTTACACAACATTTTGATAGTTTGAGTCACTTGATTCCTTCAAATACTCTTAGCCAGAAAGCCACTTGATGAGAAAGCCACTTGATGAGGAGATTAGGAAGAACATTCCCATACTCGTTACAACCAAAGATGTTTATGCCACATTGAATATCCAAAGATCTTATGACAATGTCCCATATACTCGGACAACATCTTCTTTGAGCTTGTAATTTTGTCCTGCTCTTACATACATGATTTTTGCCATAGAATTCGAAGGATATATTTAAAAAGTAACCTTTTGTCTGTTAATGTAAACGGTTCTCTTATAGGAAAATAAATTGTTTATGACAATATGTCTATCAGTTGGGTAGTTCCCAAGGTATTTTCTTTCCTTGTCAAAGACCGGGTCACCTATTTTAGCACTGAGGGTTGCTAATTCTTTATCCTATTGATGATGCTCATGCATATGATAGGAATCTTCTTTCTGTGTATATGTAACCATATTATCAATTTTCTTAGCTATAGAATCCAATGAGTTGTCCAGATAAGCCTTTTCACAACATTTGCTTCCATCCTTTTTATCTATTACATGGCTTCCTTTGCCAACTCCATTGCTATTTCTTAACACTCTCGTCAACTATCCTTTTTGTAGGGAATTTCTTTACAAATTCCTCCGAATGGTGTTGGACAAGAGACTTAATCAAATGTTTTTCTCCCACTCTGAAGATATTTTTGGTGTTTGTGGGTGTGATTTGTCTCCAGTGAGGAAATTATAGGTCTTTCTTTTTAGCTCAATCGAGCTGCACTCTGTCATCTTTTTGTTATTCCTATATTTAATCATTTTCTTGACCTTTTGTATGTCATCCCACCTACTAGCCTCTCTGTAGATGTTGGATAGAAGCACATAATAATTAGAATTTGTGGAGTCTAGATTTATAACACGTTCTGCCACACAGTCTCCAAGTTCTACATTGAAATGTATTGCATAGGAAGAAAGTTATACGCTCAGGTAAACCAAATTTGTGTTATAGGTCTCTATATAAGGGATTCGGCCTATTGTATTAATTCAGGAATACACCACAGATTTGTACACAATACATAGACTGGACCAAACTATTTCTTGCATTTGATGCCACAGAGCTAAGCTTGTGTCTAGATCCTGAAGGTCTATTTTCATCATAACACTTTTCAACTCTTTGTCAAGTATGCGACTTCCAAAAAAAAATCCTTAGATAGTGATGGCCTTAGAAATTTAGATCAACCATGCCTAATTATTGGACGCAACTTGCTTAGTTGACCTCATTGTGATTAGATGTCTTGGTTGAATTTATTGTTTATCTATTTGTCCATATTAAATATTGTTATGATATTCTTGATGTGTTGGAATGCATAAACTCCTAATATGCCACAATTTAGATGTAATGCATGTGGAGAAGAATGCATGTGAAAGCATTTCGGAACTCTTTTCATATGAAAGGGAAGTCCAAAGATGGAAAAAAATCGCGTGATGACTTGCAAAAAATGGGTGTGAGGAAATCATTATGGCCAAAAGTTAAAGGACAAAAGATATTCCTTCCACCTGGGCCACATACTCTTTCAAAGAAAGAGAAATAGACCCTATGTCATGTTCTTTTCATGTTAAAGGTGCCAGATGGTTATAGCTCTAATCCAAAAAATCATATATCTATGGAAGATCTTAAGTTCCATGGTATGAAAGCACATGATTGTCATGTTCTAATGCAACAACTCCTCCTAGTGGCTTTGTGTCATGTGTTTCCAATTGTTGTCTGAAAGATGCTTTGTAAGATTTGTTACTTTTATAGGCAAATCTGTGCAAAATCAGTTTCAGTAGAGAGTCTTGACAAGTTGGAAAATGATATTGTGGAGACATTGTGCTTTCTTGAAAAGTAATTTACTCCTTCATCTTCGATATAATGTTGCATTTGAATGTACATTTGGTACGTGAGCTTCGATATTGTGGCCCGGTTGCATATATATGTATGTACCTCTTTGAGATGTACATGAAACTTTACTTTTTATGAAGCACAACAACAAGATGAACTGTTTTGAAAGCTTTTGACATTACTTATTCTATTTTTTTCATTTTGTAGGAACATTCATAAATTATATAAGAGTCATGTTAAGAACAAAAATAGGCTTGAAGGATGCATTGCTTAGAGCTATACTATGGAGGAATCAATAAAGTTTTGTGGAGGATACTTGAAAGGTATGGAAGCTATTGGATCCACACATGGTTGAAATGAAGTGTGGGATGAGGAAGTTGAAGAAGTTATACTTGATGGAAATCCATTATCTTCTCCAATTCCTTCAGAACTGGATAACATTAGTTGGGAACAAGCCCATAGGTGGGTTCTATCTCACACAAACGAAGTTGATCCATGGATAGAATAAGTAACATATTTTGCCTGTAATTTTTTGTTTGTTTATTTATTTTTTAACAAGACATAGATCCATGGATAGATTAACATATTTGACCTTTAAAAAGAAATTATTCATATTTTATCAAAACACATTAACCACCATAGCTATTGTCCATGATTGTTGAATTAGGATGCACAAAATGGAGATTTCCAACTCAATCACCCAAACGAAAAAAGATGAAGCTCTATTGCAAAAAATCCACACCCATAATTCTAGTAGTTGGTTAAAACAACAGGTAATGATATTATTTATATTATAAGTGTACTTAAAAATCAGTATATGGGAATATTTTCATGTAGGAAATTGAATATTTTTTCAAATGTTGAATGTATGAATTCTAACTACATTTAAAAATCTAAAACTATACAAGTGGAAGGAGATGGAAAGGTGTATGATACACTTAAATGGCTAGCGCGTGGCCCCAGGAAATTCATGAATAAGTACAAGGGATTCATAATCAATGGTTATAGATTCCATACAAAAAGCATAGAGAATGAGAGAACCACCCAAAATAGTGGTCGGTGTATGGAAGCTCAAACAATGATGAGGTCAAGTTCCAAAGATGCAAACCCTATACTTGAAAACATAACATTTTATGGAGTGGTAGAAGAAATAATTACATTGGATTATTTTTGTATGGAGTACACATTGTGCATGTTACTAACGACTACTTGCACTCAGCAAGAGATGAGGTAAATCAGTGAAATTTTTTTGGTAGACTTAGTACTCTCACTTGAAGGTGTACATTAGAATTATGGAAGTGTAGGAAGATGCACAAGGAGAAATAATGTAGCACTATATTTTATGACTTCTCCATAGGTACATCTACAGGAGGTTGTGTGCAATTAGGTATGGCTATAATGCAGATTTTAACTTGAGAAATGCAATTTTGCCACTTGGAATGCAATTTTGACAGCTTGGGGTGCATTCTCAGTATGGAACATCATGTTTCATGCATATATGATAGCCCCTTTTCCTTATCATACATCAGTTTTGCAATTTATGTACATGTCATGTAGTTTTTATGCAAGTGGACATTTTGGTACTATGAAAATAATAGGTAGAAAGCAAAGTTGGTCTTACAAAAAGCATATTTTGGCCCATGGGAGTATAAATCAGGGTAGGAGATGGTGTTGGTGAACAATATGAGTAGGTTCCCCCTTAGACATGGCATGGAAAAAAATCATCATAAAGGCTAACCTGGAAAATTTCCCATTCCAAAGACCTCCAAGCATGGGATTGGTGATCAAATTTGACTTTGCCAAACTCAAAGATGACATATTGCATGGTAGGATACTTAACAGTTCGAGAAATTGTCTTTTAACGATTAAGGCCTAGGAGGAGGATTGTCATCTTTGACATTGTAAAAACGATTAATGTTGAGAGCTGAAAATTACTTCCTTGATTACCAATGGATGAGAGGAATGATGATCATCTTTTATTTGATCAAAGTGATAATATACATTTATTGGAAAATAAACTTTGACTTTGCCAAATGGTAAAGGTTAGAAATTAGATAATCATTTAATACTTTTTCAAAACAATCTACATTGAGGATATTGTAAAATATGTAAATAGGGGGAGGAAATGACAGCATGAGACGGATCTTAAGGTGCAAGAATGATCACATCTTGATGACACTTAGATTACTGATAAAACTATATATGAATATATGATATAGCATTTATGAATGCATTTGTGAGTGTTGTTGTGTTGATGTGTATGTTGGTGACAATATATCTCTGAGTTGTGCTTTGCTCTGTCTTGCTTATAGGGATTCCTTAAAATATAAATAGATTGGTGAACATAAGTAAATAATATGAACTATAATGAAAAATATGATATGAATCTATTATTAATTGGGGTTCTAATACCAATGATTTGAGCTAACCCAGAATTCTGTTATTATAACTGAAATTTGAAATACAAAAATTCCAGAACTAGATCTGAAATCTGAATAATAAAGTAGACCAAAAATCAGAAATTAAGAAGACCCTAACTATAGAAAAAACTTGAATAATTACAAAATAATAGCAAAGATGTGAAGATAAGAAACAACAAAAAATACTAGTGATTTCAACTAGAATTGGATACTGACTTTGAAGAACAAATGTAAATGCTAGAAGGAAGTAGTTTGTAGCTGAGTAACCCAGAAAATAAATATGATACAAAGGAATTCTTCTGAGAAGGTATGGATGCCAATTCAAGTCAAATCAATAGAAGTATGGATGCCACCTACCCAAATAGTATCTTCCAAAGTCCATGCAATATCACACTTTAAAAACATCTTCATAAAGGTATGGATGCCAACTAAGGACCAAGGCAATATGGATAATACCCTTGCCCCAAATGGTCTCTTTCAGACCACTTTCATAAAAAGCCTCTACTCCAATGCCTAATGGTAATTTTACAGTTAGTCTTCCCACTTTTTGTAGAAAAGAGGATCTGCAAACTTTGATTAGTAATACTTATGACTGAAATTTGTAACCTAATATGCATGGAGTTACAAAGGATTTTATGATGAGAGGGGCATAATTTTTAGCTTTTTGGGTTACTTTGAAAATGTTTACAGCATGTTTGGGTGTTGGGGGTGCTTCATGAGATGTAGGGTGCATGGTGTATGGTTGGACCATGCTCTTCCATGATGGACTTGGACATTTGAGGTCGTTTACTATTTGTTTCTAGACCTTGTTTGGATGTTTGAAAGACATTCTTCCTCAAAGTGTTGGATAAGTATGGAGCTTGGTGACTTCATTTTGTTGATGCATGAATGGAGTTGATGTGCTTCGAGTAGAGTTGGGTATTCCAGAGGAGGTTATTGAGCCCTATATAGCACGTTATTTCTTTGTTTCTTTCATGGAGGTTTACACTTGACATGTGGACTCTTGGGTTGAGGGAGTGGATATGTAGGTGTGGGAGTCCTTAAGGTGACACATGACCCTAGATATGCATTGTTCTTAAGGTGACACATGACCATGGAGATGCATTATAGCTTTGGTACTTTGGAGGATTGTTGGACCTTGGGGAGTAGTGCTCATGCCATGGAGGCCTTGCTTGTTAATAATTGTCACCTTTGAGCCTCACACATGTGACTTAGAGGAGAGTGCTTCACATGGGTGGACCTGCTAGTGTGTTGCAAGTTTGCTTATAGTGGACTAGGTCCACTTGTTATTTTAAAGCCCCTCTACCTATCATATAAATAGAGGAAGGAGTGAGTTGTTATTATAGTCAATCATGCATTTGTGCATATTCCTTTTCATACTTGGGTTAGAGATGTAAGAGTAGTGCTACTTTCTCTCTCTCTCTCTTGTTCAATATTCTTTGTTCTTTATGTGTTTTTGTCTTAAGGTGCTAGTGTTTCTTGGAGCATATACCCGAAATATTCATATATATAAAGAGGAAATGGAAGATGTGGGGTGCATGGTGTCTGGTTTGACCATGCTCGTCCATGATGGACTTGAACATTTGAGGTGGTTTACTATTTTCTACTAGACCTTGTTTGGATGTCTAAAAGACATTCTTCCTCGAAGTGTTGGATAATTATGGAACTTGGTGGCTTCACGTTGTTGATGCATGAAGGCAGTTGATGTGCTTAGACTAGAGTTGGGTATTTCAGAGGAGGATATTGAGCCCTGGATAACATGGGTTGCTTGGTTACTTGCATGGAGGTTTACACTTGACATGTGGATTCTTGGGTTGAGGGAGTGGATATGTAGGTGTGGGAATCCTTAAGGCGACACATGACCTTGGATATGCATTGTCCTTAAGGAGACACATTACCATGGAGATGCATTGGATCTTTGGACATTTGGAGGATTATTGGACCTTGGGGAGTAGTGGTCATGCCATGGAGGCCTTGCTTGTTAATCATTGTCATCTTTGAGCCTCACACATGTCACTTAGAGGAGAGTTCTTCACATGGGTGGACCTACTTATGTCTTGCAAGTTTTCTTATAGTGGACTAGGTCCACTTGTTATTGTAAAGCCCCTTTACCTCTCATATAAATAGAGGAAGGAGTGAGTTGTTATTATAGTCAATCATGCACTTGTGCATATTCCTTTTCATACTTGGGTCAGATATGTAAGAGTAGTGCCACTTTCTCTCTCTCTCTCTCTCTCTCTCTTGTTCATTCTTATTTGTTCTTTATGTGTTTTTTTCATAAGGTGCTAGTATTTCTTCGAGCATTCACTCAAAAAATTCATATATATAAAGAAGAAATGAAAGATGTGGGGTGCATGGTGTATGGTTGGACCATGCTCTTCCATGATGGACTTCGACGTTGGAGGTGGTTTAATATTTGCTTCTAGACCTTGTTTGGATGTTTGAAAGACATTCTTCCTTGAAGTGTTGGATAAATATGGAGCTTAGTGACTTTATGTTGTTGATGCATGAAGGGAGTTGATGTGCTTGGTGTAGGGTTGGGTATTCCAGAAGAGTTTATTGAGCCCTAGATAGCACGGGGTTGCTTTGTTTCTTGCATGGAGGTTTACACTTGGCACGTGGAATCTTGGGTTGAGGGAGTGGATATGTAGGTGTGGGGGTCCTTAAGGCGACACATGACCCTGGATATGCATTGTCCTTAAGGAGACACATGATCATGGAGATGCATTGGAGCTTTGGGGGATTGTTGCATCTTGGGGAGTAGTTCTCATGCCATGGAGGCCTTGCTTGTTAATCATTGTCACCTTTGAGCCTCACACATGTGACTTAGAGTAGAATGCTTCACATGGGTGGACCTACTTGTGTATTGCAAGTTTGCTTGTAGTGGACTAGGTCCACTTGTTATTCTAAAGCCCCTTTACCTCTCATATAAATAGAGGAAGGAGTGAGTTGTTATTATAGTCAATTATGCACTTGTGCATATTCCTTTTCATACTTGGGTTAGAGATGTAAGAGTAGTGGTACTCTCTCTCTCTCTCTCTCTCTCTCTCTCTCACACACACACACACACACACATACAATCTTCTTTGTACTTTATTTGTTTTTGTCTTCAGGTGCTAGTGTTTCTTAGAGCATTAACCCGAAAACTTCATATATATAAAGAAGAAATGAAACCCATGAACACAATCACAACCTATCATATAATTCTCCATGATTTCAAAACGCCTAGCTAGGGAAAACCAAGAGAAACCCTAGATCCACCAGGATACTCCAACAATCAATCTTTTCGAATATCTACTTGAAATATCTTTGGTGGATCTAAGGTTTCTATTGGCTTTCTCTATCTAGGGTTTTGGAGAACTTTGAGCATTATATGATGAGTTGTGACTGTGTTCATGGATTTCAGTTCTTACACACACATATGAAGTTCTAAAATGTCCAAAATTATGTTATTTCAGATTTGACTTCTAGCTTACCACTGCCATAAATTGTGTTATTTCAAGGATTTGACTTCCAGATTTTCATAAATACAATGTCCTCAAAAAGATAGATGAACACTTCCATATTCATAGTTAGATCATATTGCAAGAATATATACATTTTTTTTACAGATCAACAATTGTCTCACAAACAAAAATCACATCACAAGCGGAAATTGAAATTGGTTGGGGAGGTTATTAATTTATCCTCTCAAGTTCCTTAGTTCTTTCTATTGTCAAATCAAATCAGAACTAGATAAAAATCGGATAAAAAAAACGGGTTGACCAAAAAATACATAAATTACTCAAATTTAGGAAAAAAACATATATATTAATGTGCATCCATATGAATCACAACCATTACACAAAAGAAATTCCATTTAACTTGAGTTTTCCTAGAAAGAGGTTTGAAGGTTTCCCAACATGAAATTCCTAAAGAATATGTTGTCTTGAAGCCAATCATGCACCATATAATAGTTAAAATATAAAGTATTTGGCACCCTTAAACCTTGCACTAGTCTAAGAATCCTATACCATACTAAGAGCATATTTGTGCTAAGAGAGTTCAACATGCATTTATAACCACATTTTTTCTTAAGGGTGAAAGTGGTTATGTGCCACATAACTCTATTTGAAGGATGAATACCCATATCATAAGGCAGAGGCAAGCTTGAAATGCTTGTTCTATAGCTAGAAGTATTGTTATGACATTGTTCACAACTTTTAAGTACTTTGTTGAAGGACTTCAAAAGGATGTAAAAGTGATTTAGTGGGTCAGAATGTTCAATTATGGGTATTATTGTGAGATTATTTGCCCAGCATGGTCCTACTAAATTGAAAATGGGTTTTTTCTATTTATTGTTTGGGCCAAATATTGTAACAATAGCACTAGCGCATTAACTATGCTAAAAGGTCACCAAAAAATACATAAATTATTCAAATTTAGGAAAAAAACACATATATTAATCTGGATCCATATGAATCACAACCATTATTCAAAAGAACTTCCATTTAACTTGAGTTTTCATGGAAACAGATTTGGAGGTTTCCCAACATGAAATTCCTAAAGAATATGTTGTCTTGAAGCCAATTGTGCACCATATCATAGTTAAAATCTAAAGTATTTAGCACCATTAAACCTCACACTAGTCTAAGAATCCTATACCATACTAAGAGCATATTTGTGCTAAGAGAGTTCAACATGCATTTACAACAACATTTTTTCTTAAGGAGTGTTTCTGTGCCACATAACTATGTTTGAAGGACAAATATCCATATCATGAAACTGAGGCAAGCTTGAAATGCTTGTTCTATAGCTAGAAGTATTGTTATGACATTGTTCACAACTTTTAAGTACTTTGTTGAAGGACTTCAAAAGGATGTAAAAGTGATTTAGTGGGTCAGAATGTTAAATGATGGGTATTATTGTGAGATTATTTGCCCAGAATGGTCCTACTAAATTGAAAATGGGTTTTTTCTGTTTCTTGTTTGGGCCAAATATTGTAACAGTAGCACTAGTGCATTAACTATGCTAAAAGGTCACTTTCTTACTTATTTGGCGATGAATATCTCTTTTACAAAGCAATATTTCTTAGCTTTGTTTACGTTAGTGGTTTGATAAGAACATTTCTACAGTGTCTTCACTGAATTTCTTAAAGTTTTTACATTTATGCTTTTTGACAAAAAAGGGCTAACATTTTACCTTGGCTAAGTAAGCATTCTTTAAATAACCTTCTAGCTTGGTTCCTTTTTGCTCCATCTAAGTTTGGAAAAGTGTCACAAATTTACATTGAACAATGTAAGAATCTAGTCTTCTCCAAAAACAATCAAGCCAACTCTTTGATTTTGCAAATTACCTTCTAGTTTGGACATATTCTTTGAAATTTCTATGTTGAAGGTGTTGGATTTAGGTAAGTGATGTAGAATGCACACCTACAATTCTATTGTTCACCTATTAGACCAGTGAAAATTATAGGCAAACTTGGAAGGGTTGGACATAGTGTTCGAACCATACCCTTATTCGCCTACAATACATATATTCATAACACATACCTACAATACTATTGTTAACCTATTTGGCTAGTGCATATTGTAGGCAAACTGTTAAATGTTGGGCTTTGTTATCTCAAGTTCACACACTAGCACTAAATATGCAACATATTGTGTGCATCCTTAGATATGTTTGAGATTCCAAGCTAACTATTTATATAAATGCATATATAAAACTTCTATATTAGCAAAATAAACATCAATATTTTTTTCTATCATTTTGGGTTGAATTCACAATACTATGCTAAAATTTGTCATTTCAATGTCTGGAAATTAGGATATATAAATGTAAGATATATATTCTACATATTTTGTGTTGGCATAGATTGTCATTGATGTCAATATGGCAATATTCAGGGAGCCAGAGGAGGAAAAATAGAGCATATCGGAGGAGCAAAACAAAGAGGAGAAAATAGAGCTATTGGAGGAGCAAAACAGAGCTATCAGAGGCATATCGGGAGTATTAGGAGAAATGTATGCCAAAGAAGGACTATCAGGAGCAATGTATACCAAAGAAGAACTATCAGGGAATATATGCCAAAGAGCCAAAGCAGAGCGAAATACATACATACATACATATATATATATATATATATATATATATATATATATAGATATAGATATAGATATAGATATAGATATAGATATGTGGAAGAGTTAAAGGAGGTGGAAGAGTCAAAAGAGGTGGAAAAACATATATGTGCAATATACACTATCATAGGCAGAAAACATGTATATATCGGAATACACTATCGGAGGCGGCAAGTATATATATATTGGCAATATTGTATCGGCGGCTTCTACTATGAACCACTACCCAAAACCCCCCACAACGATATACATGTGCAGACCCGACGCTATATCTATCCGGGTGTATAATCAGGTGAAGTCCGCTAAGTACTTCAATGCATGTATTTCAACGTATTTAATATATTCTCGCTATATATTATATAACTGCGATATGTTGCGGACCCACTGCAACATTTTGAAAGGCTCTATTTTTATATCGCATCCGCCCATCAGAACTTGCATATCGCAATAGACAAAGGGTTGTCACCTTAAATGCGCTGATTCTGATATATGTTGCAGACCTGATGCAACATTGTAGTTTGACTTAATATCATATCGCATCCACAGGAGAATTGGTCATCGACCATCGGTGATGTCATGGGCTCAACTTATAAAGAACCTCCGGAAGGCGCAACTGCCAATTGTGATAATGTTATGGAGGATCGGACCTGATGTAGTTATAGATGTAGGTGTAATGATTTTAAAGTCCGCCCTTTAAAATTTCGGTTGGTTTTTTTCATATATGCTTGTGTATTTCAATATTTGCATTGCCTGGGGTTTTTTAGGCCAAAATCTTATAATAATGGTTCTGATAGCGATTGCGATGGTGACGTGGCAGGTGGGGCCTCCTGATAGGTACAATCTCTCCGTAAAACAATAAAGTCCTGTGTATGCCTATTATTATTGAAAAAAAGGGGCTCTGTTACAGTTTTAAGATGCAACATGTTTTTCTCTGTGGATTTTCGGTTTGCTCTTATGAATTTATGTGTCCCTGGAGTGTTGGTGAACATGAAGAGATGGAGGAAGCCAAAGAGACATGAAGAATTGAGAAGCTGAAGAGGACAAGCCAGTGTAGAGGAAGCTTAAGAGAGCATTGGGGAAGCCGAAGAGCCAGCGGAAAGCAAAAACCAATAGTTAGAGGCATCAGGAATGCATAAAATAGGAAAAGCAAGGAAAGGGGAGTGTGTGTGAATAATCAGAGTGAGAGGAAGCTGAAGTTTAGGTAGAGGTGGAAAAGTAGGACAATAGAAGTGAAGCATAAGCTCAGAAGGTTTGGGAGCAGAGAACTACAACAAAACAAACTCTAAGAGTTTATAGTAAAGGGTTGGAGCCTCAGAATTAAAAGGATTTGAGTCC
The DNA here is from genome assembly GCA_031772625.1 of Pinus tabuliformis. Lineage (NCBI taxonomy): Eukaryota > Viridiplantae > Streptophyta > Pinopsida > Pinales > Pinaceae > Pinus > Pinus tabuliformis. The sequence goes on along the minus strand of CM062810.1, from coordinate 851,592,013 downwards.
TTGGGAGTTGGTGCTCCTAAGTCTCGGACTATTGCCTTGGCAAAACATAGTTGTTTCTCTGGAGGTTGGAGCCTCACAAAAGTCCAAGTCGGTGCTTAGAAACTGCTTGTAACCACTTATATATTGTATCTATTTCCTTGCACTGATTGTATTAATAAAAGCATTTACTTCAGATATCTATTTTTGTGTTCCATATATAAATGTTTTTGGTGATAAAAAGAAAAATTGAAAATAAATACTAAAACACCCCCCCGCCCGCCCCCCCCAGTATTTCCAATAATTGGTATCAGATCGGGCTTCTTCATATTAGCCTAATAGCTTGAAGAAGGATTCGTAGTCATGATGAGAAACCGCGAAGCACCAGGAAGACCTCCTCTATTCGATGGCACTAATTTTGGTTTCTGGAAAAAGAGAATGACCTACTACTCAATGTCCCTTGGACATGAAGTCTGGCATTCGGTTCTAAATGAGTACCGAATTCCTTCCACTCTTCTATCAGATCAAGACGAGAGGAAAGCCTACATTGCAAATGCAAAAGCCTTGAACTCCATCACTAGTGGAATCACTGATTCCAAGTTTAGAAAAGTCATGAATTGTAAATCTGCCAAAGAAATGTGGGATAAGCTAATTAGCTTATACGATGGGGACTCAAAAGTCAAGAAGGCAAAGCTTCAAACTCATAGAAGGTAGTTTGAAAGTCTGAGAATGGAAGATGAAGAATACATTGCATCATACTTTCTCCGAGTAGCTGAAGTGGTCAACTCTCTTAAAGGATTGGATGAAAACATTGAAGAAAATAGCATTGTTCAAAAGGTCTTAAGATCTCTTCCGGACATATTTGACTCCAAAATAAGCGCCATAGAAGAAACAAAGGATCTATATACTCTCAAGATGGATGAACTCCATGGAATCCTCACTGCTTATGAGATGAGAAAAGGTGGCCCAAGCTCCGAAGATGCAACAGTCAAGGCTTCAAAATCAAAGAAGGGGAAAGAAAGGAATGATTGTAGTGATGACTCCGATGTGGAATCTGAATTGGCACAATTTGTACGAAAGCTGAAGAAAGGATCTAAGCTAAAAGGTAAGTACCCTCTTATCTGTTTCAAATGTGGAAAAATAGGTCATTATGCTGCAAAATGTCCTCATAAGCATGATAGTGATGATGAAGAAAATTCTAAAAAAATGGCATACAAAAAGAAAGGGATCAATAATAAGAACCTCTTCTCTAAGCAAGATGAGTCTGATGAAGATGAATTTGTAGTCATCAAAAAGAAATCAGATGAAGAAAGTGACCATGTTGCAAGCCAAGAAACATTATTCATGGCATTCACAAATGATGATGACTCATGGCTAGAAGGAAATGTAGATGAGCTGTTAATAAATTCCATCGAAGAAAATGAAAATTACAAAATAAAATCATTTCTCTCAAGGTAGAAAACGAGGAAACAAAAATAAGGGAAGATTTCTTGGAAACAAAGCTAAAATAAAAAGAAAAAACTTGCGAAGAACATGAAGTCGAAATAGTATCTATGAGAAAGGAATTGGAGCAAGTTAAAAAGGGTTGGAAAAGCTCTTAAATACTTGAGACTATCCTAAAAAGTCAAAAACATCAACATGACAAATCTAGAATATGTTTTAAAGGAGAATCATCAAGCACTAAGAATAGTGTGAAAAGCTATGCCAATGCACTTTCCAGCAACCCAAAAGAAGAAAAATTATGTCATCAAAGGCACATCCCAGATCCAAATAATGAAGAGAGAATAACTCCAGAGAAGAATGTGGATTCGAATCATGGATATTACAACAGATACAAACCAGTATTCCATCAAAGGCCCATCTCAAATCCAAAGAATGAAGTGGGAGTAATTCCAAGGAAGGAAGTTGATTCAAATCGTGGCTACTACAACAAGTACAAAACTATCTTTCTTGGACACTGTTTCCATTGTAAAAACTTTGGTCATTAGGCCAGAGATTGCATGGCTCGCAAGAGTGAAACACCAAAACTAAAGGATCAAATAATCAAACCATATGGCCCCAAAAGGCAAGGACAAATCAAGACCTACAATTCGTTTGATCCCTTGAGCAAATTTGATCTGATTTGCTCATTATGCTACAATAATGGACACTATGAACAAAATTTCCCACTCAAAAGAGGAAAAGCAAGTACTGAGAATCCCAACATGGATAAATGTGGCCTGGCTCTATATGCTCAAAATAATGAAAATCATTAGTTTGTGGATAGTGGGTGCTCCAGACACATGACAAGGGACAAAAGGAAGTTTGTCTCATTGAGCAAAATGCAAGGAAATGTATCCTTTGGAAGTAGCTCTTCCAGAATTGCTGGAAAAGGAATATCCCAAAATGCTCTGCTAGTAAATGAGCTCAAACACAACCTCTTGAGTGTTAACCAAATCTATGGTCAAGGACATAATGTTGTCTTTAGCACCAAAGACTATGAAATAAGGAATTCTTCCTCAGGGGAACTTGTGGTGAAAGGGGTTAGAACACCAGACAACATTTACATTCTGAACACGATTCAAGAAGATAAATGCTACTTAAGTTAAACAGATGAAATTTGGTTGTGGCACAAGTGACCTGGACATACAAGCTTCGAGAACTTGATCAATATCAGCAAGATTAAAGTTGTACGAGACATCCCAAAGTTATTCAAACCAAATCAAGGAATATGTGGTCCATGTCAACATGGAAAGAAAACCAGAACCAGCCATAAGACCAAGGAGTTTTCTACATCAAAGCCTTTGGAGATCATCCATGTTGATTTGTGTGGACCAACTAGAAATCCGGCACTCCAAGGAGAATGGTACTTTGTTTTATTTGTTGATGACTATACTAGAATGATGTGGATATATTTTATAAAATATAAGTCTGAAGCATTTGTGTGTTTTAAGAATCTTAAAGCTCTTGTAGAAAATGAAAAGGACTCAAAGATTAAGTGCCTCAGAACAGATAGATGGGGAGAATTCACATCAAAATAATTTAATGAATTCTGCAAAATACATGGAATTAAAAGAGAATTCTCTACTGTCAGAACACCCCAGCAAAATGGGGTAGTTGAAAGAAGAAACCAAATAGTTCAAGGGATGGAAAGAACAATGTTATTAGCAGTAGATTTGTAGCCAAAATTCTGGAGAGAAGCAGTCAAGACAGCTGTCTATACCTTGAATCGAACTCAATTAAGACCAAATTATGAAAAAACTCCTTATGAACTATGTAAAGGAAGACTTGCTTCAGTAAAGTACTTCAAGATCTTTGGAAGCAAGTGCTTTGTAAAAACCAATGATGGCTCACCAGGAAAGTTTGATTCTCAGGTTGATGAGGGTATCTTCCTTGGATACTCTACACGAAGCAAAGCTTATAAGTGCTACAATAATCAACTAAGGAAAATAGTGGAAAGCATTGACGTAAAGATTGTTGAAGATCTCCCAGAAAAAGAAATTGAAGAACTCAAAGTTCATCCTCTCAGTGAAGAAGAAGAAGCAAAGGAAGAAGAACCACCTCATACCCCTTCAAAGATGAATTTTCTCCAAAAATATCATCTAGAAGAGTAGATAATTGGCAATAGAGATGAAGGGATGCAAACCCGAAGAAGGATGATAAGTGCACCAAAGAAAAATGATATTTCTCTTCTATCCATGATAGAACCAGAAACATATACTCAAGCAAGTAAGGATCCTCATTGGGTAAAATCCATGGAAGAAGAAATGTTCCAAATTGAGAAGAATGAGACATGGGAGTTGGTACCTCGTCCAAAGGACAAAAACATTATAGGAACCAAGTGGGTATTCAATAATAAAAGAAACATTTGCACCAGTAGCTCGTGTGGAAGCTATCAGGACGTTCTTGGCATTTTCTTGCTCAAAAGGATTCAAAATCTATCAAATGGATGTAAAATCAGCATTCCTGAATGGGGAACTCAAGGAAGAAGTCTACATGGAGCAACTAGAAGGGCTTGATCTAACAGAAGGAAAGGTCTTAGTCTGTAAGTTGAAAAAGACATTATATGGGTTGAAACAAGCTCCTAAAGCTTGGTATGCAAGATTGGATCACTATCTAAAACAACAAGGCTTCAAGAAGGGAGTGGAAATCTCTACATAAAGATGGATGAGGGTAAGTTACTAGTCACACTTGTTTATGTTGATCATCTGATTTTCTCTAGCAATAATGATGATATGAGCCATGAATTTTCTCAAGACATGTCAAAAGAGTTCGAGATGTTGATGATAGGAGAGTTATCTCACTTCCTTGGACTACAAGCATCTCAAACTAGAGCAGGATTGTTTATATCTAAAGCCAAATATCTTAGAGACATTCTTAAAAGATATGAAATGAAAGACTATGCACCCATGAGCACAGCTATGACCACAAATTGCAAATTGAGCAAAAATGATGACTCCCATATAGTAGATGTAACTCATTACAGGTCAATAATTGGAGCCCTTCTGTACTTAACTGCTACGAGACTCGATATATTGCAGGTAGTAGGAATGGTGGGAATATTTCAATCAACTCCTAAACAATCCCATTTGTTAACAGTGAAAATAATTCTCAGATACCTGAAAGGAACTCCTTATTTCGGTCTTTGGTACCCTAAGAGCTCAACTCTGACTGTAACTGCATACAATGGTGCTGATTGAGCTGGAAGTGTTGATGATTGAAAAAGTACTAGTGGAAGTGCATTCTTCCTGGGAGACTGCTTAGTATCTTGGCTCAGCAAAAAATAGACATCTATATCATTATCCACAGCCGAAGTCTAGTATATAGCTGCAGCAGACTGTTGTACTCAAATACTATGGATAAAGGAAGCTCTAAAGGATGCCAACATAGGTACAGATCAACTAATTACCATCTATTGTGATAACACAAGTGCTATCAGTCTCAGCCAAAATCTCGTGATGCACTCAAAGACCAAACATATACCAATCAAGTATCATTTCCTTCATGAACAAGTAGCTGAACAAAACATCATCTTGGAATATATCAATACTAAGGAGAAAATAGATGATATTTTCACAAAACCTCTTCCTCGAGAAGTATTTGAACATTTTTGTCAAAAGATGGGGGTTATCTCTTTAGCATCACTTAAGTTCATTCATAAAGATGTTGCAGGACAGGGGGAGCAGTTTGACAAGGGGAGTCCGTATGCATTGATTTCAAAGGGGGAGATAAGAAGAATATTGCCATCAATAACAAAGGGGGAGATTGTTGACATAGATTGTCATTGATGTCAATATGGCAATATTGAAGGAGCTAGAGGAGGAAAAACAGAGCATATCAGAGGAGAAAATAGAGCATATCGGAGTAGCAAAATAGAGAGGAGCAAACAAAGCTATTGGAGGAGCAAAACAGAGCTATAGGAGGCATATCGAGAGTATCATGAGCAATGTATGCTAAAGAAGAAGTATCGGGGAATATATGCCAAAGAGCCAAAGTAGAGTGGAATACATATATATATATGCGGAAGAGTTAAAGGAGGCGGAAGAGTCCAAAGAGGCGGAAAGACATATATGTGCAATATACACTATAGGAGGCAGAAAACATGTATATATATCAGAATACACTATCGGAGGTGGAAAATAGTGTATATATCAAAATACACTATCGGAGGCGGAAAATAGTGTATATATCAAAATACACTATTGGAGGCAGCAAGTATATATATATCAACGGGTTCTACTATGAACCACTACCCGAAACCCCCCGACAGCGATATACATGTGCGGACCCGACGCTATATCTGTCCGAGTGTATAATTAGGTGAAGTCCGCTAAGTACTTCGATGCATGTTTTTCAATGTATTTAATATATTATGGCTATATGTTATATAACTGCGATATGTTGTGGACCTGATGCAAAATTTTGAAAGGATTTAGTGTTATATCTCATCCGCCCATCAGAACTCACATATCGCAATAGATAAAGGGCTGTCACCCCTGAATGCACAAATTGTAATATATTTTGTGGAACCAATGCAACATTGCAATTCGACTTAATATCACATTGCATCCGCAGGAGAGTCACCCGTCAACCATCGATGATGTCATGTGCTCGAATTATAAAGGACCTTTGGAAGCCATGACTACCGATTGCGATAACGTTATGGAGGAGAAAACCTGATGTAGTTATAGATGCTGGTGTAATGATTTTGAAGTCCGCCCTTTAGCGTTTCGGTCAGTTTTTTTCATATATGCCCGTGTATTTCAATATTTGCATTGCCCAGGGCTTTTCAGGCCAAAAGCTTATAATAACCATTTCGATAGCAATTGCGACGGTGACATGGAAGGTGGGGCCTCCTGATAGGTACAGTCTCTTCGTAAAACAATAAATTCATGTGTATGCATATTATTATTGAAAAAAAGGGGCTATTTTTCAGTTTTAATATGCAACATGTTTTTCTCTGTGGATTTTCGGTCCACTCTTATGAATTTACATGTCCTTGGAGCGTTGGTGAACACGAAGAGATGCAGGAAGCCAAAGCGACATGAAGAATCCGGAAGCCAAAGAGGACAAGCCAGCACATAGGAAGCTGAAGCGAGCGTTGGGGAAGCCGAAGAGCCAATGGAAAGTGGAAACCAACAACCAGAGGCATCACGAACACATAAAACAGGAAAAACAAGGAAAGGGGAGTGCGTGTGAATAATCAAAGTGAGCGTAAGCTGAAGTTCAGGCGGAGGCTGGAAAAGCAGGAGAACAGAAGTGAAGCATAAGCTTAGCAGGCTTGGGAGTAGAGAACTACAGAAAAACAAACTCTAACAGTTTATAGTAAAGGGTTGGAGCCTCAAAATTAAAAGGATTGGAGTCCTTAGGAGTTGGTGTTCCTAAGTCGAGGACTGTTGCCTTGGCAAAATAGAGTTGGTGCTCTGGAAGTTGGAGCCTCATAAAATTCCAAGTTTGTGCTTGGAAACTTATTGCAACCACTTATATATTGTATCTATTTCATTCCACTGATTGTATTAATCAAAGAATTTACTTAAACTATCTATTTATGTGTTCCATATATAAAAAAAATTCATGATAAAAAGTGCAATTGAAAAAGAAATACTGAAACACCCCCCCCAGTATTTCTAGCAATTAGTATCAGAGCAGGCTTCTTCATATTAGCCTGATAGCTTGAAGAAGGATTCATAGTCATGATGAGAAATCATGAAGCATCAGGAGGATCTCCTCTGTTTGACGGCACCAATCTTGGTTTCTGGCGAAAGAGAATGACCTACTACTTAATGTCCCTTGGACCTGAAGTCTGGAATTCGGTTCTAAATGAGTACCCAATTCCTTCCACTCTTCAACAAATCAAGATGAGAGGAAAGACTACATTGCAAATGAAAAATCCTTGAACTCCATCAGTAGTGGAATCACTAATTCTGAGTTTACAAATGTCATGAATTGTAACTCTACCAAAGAAATGTTGGATAAGCTAATTAGCTTATACAATGGGGACTCAAAAGTCAAGAAGGCAAAGCTTCAAACTCATAGAAGGTAGTTTGAAAGTCTGAAAATGGAAGATGAAGAAGACATTGCATCATACTTTCTCCGAGTAGCTGAAGTGGTCAACTCTCTCAAAGGATTGGATGAAAACATTGAATAAAGTACCATTGTTCAGAAGGTATTGAGATCTCTTCCAGACAGATTTGACTCCAAAATAAGTGCCATGGAAGAAATAAAGTATCTAGATACTCTTAAGATGGATGAATTCCATGGAATCCTCACTGCTTATGAGATGAGAAAAGGTGGCCCAAGCTCTAAAGATGCAACATTCAAGGCTTCAAAATCAAAGAAGGGAAAAGAAAGGAATGACTGTAGTGATGACTCCGATGTGGAATTCGAATTGGCGCAATTTGTACAAAAGTTGAAGAAAGGATCTAAGCTAAAAGGTAAGTACCCTCTTATCTGTTTCAAATGTGGAAAAATAGTTCATTATGCTACAAAATGTCCTCATAATCATGAGAGTGATGATGAAGAAAATTCTAAAAGAATGGCATAGAGAAAGAAAGGGATCAATAAGAAGAACCTCTTCTCCAAGCAAGATGAGTCTGATGAAGATGAATTTGTAGTCATCAAAAAGAAATCAAATGAAGAAAGTGACCATGCTGAAAGCCAAGAAACATTATTCATGGCATTCACAAATGATGATGACTCAGGGCTAGAAGGAAATGTAGATGAGGTGTTAATAAATTCCATTGAAGAAAATGAGAAATTATGAAATAAAATCATTTCTCTCAAGGTAGAAAACAAGGAAACAAAAAGAAGGGAAGATCTCTTGGAAACAAAGCTAAAAGAAAAAGAAGAAACATGCAAAGATTGTGAAGCCGAAATAGTATCTCTGAGGAATTGGAGCCAGTTAAAAAGGGTTGGAAAAGCTCTCAAATACTTGAGACTATCCTAAAAAGTCAAAAATGTCAACATGAAAAATCTGGAATAGATTTTAAAGGATAACCATCAAGCACTAAAAATAGTGCGAAAAGCTATGTCGATGCACTTTCCAGCAACCCAAAAGAAGAAAAATTATGTCATCAAAGGTGCATCGTAGATCCAAATAATGAAGAGAGAATAACTCCAAAGAAGAATGTGGATTCGAATCATGGATATTACAACAGATACAAACCAATATTCCATCAAAGGCCCATCTCAAATCCAAAGAACGAAGAGGGAGTAATTCCAAGGAAGGAAGTTGATTCAAATTGTGGCTACTACAACAGGTACAAAACTATCTTTCTTGGACACTGTTTCCATTGTAAAAACTTTGGTCATCGGGCTAGACATTGCATGGCTCACAAGGGTGAAACACCAAAACTAAAGGATCAAATAATCAAACCATATGGCCCAAAAGGCAGGGAAAAATCAAGACCTACAATCCGTTTGATCCTTGACTAGATTTGATTTGATTTGCTCATTATGCTACAATAATGGACACTATGAACAAAATTGCCCACTCAAAAGAGGAAAAGCAAGTAGTGAGAATCCCAACATGGATAAATGTGGCCTAGCTCTATATGCTCAAAATAATGAAAATCATTGATTTGTGGATAGTGGGTGCTCTAGACACATGACAAGGGACAAAAGGAAGTTTGTCTCATTGATAAAAAAGTAAGGAAATGTATCCTTTGGAAGTCGATCTACTAGAATTGCTGGAAAAGGAATTGTTACTCTTATCAATGGAAAAGGAAAATCCCAAAATGCTCTGCTAGTAAATGGGCTCAAACACAACCTCTTGAGTGTTAGCCAAATCTATTATCAAGGACATAATGTTGTCTTTAGCACCAAAGACTGTGAAATAAGGAACTCTTCTTGAGGGGAACTTGTGGCGAAAGGGGTTAGAACACCTGACAACATTACATTATGAACAAGATTCAATAAGATAAATTCTACTTAAGTCAAACATATGAAAGTTGGTTGTGGCACAAGCGACTTGGACATACAACCCTTGAAAACTTGATCAATATCTGCGAGATTAAAGCTGTACGAGACATCCCAAAGTTAGTCAAACCAAATAAATGAATATGTGGTCCATGTCAACATGGAAAGCAAACCAGAATCAGCCATAAGACCAAGGAGTTCTCTACATCAAATCCTTTGGAGATCATCCATGCTTATTTATGTGGACCAACTAGAAATCGGACACTCCAAGGAGAAAGGTACTTTGTTTTATTTGTTGATGACTATACTAGAATGATGTGGATATATTTTATAAAATATAAATTTGAAGCATTTGAGTGTTTTAAGAATATTCAATCTCTTGTAGAAAATGAAAGGACTCAAAGATTAAGTGCCTTAGAATAGATAGAGGGGGAGAATTCACATCAAAAGAATTTAGTGAATTCTGCAAAGTACATGGAATTAAAAGAGAATTCTTTGCTGCCAGAACACCCCAGCAAAATGGGGTAGTTGAAAGAAGAATCTAAACAATTTAAGAAATGGCAAGGACAATGTTATTAGCAGCAGATTTGTAGCCAAAATTATGGAGAGAAGCAGTTGGGACATCTGTCTATACCTTGAATTGAACTAAATTAAGACCAAATTATGAAAAAAACTCCTTATGAACTATGGAAAGGAAGACCTGCTTCAGTGAAGTACTTCAAGATCTTTGGAAGAAAGTGCTCTATAAAAATCAATGATGGCTCACCAGGAAAGTTTGATTCTCGGGCTGATGAGGGGATCTTCCTTGGAAATTCTACATGGAGCAAAGCCTACAAGTGCTACAATAATCAACTAAGGAAAATAGTGGAAAGCATTGATGTAAAAATTGATGGAGACCTCCCAGAAAAATAAATTGAAGAACTTGAAGTTGATCCTCTTAGTGAAGAAGAAGAAGAACCTAAAAAGTAAGAAATAGATCAAGAAGAAGCCAAGGAAGAAGAACCACCTCATACCCCTTCAAAGATGAAGTTTCTCCAAAATTATCATCCAGAAGAGTATATTATTGGCAATAGATATGAAGGGATGCAAACTCGAAGAAGGATGATAAGTACTACAAAGAAAAATGATATTGCTATTGTATCCATGATAGAACTAGAAACATATACTCAAGCAAGTAAGGATCCTCATTAGGTAAAAGCCATGGAAGAAGAAATGTTCCAAATTGAGAAGAATGAGACATGGGAGCTGGTACCTCATCCAAAGGACATGTTAAAATTGGCAACTAGGGCCAAACTCCATGTGGGTCAGCTTATTTATGGCAGCTGATATTTTTATTGGATCCATTTCATAAAGAGGTGTAGGATTGATCTAAAGATCATCCGATTCCGATAAGTATTCATGGAGTTATGAATTTATTTTGATTATGGAATTATTATCAAGCCGACTAGCAACTTAAGTAGGCTCAAAAGCCCAATAGACATGCCTATTCATCATCTACGTTTTAGTATAAATATAGAGGACTTCAAGACATTTCAACACACACTTGGGATCTCTTCCTCTCTCTACTTGTATTTTGGTTTTAGTAAGAGGAGAGATCCTAAGGGATAACGCTACCTTGATCCAGAAAGCCAGAAAATTTTGAAAAGCCAAAACTGCTGAAAAAGCCAGAACTGTCAGAAAAGCCGAAAAAGTTGCAACTGCCAAAAAAGCTAGAACTGTCGGGAAAGTTGGAAATGTCGGAAAAGTTAAAATTGCTAGAAAAGTCAGAAAATCCAGAATTACCAGAAAAGCCTAAACTTCCGAAAAAGCTGGAACTGCCGGAAAAGCCAAAACTGCCGGAAAAGTCGGAACTATCGAAAAAGTCAGAATTGTCGGAAAAGTCGGAACTGCCGGAAAAGCTAGAAAAGCTAGAACTGCTGGAACTATCGTAACTACAGGAATTGCCGAGAACAGTCGGAACTGTCGGAATTGTAGGGAATAGCCGGAACTGCTAGGAAGGCAAAATGGTGCAGTAATGGCACATAATGTAGTATAGTGATGATGGGTGTAGCATGGTGCAACACGGTGAGGTGCAGCATGATGATGAAATGCAGCACAATGATAGGTGAAGGAGTCACCTTGGAGAATCAGTTGAAGTAGCATATCATCTTCTAAGAGATGATCTATGCTCTTATCTAGATAAGTCAAAGTGTTGACTTCTATTGTAAATGTACTATCTCTCTCTCTCTCTTTCTTTGCTGAACTTTGAAGAACCTAAAATAAGAATTGATCAAGGGTTTCCCCACATTGTGGAGTTTGTCCCTAGCTAGTGCCACATCTTATGTCCACTTGTCTTGGCTTGTCTTTTGCAATTTATATTTATGTTCTATCTGTAGTTTACTTTAATGCTGATGTGATTGCTAATCTAGAAAAGATAATGAGCTAACTATGAAAATTGAAATAAATTGCTCTACAATAGAACATACCTAATCTTAACATGGTATTAGAGCTGAGGTGAAGACAATGCCCAAGCAAGAGTGAAAGAGAAATCACCGAAGACAGTTGGGAAAGGAAAAAAGGAATAGTGGATTCCTCATCCCTCTTCAAATTCACCGAGGGTGAAGTCGAAGTAGAGAATATTATCATAATGGCGCAACAAAAGTTTTTTATGGCCTACCTAAAGATCACTTCATTGGGAAGTTCGGATCTGAGGGTGGAAGGAAAGGTGGATGCCTTAGTTGCAATAAGTTTGGCCATTATGCGAAGGATTGTTTGAATGGCAGAGACACATCTCTTGATGAAGATAACAATCATTCGAGGGACATCTTCAATGATCAAAGTAATGACAGGTAATTCAGGTCATCAAGGAAATGGTCGACTCTCCAAAGAAAGCAAGGAACCCTAGGTATGAAGAATCAAATGTTGTTTCTGATAAGATAAAGAAGTGTTATCTTGTATTGGCCCTCTCCTTCAGATTCTTTGGGAATCTAGCTTATTGATTGTAGTGCTTCAAGGCACTTCATCGGATAGATGGGTGCACTCTCTAATTTGGTAGAGATAGAAACAATCGTGGGATTATACTTGGAGCCGATGCCACCTATCCCAGAAAGGGTGTAGGGAATGTTATCCCTCAATTGAATGAGGGTAACTCAATTCATTTACAGAATCTCTTTTATGTACCTAATTGCAAGAAGAACCTGGTGTCCATTTCAACAATGGAAGTCAAATGTTTTAGGGTGGCACTCATCGATGGAAAGGTATGTGTTTGAAAATAGAATCTTCAAAGATGTTTTTGAGATCAGGGCTGTATCAAGTTGCAGGAAGTCCACTGGGGACCATGTCCATTGACACATAGCACCAAAGGTCTGTGAGTCAGATGGTGATAGGGATGCCTGAATTCAAAAAGAGCATGAAAGTACATGTCTGAGATGTACCAAAGGAAAATATTAGAAGGGGACCATTCCCCTCATGTAGCAGGTCCACGGGTTTGGAACAACCCGAACGGTTTGAGATTGATGATCAGGAATCTCACGTATACAGGTGGAAGAAAGCCCTCTATGGCTTGAAGCAAAACTCCCTGGGTGTAGTATGAGAGGATTGATAGCTGTCAGATGAAGCTGAGATTCATTAGGAGTGAAACCAATCCAAACCATTACTCGAAGGTTGTGGATGATAGACCTCCCATACCAGCACCTTATGAGGATGACCTATTTCTGACAGGTGCAAACCCTCTCATTTATAGAAGTAAGAGGGAGTTGGATTCCGAATGTGGAATGATAAACTGCAAGCCTGTGACTACCTCAAGGATCTTAACTTTCAGAAGTTATATGGTAGTGATGTCGAACTAGATTTGGGAAATGCCTCTGAGTTTCATAAACTCATTCGCGTTGATGTTCTTGGTGAACTTCCGTTCGAACATATGTTTTTTAGTTAGCATGGTGAGCTCACATTTGGTTGAACCTCATTGGATTCGTGCCAAGAATCTTTTGAGATATCTTCAGGGCACAATCTCTCATGGATTGCGATACACTATTGAAAATATGAAACTGCATGATTATTCAAATGCTGAGTGGGCAGGCAGTGTGGAGGATCACTAGAGCACTTCTTAGTGCTGGTTCTCTTTAGATTCTACTTCAATATCATGGATGAGCAGGAAGTATAAATCGATTGCTATAAGCACTACCGAGACCGAATAGATAGCTACAAGTATGATCTCGTGTGAAGCTGCATGGTTGCAGAAGCTCTTAAGTAAGTTGTTTGTACACATAATGAATACCATTGTGATTCTCTGTGACAACCAGAGGTGGGATTCGATTATTGAGGAATCCCGTATTCGATGATTGCTCTAGTAGATAGAAATCAGATATTGCCTTATCTGGGATATGGTAAGTCGATGAGCAAGGAGGCTCCATCGCATTGAGACTGATGTAGTGGTTGCAGACATTTTGTCAAAGCACCAAGGAAAGGTCAAATCTGTGACTTTCCTGAACAACTTGGAGTCGTTGAAAGACCTTCTTATAAGGGTCCTGCATGTTGCATGCATTTAGCTCTAGGAGCTCTGGGGGGCTTGGGGTACTTACTGGAGAAACATACAACCAAAGGGTGACTCACCCTCCCCTGGTGGTGCACTATGAACAGGATTATTAGTTCTCCTGTGGGCCGGGATGATTAGTTCTCCTATGGAAACTATGTAGCAGGATGATTAGTTCTCCTGTGAGGTCTGGATGATGTTTTCTCCATGACGATTATATAGCAGGATGATTAGATCTCCTGTGAGGTCTGGATGTTGTGTTCTCCATGACGATTATGTAGCAGGATGATTAGCTCTCTTGTGAGGCCTGGATGATATGTTATCCATGGTGATTGTGTAGCAAGATGATAAGTTCTCCTCTAAAGATAGGATTGATTAGTTCTCCTGTGGAGGCATCCTACCCATGCAGTCTGGGACTCATGGGATGTACCTCTCATCTGATCAATGAGTAGGGAAATGGGGATAGGGACCATAGTAGTACTGATGGATGCATCACTGTATCTACCGTACTCCCTATGCTAGGATGACCTTCATTGATCTATGATCAATGATACTAGTCTAGGACTAGTTGTAGGAGTTGTACCTACTATGACGTTGACTTCGGGTCCATTGAGACTGGTTTGGGACCGGTGGTACATACTCTGAGATTGACTTTGGGTCAGTGGAGGATTGGTCTGGGACCAGTGAGAGTGGCACATACTATGATGCTGACTTCGAGTTAGTTGAGACTAGTCTTGGACCAGTGGTACACACTCAGACACTGATGATACTGGTCTGGGACCAGTGGTAGGAGTGGTACCCACTATGACGTTGACTTTGGGTCGATTGAGTCTGGTATGGGACCAATGGTATGCACTCTGAGACTGACTTCGGGTCACTGGAGAATGGTATGAGACATTCTCAATCAATTCTTCTTCTTCATGGTTCAGCAGAGCTGAGCAGAGTTGAGCAGAGCAGAGCAGAGCCAACAGAGCAAAATAGAGCCATTAGATTTGAGTAGAGACAATAGAGCCAGAAGAGTTGAGCAGAGCAATGCAGGGCACTAATGGAAGAGACAGTACAGTCGGACATATGGATCAGTGGATGGAATTCTCCCTAGTTGAGAGGGAGTGTTAAAATTTGCAACTAGGGCCAAACTCCATGTGGGTCAGCTTATTTATGGCAGTTGATATTTTTATTGGATCCCTCTCATCGAGAGGTGTAGGATTGATCTAAAGATCATCCGATTCCGATAAGTATTGATGGAGTTATGAATTTATTTCGATTATGGAATTATTATCAAGCCGACCAGCAACTTAAGTAGGCTTAGAAGCCCAATAGACATGCCTATTCATCATCTATCTTTTAGTATAAATATAGAGGGCTTCAAGTCATTTCAATGCACACTTGGGATCTCTTCCTCTCTCTACTTTTCTTTGGGTTTTAGTAGGAGGAGAGATCCTAAGGGATAACACTACCCTGATCTAGAAAGATGGAAAAGCTGGAACTGCCAAAAAAGCCAGAAAAGCCGGAACTGTCGAAAAAGCTAAAAAAGTCTGAACTGCCGAAAAAGTCGGAAAAGCCGAAACTACTGGAAAAGTCAGAACTACCGGAAAATCTAGAACTGTTGAAAAATTTGGAACTGTCGGAAAATCTAGAAAAGTTAGAACTGTTGGAACTGTCGGAACTACAGGAATTGTCGAGAACAGTCGGAACTATAGGGAACAGCTGGAACTGCTAGGAAGGCAACATGGTGCAGCAATGACACATAATGTAGTACAGTGATGATGGGTGTGGAATGGTGCAACCCGGTGAGGTGCAGCATGATGACGAAATGTAGCACAACAATATGTGAAGGAGTCACCTTGGAGAATTAGTTGAAGCAGCATGTCTTCAACTGATCCCATGTTTCATCTTCTTAGAGATGATCTATGCTCTTATTTAGATAAGTCAAAGTGTTGAATTCTATTGTAAATGTACTATCTCTTTCTCTCTCTTTCTCTGTTGAACTTTGAAGAACATAAAAGAAGACTTGATCAAGGGTTTCCCCACATTGTGGGGTTTGTACGTGGCTAGCACCACATCTTGTGTCCTTTTGTCTTGGCTTAACTTTTGCGATTTATATTTATGTTCTATTTGCAGTTTACTTTAATGCTGACGTGATTGCCAATCTGGAAAATATAATGAGCTAATTGTAAAAATTGAAATAAATTGCTCTAGCATAGAACATACCTAATCTTAACAGGACAAAAACATTATAGGAACCAAGTGGGCATTCAAAAATAAAATGAATGAAGATGGACAGATCATCAGAAATAAGGCAAGGCTTGTTTGTAAAGGCTACTAACAAATTGAAGGAATTGATTTGAAGAAACATTTGCACCAATAGCTCGTGTGGAAGCTATCAGGATGTTCTTGGCATTTTCTTGCTCAAAAGGATTCAAAATCTATCAAATGGTCATAAAATCAACATTCCTGAATGGGGAACTCAAGGAAGAAGTCTATATGGAGCAACCAGAAGGGTTTGATATAACAGAAGGAAAAGTCTTAGTCTGTAAGTTGAAAAAGGCATTATATTGGTTGAAACAAGCTCCTAGAGCTTGGTATGCAATATTGGATCACTATCCATAACAACAAGGCTTCAAGAAGGGAGTAGCAAGAAGCAATCTCTACATAAATACGCATGAGGGTAAGTTACTAGTCACACTTGTTTATGTTGATGATCTGATTTTTTCTAGCAATAATGATGATATGAGCTATGAATTTTCTCAAAACATTTCAAAAGAGTTCGAGATGTCAATGATAAGAGAGCTATCTCACTTCCTTGGAATACAAGTATCTCAAACTAGAACAGGATTGTTTATATCTCAAGCCAAATATCTTAAAGACATGCTTAAAAGATATGGAATGAAAGACTGTGCACCCTTGAGCACACCTATGACCACAAACTGCAAATTGAGCAAAAATCATGACTCCCCTCCAGTAGATGCAACTCATTACAAGTCAATAATTGGAGCCCTTCTATACTTAACTGCTACGAGGCTCGATATAATGTAGGTAGTAGGAATGGTGGGAAGATTTCAATCAACTCCTAAACAATCCCATTTGTTAGCTATAAAAAGAATTCTCAGATACCTGAAAGGAACTCCTGATTTTGGTCTTTAGTACCCTAAGAGCTCAACTCTGACTATAACTGCATACACCGATGTTGATTGGGCAGGAGGTGTAGATGATCGAAAAAGTACTAGTGGAAATTCATTCTTCCTAGGAGACTATTTAGTATCTTGCCTTAACGAAAAACAAACATCTATATCATTATCCACAGCCGAAGCCGAGTATATAGTTGCAGTAGACTGTTGTACTCAAATACTATGGATGAAGGAAGCTCTAAAGGATGTCAACATAGGTACAGATCAACCAATTACCATCTATTGTGATAACACAAGTGCTATCAGTCTTAGCAAAAATCCAGTGATGCACTCAAAGACCAAACATATACCAATCAAGTATCATTTCCTTCATGAACAAGTAGTTGAACGAAACATCATCTTGGAATATATCAATACTAAGGAGCAAATAGCTGATATTTTCACAAAACCTCTTCCTCGAGAAGCATTTGAACATCTTCGTCAAAATATGGGGGGTATCTCTTTAGCATCACTTAAGTTCATTCATAAAGATGTTGCAGGATAGGGGGAGCAGTTCGACAAGGGGAGTCCGTATGCATTGATGTCAAAGGGGGAGAGAAGAAGAATATTGCCATCAATAACAAAGGGGATATTGTTGACATAGATTGTCATTGATGTCAATATGGCAATATTCGAGGAGCTAGAGGAGGAAAAACAGGGCATATCGGAGGACCAAACAAAACATATCGAAGGAGTAAAATAGAGAGGAGAAAATAGAGCTATTGGAGGAGCAAAACAGATCTATCAGAGGCAAATCGGGAGTATCGGGAGCAATGTATGCCAAAGAAGAACTATCGGGGAATATATGCCAAAGAGACAAAGCAAAGTGGAATACATATATATATATATATATATATATATATATATATAGATATATATATGCGGAAGAGTTAAAGGAGGCAGAAGAGTCAAAAGAGGCGAAAAAACATATATGTACAATATACACTATCGAAGGCAGAAAACATGTATATTTCATAATACACTATCGGAGGTGACAAGTATATATATATCGGCGATATTGTATCGACAGGTTCTACTATAAACCACTACCCAAAACTCCCGATAAGGATAATAGATGTGCGGACCCGACGCTATATCTGTCCGGGTGTATAATCAGGTGAAGTCCGCTAAGTACTTTGATGCATGTTTTTTAATGTATTTAATATATTATGGCTTATGTTATATAACTGCGATATGTTGCGGACCCATTGCAACATTTTGAAAGGATCTATTGTTATATCTCATCTGCCCATCGGAACTTGCATATCGCAATAGACAAAGGGCTCTCACCCCTGAATGCGCAGAGTGCGATAAATGTTGCGGACTCGATGCAACATTGCAGTTTGACTTAATATCATATCACATTCGTAGGAGAATCGGTCATCGACCATCAACGATGTCATGGGCTCGACTTATAAAGGACCATCAAAAGCCATGACTATCGATTGCGATAACATTATGGAGGAGCGAACCTGATGTAGTTATAGATACATGTGTAATGATTTTGAAGTCTGCCCTTTAGCATTTCAGTCAGTTTTTTTCATATATGCCTGTGTATTTCAATATTTACATTGCCTGGGGTTTTTCAGGCAAAAAGCTTATAGTAACGGTTCTGATAGCAATTGTGATGGTGACATGGCAAGTGGGGCCTCCTTATAGGTACAGTCTCTCCATAAAATAATAAAGTCCTGTGTATGCCTATTATTATTGAAAAAAAGGGGCTATGTTTCAGTTTTAATATGCAACATGTTTTTCTTTGTGGATTTTCAGTCTGCTCTTACGAATTTATGTGTCCCTAGAGTGTTGGTAACATGAAGATATGGAGGAATCCAAAGCGACATGAAGAATTGGGAATCCGAAGAGGAAAATCCAGCGCAGAGGAAGCTAAAGAGCTAGCAAAAAGTGGAAACCAACAATAAGAGGCATCAGGAACACATAAAATAGGAAAAGAAGGGAAAGGGGAGTGTGTGTGAATAATCAGAGTGATAGGAAGCCGAAGTTCAGGCAGAGGTGAGAGAAGCAGGAGAACAGAAGTGAAGCATAAGCTCAGTAGGCTTGGGAGTAGAGAACTACAACAAACAGACTCTAACAATTTATAGTAAAGGGTTGGAGCCCGCGGGGTTGGAGCCTCAGAATTAAAAGGATTGGAGTCCTTGGGAGTTGGTGCTCCGAAGTCCAGGACTGTTTCCTTGGCAAAATAGAGTTGGTAATCTGGAGGTTGGAGCCTCTTAAAAGTACAAGTTGGTGCTTGGAAACTGATTGCAACCACTTATATATTGTATCTATTTCATTGCACTGATTGTATTAATAAAAGAATTTACTTCAGCTATCTATTTATGTGTTCCATATATAAAAAAATTTGGTGATAAAAAGAACAATTGAAAAGAAATATTGATTCACCCCCCCACCCCAAAGTATTTCCAACTTTTTGGTTATCTCCTTTTCGAATGTGAGCTTTTTTAGGGTACATGTTAATTGTTTGAACTTTGAAATTTGAAGAAATTCCTGAATGGAATTCATAAATACTCGAATGAATTGACTTTGTAAGGAAGTGGTACCTTAAATTGTGTTATTTCAAAGATTTGACTTCCATATTTTCACAAAATACAATTTCCTCAATAAATACTTATATGTATGTATACTTATGTTTAGGATTATATATGTGTTGGAGCAGTTCCTTTATTTCTTACTATAATCCTGATGCTGACAAGATTTAGCTAACTTTTTTCATCAATTGTTCATAGAATATGCAAAAGGTTTCATTGTCAAAACGTGGCAACAATTACATTTCTCCTGATTGATTTTTTTATTGTTCATGACAAGATAATCATGTTGCAGGAATGAGGTATCCTACAGTCTATTTCAATTTGTGGATATTTTTTTTCCTCCCATTTTTTAGAAGGATGTAGATTTCATTTTCATGTTGATGGTTTTTTCATGTATCTTATCTAGCCCCAAATACTGGTATTGGAGTGGATCTTGAGAAGTAGTCATGGAAACAGACTATCAGAGGTTAATGTTACAATGCAACTTCCACTTGGTATCAGAAAAGGTTTAATGGTAAGTGGCATAAAGAATAATTATTTAATAGCAGGGTTGAAAGGGAAACCTCATGTCTTAGTTCTAAGTCACTTATTTGCATTTCTTAGCTGTAATTCATCTATTTTTGAGATTTACCAAATCACTTATTTCACTAATGTAATGGCTTGTATTTCTCACCCAATGTCAGTTACTTGACATGGTTGATATAACATTCAATTCTAGGCCACTTTTATTTTAAGTCAGAGATTTTATTTATTTTTTCTCGGTAAAAACTATGCTAATATATTATGTACAGAAGACAAAATTTACATCATGATAAAACAGAGAGAACCAGGCTCTGGGAATGTCATCCAGGAGCTGTTGAGGATAATAAAAAAACTAGCCCACGCAGGGGCACCAAACAGAGAAGCGAAACCATCCAAAAGAGCTAGCCCACGCAGGGGCGCCAAATAGAGAAGTGAAACCATCCAAAGAGCTAGCCCACGCAGGGGCGCCAAATAGAGAAGCGAAACCATCCAAAAAGCTAGCCCACGCAGGGGCGCTAACCAGAAATCCAAATTATCCCACGCAGGGGAGACTAACAGTAACCAACCCATTAACAAAGTTTCAGAGACATAAACACAAAGCATTGATGCCAAAACTAAGCCAAAATAGACAGCAAAAGAGACCAGAAGACCAGACAGAAGAGCCATATGAACCTTGAGCTCGGGCATCACTATTCGTCCATTTGCACCTCCTCTACCCAGCACCAACAGTAAGCTTCCCTTTCAGCAGCAGTGGGAAAAGTGTCTTCTGCTTCGCTGGTCCTCTCCCTCTGATCGAGCCTGCTTTTCGATGCATTTTCCAGGTCTGAGGCAGGGTCTTTAACCTCCTTCTCTGGATTAGTTTCAGGAACCTTTGCTTCTTGCATCTTGCTGTCAGTCTTCCTCTGCCCATGATCATCCAGGGAGTCATCGTCTTCCTGGGAATTTTCAATGAATAGGACCGAAACATGTGCACTAATCTGTGGGTTATTCATGGAACTGCTAAAATTGAAGATAGCAGAGCCGAAGGCAGGCAAGGCAGCTGAGCTCAATGCACCCGCGTTCATGAATTGACTGGAGTGAAGGGGATTAGCTCCAGTGGAGTGTAAATTATTGCAATGACAGCAATGGACAGCATTATCCATCTCGTGACTGCGAGAAGTTCCTCCTCTGGACGTGCCTCGATGGATAAGCAGACGTTGTCGAGGTCTCACCATTCTCATAGGGGTCAAGGGGAGGAAATTCAAACATACCACGGAGTAATCCAAACAACCAGCTGTCGGAACTGACTGTGGAATGAGCCAGACAGACAGAGGATATCCTGGCAAAGATGGAAAGGCAGGGCAACCGAAATTGCAAAGACCTGCTTGAAGGAAGAGCCACCAACATTCCCTGACCATGCCCTGCAACACTGTTTATAGCCTCAACTGCTTTGCCTTGGAGCTCACCCGCCAAAACTGCAACCTCCGCTTGAGCCGAATTGCCGTGCAGGGCATTTACTATTCTCTGCAGCGTCACCTTATAACAGCTGCTTGCATTACCTTCGCCTTCGACGTCTACCACGTGATGGCCTATGGTCGGCATGTGTCCTGCCGTCCATGCTCGTCCCATCCTATCTAACACCCGCATCCAGGGAAGTCAGAGATTTTATTGATTAAAAGGAAGTTCATATTTTTATTGGTTTACTTGGATCTTAATTTAAAAAAGTTTTGTAAATTTCACGTGGATGTTATTTTTTTAGGGTGAGCTCTTTGCACCCATAAGGTCAGATGAGTCTTAGAACATAGGTATACAACAAGCACATCTTTGGCCTTTGTTGTGTATTTTTTATTCTTTATATCATTGATGGATGGTTATTGATGATGTAAAACAGAGGATGGGAAGGTCCTGCCAATTCTATTGACAAAACAAAATAAAATGGAGTGGTAGAATTGTGTTTTAAAGGGTGAGCTAGAAAGCAGTACTTGAAAGGTAGAACTTCAGAATGGCAAGCTATCTAATCTGTATCTAGAGACACAACAGAATGTGGAAAAATAATGATGGTATTGATGAGTCTTCCCGGAAAATAAGCTCTAACTATTATACCACTGCCCAAATTTCGGTTATCTGCAATGGAAATAGTGACTCTAGCTTTATTTGTATGAATAACGACTTTGGCCATTGTCCTATTCATTTCCTATAAATGATTTTGATTTTCAAACTCCAACTAGTTTGTTGTTAAATTAATTAAAGCTTTGATGAAAAACTTATAGTTTTCAAAGATCTTTTCTAAATCTATTTTCTTGAGAAAATTTGTCTTTTTACTTTATGTACTGTAGATTTCTACTGTGTAACATATCCTATGATATAATTTCCTGGATAAATAGACATAAGCGTTGTACAACATAGTCTTTTTTAAATCTAAAGAAACAATATTTTGTGTATGCTGATATTGTGTTGTCTCTTTGGTTTGTGTCAAGTAACAATGGTTAATAAGGAATATTTTCTTGAGCACCAGGCACACATCTTATTATACTATCAATAGGAAACTCCATTTTTTTAGGAATAGAAAAAAAATGTAGATGTCAATGGGAAATCCAAAGTCCATGTCAAATAAATTTAATACTAGTGATTATTTTGATTCCTTATCAGATAAAGAATGTCACAAGTCAAATTCAAATAAACAGAAGCAGCTCAAGAATGAAGGTGAAGCTATTGCTTTCTATTCAAGTCAATTTCTTTTATTTGTTGGTTGCCGTCATGTTTTGAGTGCGCACTTGTGAAATTCCAAATGCCATGTTGGTTTATGTAAAGGGGAAATATATATAGATATATATATATATATATATATATATATATATATATATATATATATATATATATATATATATATATATATATATATATATATATATATATATATATATATATCTATATAATATTTTTTTATCATATGTCGTTCATGGTTTCTAGAGATTCGTGTTACATTTTCGTAAAAGTTTATATATCATTCAGATATCTAAACACGAAACAACAACAATATTGTGATTTTTCTTTGACTCAACCTATAACATATTTCATATGTCTTCATCAATGTGCTTCCATATGCTATCCACTTATGACATTTCCTTTGCAATATTTGGTGCATTTGCTAGTTATAGGTCATTTATAGATCATAAATGTCTTCGGAGTTTCCCTTCTAATTGAGTATTCAACTAAACATATTGATTCTCTTATACATAATTATTTTTCCCTCCACCCACTTTTCATAACTTCCATAACCATTAGGTAGGGATCTGTAGGTTCAATGTTGCTTTTCTTGTTTAGCAAAATATTATCGAGACTTAAATCTATTGAAATTTGTAGAATTTAAAATTTATGAAGTTTCAAGGTCTAATTTTTAAAAGTCTAATTCTTTTAAGGGTGCTAGCTCAATGGAAGAGCACCTGCTTTACAAGCAAGAGGTTAGTGGTTCGATTCCATCGTGCCCTAACATCCATGTGGAATGGTGACGATCAATTTTTGGTGACAGGGGCTCTTTTGACAATCACCAATGAGTTTTGGTGACATTTTTCGACCCTCACCAAAATATGAAATGGCGATGGTCAATGAATGTCACCATATATACGCATCAGTAGTGATGACCCTCAAAGGTCTGTAACCATAAATCATTGTTGTTGATATGAAATGGTGACAGTCATTGTCCATCATTATAGTCATTATTTGTGACGGAACTTGAATGTCACTACAATCCCTATACTTTTGGCAATGTGGCTTTTGGTCACGGTCAAAGAACATCACCATATATATGGACCAATAGTGACGACCATGAAAGATCCATCACAATAAATCATTGTTGTTCACATGAAATGGTGACGGTCATTATCTGTCATTTTAATCAATATTCGTGATGGACCTTGAATGTCACCATAATACCTATACTTTTGGTGATGCCACTTTGGTGACATTTATTTTTTGGTGACGGAGGCTATGATCTGTCACCTGAAATGGTGACGATCGCTATCCATCATTATAAATCATTATTAGTGATGAACTTTGAATGTCACTACAACATCTATACTTTTGGCGACGCCACCTTTGGTGACATTCAGGTTTTGGTGACAGAAGATATGGTCCATCACCATTGCTCATATGAAATGGTGACGGTCGTTATTTGTCATTATAAATCATTATTGGTGACAGACTTTGAATGGCACTACAACACATACTTTTGGCGACGCCACCTTTGGTGACGTTCAGGTTTTGGTGACGAAGGCTCTTTTGAACATCACCAATGAGCTTATGGTGACATTTTTTGCCCCTCACCAATGTCATTTTTTCTTGTAGTGAGTGGTGTTCATTATATACATGTGCCTTAGAAATTTTACTTAATATGAGAAGCCCTATGGGCCAGCACATTCTTCATGCATGGATTATGGATATTTGTAAAGATATTTTTTAAATATTTGTAATTAATTTTTGCTTTCATATGTGCTAAAGTAGTTGAACTATTTTAGTTCTTTTGGTACTTATCATATTTAGAATGTGTTGTAATTACTATTATCATTGTCACATCCTCCTGGACTATTCCATTGGATATTAGAAACATCTTCCTTTTTATATTGGTTTCAATGACCATCGCATCTCTGTGGACTATTCCGCTTGATGTTTTATGGGCCGCTCTTGTTCATGTGTGTTTCTACTAGGGTGGTACTACTACCTTTCTCTTAGAGGCTCACTCGTCCTCCCCTTCGCAATGAAAGAAATTTGGCACACATACGATTGAACACTCACAAGGCACACCCCCGTTTCTATTCGAAGGCACCACATGTTTCGCTTTCTTGCTGAGACTTATAGCCAAGGGAAATATATAAGAATACATGGAAACTGGGCCTATATTTTGGATGGGCTCCCACACCAAATGGTGTGAGATATAATTGGGATTTAAAATCAGGGAGACCCCTTGGTTGACAGTTTTCTAGCACCATCAATAGGACATGAATCTGACTTTGATATTATCGAAACACCTCCTTGAATTACTCATCCTCTAAATATGCCTTTATGTATACATCATTGCTGAATGGATCCATGTGCATAAGAGTTCCAAAAGTTGATATATATGATGTGGGTGGCCTTGAAATCATGTTGACCAACTTGTTTGTGTTTCCCTTCTTTTACTTGATCACTAAATGAAACTGATGTGGAAACCCCATCCACTTGTAATTCCCGGTCTGTTGTAGGTTACTCTGTGCCTACAAGTACTGTAGTGGTTGGTGATCTATGTGGATTACCATTTCCTTTACCATCACATAGTGCTTCCAATTCTTCACAACTTGCACAAGGGAATAGATCTCCTTGTCATATGTAGGGTAGTTAAGAACTGGTCCATGAAATACTTCAGAATGGTAGCATATATGACTTCCTCCCTGTCAGGATCATGCCCATAATATACCCACTCGCATTTGTATCCACTTCAAAGGGTCGCTGCAAGTTTGGTAATTTCATAACTAGTGTTTGACTATTATTATTCTTTAGCCTCTAAAGCCCTCTTTTGACCCTTTCCCCACTAGAAACTCTTTCCACTTGTTGTTATGGCATGCAGCAGTGTTGCTACCACTGAAAACGAGGCCATGAATTTCTTCACTCACTATGTTTCCCTAATGAAACACCTGACCTCAGAAACATTAGTAGGCACCAACCATTTCATGATGGCCTCCATATTGGAAGGATCTACCTTCATCTCTCCTCCACCTATTACATACCCCAGATACACCAAAGAATGTTGCGCAAACTCACACTTCTTGAGATTTACTAGCAGTTGGTGCTTCTTTAATGTCTCTAGCACCTACATCAAATGTGAGATGTTCTCCTCCTAGGTAGAATTGTATACCAATATATCATCCAAACACACAATAACAAATGAATCATTATAAAATGGTGCAGTACATCAATCATTAATCTCATAAATGTAGCTGGTGCATTACATAGGCCAAATGGCATGACTAACCACTCATACAAACCTTGATTGGTTTTGAAGGCATTCTTCCAGGTATCTTCTTCTTTGACTCTGTTAGTGTTAGTCTTTGCATCCTTCCTCTAGTGATAAAAAATTCTCTTACAAAGTGATTTTAAGGTGTCAAGGTCAAATTTTGTCATTTCAATGAGTCTTCAAGTAAAACTTGGTCACTAGGTATTAGGTCTAGGATTTGCTTTTACTCCTTTCAAATTTGTCCAAATATCAGTCCATGTCACCATTCAGCTGAGTGTACCATCATTAAAATGGTTTTCATCATCATGTCAGGTTCCAATGGGTCATTTTACACCTTGTTCATGCTTCAGTTGTGCCTAGGTGAGGTTCATTTCCTTCTCCTAGGGTTTTGAAGGTAATTTCTCTTGGATGGTAAAATCATTAGAAAAACATGTGTCCTGATGTTCATACACCTTCCCCTATCCTTAATGTACCTTATTAAACACTTCCCATCACTGATATCCCTCAAATTCCTCATTTTCGCACAAACCCTATTTTCTTGCTACAACTTGACAATTTTCTAGGCTAGGCCTGTGTTTTGCCCTTTTGGACCCCTTCCCCTCTCTCAATATTTAAAATTATACTTCCCCCTACTTCCTAACATCCCTCCCTACTTCCCAAAATTTTCTCAAGAATTTAGAAGGCCATTATTCGCTTCATTTCACTTCACTTCGATAAATCCCTTGTTCCACACATCGAGATAGGTTTTACTCCAATGATTTTTCTGAGCAAGAAAAGATGAATTTGGGAAAAATGAGAGAGGTTTTTGTCCAAAATAAGCCAAGGAAGAAAAAAGTGCTTAACGTTTTACACAAGTGTCATGGTTTTAGAGAAATGTCAAAAATACAGTTGCCTCAGGAGAATTGATGCACCTCTGAAGTGACCTTGGAAAAATCAAGATTTCTCCTATCTTGGTTGGCGTAATGACTTTCTTTATGAGTCAAATGATAACTAGACACAAATATATTTCCAATGAACTATCATGAGCTCAATTTGGGGTTGATGAAGACCTTCAAAAGATGACTGCAATAGCACTCTGCCTTTAGGTAGACTCATTTTGCACATTTTGACCAGTCTTGGAAGATTTGACTTTTGACAGGGAAAATGAACTCCAAATTGAAAAATTCAAGTTTTTTGGAAAGTAGACTCAATACGCTTTCCCAAAAGCTATCCCACGCCCAATTTGGACACAGGGAAGGCCTCCAAAATGGGTCTGCAAAACGGCATGACGCACCTGGGTAGTGGCGCGGCGCACCTGCCTGCTTAGCCCAAATTTCACTCAAATCATCTTGCAAAGCCTCCAAATCTTGCAAAATTATTCCTTCCAAGTAAGTGAAACATCCTAAAGTTCCTTTGAAAGAGTTTTCATCCTCCTTGATGGTGTTTAGATAGGTGCAAATTCAAACCCTAGTTTGTTGCACAGTCCATTGAAAAAGTTGTCTAGGGTTTGCAAAAATTGTCATTGTTGTTGTTTGCTCCCTACAATCATTTTCACATTCCTCCACTACAGTCCCTATATTTCATATCCCTTACCCCTCTCATTCACACTCATCTATCCCCCTATCCCCAAAACCCTAATACCTAATTCCTATTATTCCCAAACCCTAATTGGCATCCCCAAACCTTATCACTCCCTAAAAACCACTATATCCAGCATCAAAACCCCTTTTCACTCTTTTATTACCCTAATACACTCCATTTATCCTATTTTCCCATATCCCACTCCCCTAAAGTAACTAATTCCCTCATAAAACCCTAAATCCCTCACTAAACCCTAATCTCCCAAAACTATTCCCTTCTTTCCCCAATTTCATTTCCCAAGAGAAAAATATCTTAATAATCATCACCATTGTCCTCTTTCATCACTCTTTCATCATCATTTTTTCCACCATACCTTTATCTCATCATTTTCCAAAGACAAGCACTATGAGGAAGAGACACTCAGTGATAGTTCTATGGGGAAACATAAGCAGCAAAGAAAAGGCAAAGAGAAGATGCACGAGGATGATATAGATGACAAACAAGAAAGAAAACAAACAATTGGAGGATAAGCAAAGCCTAATGGAGCTAGAAATGTTGAAACTGAAGAAGAAAAATGACGAAGAGGACCATGTCACTTTGACTTCCATTGAACAAGAGATAGAGAATGACAAGGAGTCTTGACTTGAGAGGGCAAACATGAAATTGGAAAAGATGTTGGAGAAGGCCAACAGAGAGAAAAAGATGTTGAGGCACATGGCCTACCACTACTTGGAAAGAAACAAGGTGTGCAAAGCGAGAATCAGGATTTTAAAGACTAAGTTGAAGAAAGCATTGAGGAAGAGAAAAGAGAAAGATAGACTCCAGATCTTGGCTGAGGCTTCCTTAGCCCAACACAGCACTTGATGAAGGACACTCAACCCAAATTTCAAGAAATTTGGGAAACTTTTTGCAAATTTTGAATTTTTGGGCTAAAAAACTGGGTTTTCTGCCTGGTGCGCCACGCCACCTGGCACGCACTTTTGCTAGGGACCTCCTTTTGAGGAAAACTCAGCATTTTTGGATTTCTCATGGAAAAATATGAATTCCCTCACATGGCCAAGAAATTTTGACAAGATTTGAGCTTCCAAAAAGGTCAAAAACACCTCAAAAATGACCTTTCTGCCCCTTTTTGGCCACATAGGAAGCAATGTTGGGAGAACTCATTTTTGGAGGGGCAAATGGAGACCAAATTCAGAAATTTTACTTGTTCTAGAAAGTAGACAGGTAGATATTTTGAACAAGCCCACTTGGAGAAAATTTGGTGCACAGGAAGGCCTCCAAAATTAGCTTCAAAGTAGTGCAGCGCACAGGGACTGGAGTGCGGCACACAGGATGAAATTTTCTCATTTTGGCCAAAAAAATTTGTTTTTCGCTTAATTTATTCTCAGTTTGACTTTTCTCTTTCTAATAGTCAAACTCATGATGTAATTTAATGTGACTTGATGAATTTTGATGTAAATATGCTAAATTTTCACTCATGGAGGTAGATTCATCATGGAAAAGTAGTTTGCAACTAAATGAATCAGTTTCCTAGGTTTTAGAGGCAAGCTGTTCCACTGCCTACTTTCCATTTCTTAGTTTAAATCTTGTTGAAACAACTCCTAAACTCATAAACTAGGCCCCTAAATCCTAGCATGAGTTGTTGGTTGCCTATATCTAGTAGTTTTTCAGTCATTGGTAAAGGTTGGGCTCTTGTGAATGCTTTGAGCATTATTGTACATTCATCTCTATAGTTTGGCAAAGTAATAGATCAAGGTTTGCAGCATTTTGTGGGATTCTTGTGGAAACTTAATTTGGTATTGTTTTTCCTTCTGTAATTCAAGTTTACATGTGTTTATGTATGCCATCATATCTTTCTGTTCAACTTAACTAAATGAATCAAGGATAAAGGTAGAATTCATTGATGTTGCAGTGCTCTACCTAGGGTTTGTTTAGTTATTTATGTTTTCAACTGTTTGAAGAGGATCCATGAGACTTTCATGCCCTCTCCAAATCCTCACTAGTCTTAAGACTCTCCATCTCACTTATTCCAAAGTACTAAAGCATTTTCCTACCTCGCCCCATAGAAACCTCTGCAAGACTGTGTCCATTCCCAGGACCCAAATCTGCCTTTCACATTTGAGCCAGAAAACCATCATTAAATTCAATCAAACTCCTCTGAGCATATACCTAGCCTAAAATTAGTCTTTACATCAGCCATCTCAAGCTTTATTAATCATATCTTCCTAAGATTGACAAGGAGAGAACCCTCTCCCGACCTGGTAGGGCTAGCTACTAGGTTAAGCGTGGTTTGATGTTACCCTAGACTTGCCTTTCTCAGCCTGAGGTAGATTTAGGACCTAACAGACTCAAACCTAGTGATATCCATACCTTAAGTCCAACTTGGTGAAGTATTTTTCTTGATCCAGCTAATCTAGCAGATCATCTATTCTGGGAAAGGGGTATCTTTTTTTGAGCGTGATTTTGTTCAATGCCCTGTAATCTATACACGTCCACTAAGTCTTGTCATTCTTTGGCACAATGATGATGGCTGACCCACATGGTGATGTACTTGTACAAATCACACCCTGTTCTAGTAGTTTTTGTAATTGTTTCTTCACCTCACTTGCTTGTTTAATAGACTTCATGTATAATGCAATGTTTTGCAATGGGGAGTCTGAAAATAACTAGATCTCATGCTCCACTTCCCTCTTAGGTGTTAACCCTTTATGCTCTCAAAACACATCCCTATATGCCTATAGAAACTCTTCCAGTTGTTTTTTATGTTTCTTCGTACACCCCTCGATGGATGCCTTGCCTCTCAATAACTCTTCTACGGTCTCATTTTCTCTTAAAAATAATAAAACATACTTCTTGTTGGAACTAATCAATTTCTTGGCTTGGTGGGCAATTACTAGTGAAATTTTTGACGTTCCTTTTTATGCATTGATGATGATAAATTTTCCATCCTTGACGAGCGGATATTGGTTATATATTCTCATGAACATTGCATCTTGTATATAAATTTATGGACTCCCAAACACGACTCCACATATATCAAAGGGAACCAAATCTAGTTCTACTTCATCAATAAAATCAACACTAATGGAAAATCTAAGTTTACATTGTTTTGTTACCTTTAGCTCTACATCCTTATTTACCCACCCCAATGGATATGGGTTTAGATTAACAGGAACTTCTAGCCCAAACTTCTTGACCATCTCTATTGCAATGATATTCACCTATGATCCTAAGCCAGATAGAGCATAATCTTTGTCTTCTTGATATGTATCTTTATATGGATAATTTTGATCATTTGTTTCTCTTCCTATTATTGAAGGCTACTCAAATTCACCTCCTTCTGAACTAATGTACAAACGATCTTCTCATCCATGTCCAAGATTATTTCAACTTGATTGATCAAATATATGGCCATAAATTCTTCTTGTTGTTGTCTTTCTTCTTGTTCTTCGAGTTTAGCTTTGGATGCAAATTCCAATACTTCTCCTTTGTATGGCCATCAATGTTATAGTGCTTGTAGTTCTTGCTAGGATCTTTACAGTAATGTGTTGTGGTTGCATTTTTATATTTTTCTCATTTTTTCTTCTTCTTCCCCTACTTAGAAGCATTATTTTTCTCCTTCTACTTCAATCCACTTGATTTCGCTCTCTTCAGGCCTATTTTCTCTAGGTACTATGCATGTACACAAGCCTCATCCACTAATTTGGGCTTGAACAACATCATTTTCTCCCATACATGGTGGTGTAAACCCACCGTATACTTGAGTAGTACATAATATGGGTTATTTGGGGAGATACCCAACAATATGGCCATCTTTCTAAACTCTGTGGTGTACTTCTACATGCTTTGGCCTAGATTTTTTTTGAAGTAGTGCCACTAGATCTATTGGTCCTCTACATACCTAATAGGGTAAAAATGGGACTTAATTAGGGTTTTTAATTCCTCCCACCTAGTCACTGGAGGTTCTCCCTACAACCTCAGGGTCTCCGAGTGGCTTTCCCACCAAGTCAGGGCATGGCCTTCTACATTCAAATGCATAAATGAGATCTTCTGTTCTTCATCAATTTGATGGACACTGAAATATACTTCTGATTTCTACAACTATTGATTCAGCTTCAAAACATTGATCTCACCATGGTATATCTTGATATCAACCTTTCCTTCCATTTTAAAAATGGGTTATGATTGATTCACAACTCTTGAACTAGGTTGATCTTTTCTAGGTTCTTTCTTCAGTTGATTCTTAATTTCTTCCCAATCTCCCGATCCCCCTTTTGATCTACCCTCTACATTTGGACCCCCATCTTCTCTGAATATCTCAAGCTTATTGTTTATGGCTACTAGGAGGATATTTACATTATGACTTGTATCAACAACTTTTTTTTCCAGTTGCGAAAACCTTTCCTTTGCAGGATCACGAAGGTTATTCCTAGATTCGTAGGCCATGATTAAGGTTTTTCAACTTTTTCCTTGGTTAATCTAGATCCCGTTCCAGTATCCACAAAATAGTCAAAGAAAACTTCTCTAATACCAATATGCTCTGAAAATTTTCATGGATATTCCAATGGATAGTTTGTCACAACAGATCTGATAACATTATATTTCAAATCTGAAATTTTATTATATTACAGTTTTATTAGATTTCTAGATCTATAGATTTTACTGTTAATAGTGCATGCATGTGAATGAATATTATGCAGAAAATAGAAAAAAATAAAATAAAATATATCACACACACACATTTGACACAAGATTTTCTTTGGGAAACTCTTTCAGAAGAAAAACCTAGCTGGAAGGTGAGGCTGCTCTGCTTTCCTTCTCTGTCTGGAAATATGGTTGTGAGTAAAAAGGTGTATTGTCTGTGGCCCGTGGGTTGATACAATGCTTAAATATTATTTTTTTGCTATACCTCATATCCCTCTTTCCTATTTTTCCTCTGTTATGGAACAAATTCACTCGAAAGAATGGAATCTGTTTTCCTCCTAATGGCCTAGTTATAACACAACTCAATAGCCAGCTAGTGGTTGGATTTGACTACCTCATTTCTTAACCATAGTTACAATATATTCTCGTCTAGAGTATTTTACATCATAATCACATGTCTAGCCCCTTTTCCATGAATAATGGGGCCTGACATGGCATCCTCTTGAACTATGGTGGATAAAACAAGAAGGTCAACTTTTGAGTGGCATAACTTTCGCATATGGACTTTGATTGATGTGATTCTTGTGCCATTGAAAAGGTCTCTATGTGTAGAATAGTATGAAAAGGTTAAATGTTAAAGAAAAAAATTACCCTAAAGAAACTTCATTTGATTCCTCAAAACGCTCCTGGAAGGTTTCAAACCCTATTTTTCCAAACTAGGTCCTACAAGTAAAAATAGACATATTAGTTGAATCCTCCACTTTTTCCACGATAAACGAATTGATATGGATGATAAACAATATAATGATCCAATATTGATCATTACCCCCAATTTTGTATCCTCAACTTGGCTCCACAAGCATCATCTGACCTCTTCTATGATCACACGTCCTCTATGGACTTCATGCCACAAACATGTTTTGTAGATTTTGTGTCACAAAACCATAGCACGTGAAAAATAACTTCTAACCTCCTTGAATAAATACTTTACCTAACTTCTAAATATATCTAGTTGATTTATATTAGATTAGGTCTACAATTTATGCCAAGTCTGATATGAATAGTGGCTTATTTAGTTCTAGAATTCCAATCTATATGGCCTAAAATCATCAGCTCCTTAGCTCTTGGGGGATTAAATTTAGTTCCACGATACTACATGATATGATCACAAATTCAGATAAATTCTTTTGACATGGAATCATGACCATTGCTGAAACCTTGACTAGTTTTACCATTAATCTTGAATTCATACCAGAGCATTGAGCTAAGGTGTATACTTCCTGCACCCTTAGAAAACCAAATTCTCAGACAAACTTTCTCCAATGCACTTTAAACAACCATCAAATTCTAAACCACGCTAATTGATTCAATTAATATTGATGGTGTACAAGCCATTATGCCGACCCCTTTGCATGATTGAGCTTTAATGAGAAGGGGGGTTTGTGATTTGTCGTATATGAAACTCAACTTACCCTCATCTCTTCTAAGCACACTAAGAGATCACGTGCAATGATAAAATTTGATGGAAAACAATCCATTATGCTCCCCCTCCCTTAGATTTTAACGGGGGGGCAAGAGTCGATAATCTGTCACTTAACTTATGTTGTATTTTCAATTCAAGTTTTTCACTTTCTGCTCACCCCCTGTTGGGTATTTTAATTGTTAGTTAACTTAATTAAATTGTCAAACCAAGGTTATTATACTTATGAAGCATATTTTCACACGATATGCTAGGCGTTTTATTTCTAATCAAGAGATTGAATTCAAATGCAAGTTGTAATTCTAATCTATTAAATTTAAAGGCAATTTGTAAATATAAGCTACTCAAGACTAACTCTCATCAAGTTTATGCACATCTTATTTCCATAAAATTTTGTTCAAATCAAAATAACTTGAAGGCAGTCTATGCTAAGAACTTGTCTAAGAGAAATAATCTATTAAGCATAATGAAAATCTTATGCTACTAAATTGAATTGAGAGACTTATTCTATTTGACATAATTGAAACTTATTCTATAAACTGAATTAAAAGTATATGCTAATTGTTGGGTCTTGAAATTGTCATACATTTCCATTACACTTTCACTATTATGTCCATTATATCACCTCCATTTCACCTTCATTTCACTACCATGTCACTACATTCATCTCACTTTCATTATCATTGGGTCACATTTATGTTTTTCCAAACTTTATTAATTCTTAGCATTTTTAAGTGAATTTGTGGTTAAAAATTAGAAAATAATGTGCATATGCTTATACCTAACAAGTGGGTTGAGATTCTTGGCATGTGTAGGTCAAAAGGAGGCTTCTAGAAAACCTTTATGTGGCACCCTAAGGCCAAATTCGAAATTGAGTGGAGAGGATCATGATATCATGATGATATGTGTCACATTTCCTATTTGTATTGAAACTCTAAGAAGACATGTGTCTTATCATTTCCTATTTTGATTAGAACTCTAGAGGTATAGGGAGAGATTCATGGACTCTCATTAATGATATGACTTCTCATCTTTTCATATAAATAGGAGATCTCTCTCCTTCATTTGGTAGGTTTTTGGTAGTTTTTTAGTCTTAGAAAGCTTTGGAGAGCTTTGTAAACTTTTGTAATTTTGAAGAATTTAATAAAGCTTTGATGTTCTCAACCTGGAAGGAGATGTGAAGTAGATGTCATGGAGCATATTGGAATGTAAGCTAGATTAGATTTTGTTTTGTATTTTTGCTTTAATTTCATTCAAGTATGTCATTTTGTTGTTTTCAAGTTTAATAATTTAGATTTTCCATTCATGCAATTTTAATTCATGCAAGTGTGTTCAACTGGTTGATTGTAGATTTATCTAACTATGTAATCTATGCTTAACAAAATAGTCCAATAAAGTAGTTCTCCTATTTTCCAATTGGTTCTTGGAGCATTAGAGCACACAGTAGATTAGTTTTCCTTTACATGTTTTGTATTTGCTTTCCATAGTTTAATAACTCAGGTTGTAAGTGAATATTTCTGAAAGCCCTTGGTTCACTAAGCGGTGAAGTATTTCATTTATGAATGAGTCTTTCTCTGCATTTTTATGTTTACTTTTTTTCAGAAAAATGAAGCATTGGATCCCTCCAAATGCTATCACAAGGAGGTAGTTATCCCAAAATTGTATAGCAGAGTGATAAAACACTTCATTTAGTTGTTATCATTTTTGTTTTCATTTCATAGTCATTTTGCCGACTTAGATTAATCTAACTATTCAAAGTTTTGATTTGTTTTTATCTAATGTTCATTTCCTTTTCTCCCTTCTTTAGAAATTAGATTTTAACATTAAAAGTCATTAGATTTAGTTGTCCATTAACATTTAGATATTTTAATCTAGAAGCATAACTTTTCTTTCTTAGATTAATTTTCTTAAGCATGAGAAACAAAACCCCCAAAAACAACACAAACTATAAAACAACGAAGTAAGAGAAAGGTTAACTAAGCACATATAGTGCACCACACTTCATCAGTTTACGATACCTGGATTGATAATTTATGTAGAGCAATTTAGGACACTAAATTGACTAGACACTAATTGACTCAAAATAAATCTTATTCTATTGAGCAGAATGAAACTATTCTAAGTACTTTAAAATCAAACCTATTCTAAGAGCACATAAGGAAATCAATTAGAGAGAAGAACCAAAATGAACTTAAAAAGTAGTGATATAAATTAAAAGCCTTTATACATTACTAATGTGCACAACTCTAATTATAACCACTCTAATTATTAACTCTTAAATCTGAGACTACGCAAATAATTCAAATAGATAAACTAATAAAAGAAATATTTTTGGTGTTTTAAGTTTCAATGATGAGCACTCATCTTGTGGCAATCAAGGAAATAGTGAGTAATCTTAGATGTAAAAACAAAACATCTATGAATGATGAATATATAACTAATTACAAATCGAATTGAGACAATTGAAGCAACTTATAAGAAAGAAACAAAATTATATGATTATGCTAGCTTACGACTCTTCAGGAGGGCCTCTTGTTGAACACAAGAGTAAAATAACTCAAATCAATGAATCAATCACAAATGCATATAAGTATAACAAGAACAATGTAATTTTATTTATGAAAGAATATTCTCAGATAGCAACAATTACAAAATAAAACAATTTTCATTTTCTTTTCTTAAAAGCAATTTATAATATCTCTAGACTAATAGCTTAGAAGAATTACAGTTCGAGAAACTAGTTTTTTAATTGAGAACTGAATGTTCTAATTTAAATACGAAACATGCTTCTTATGATTTTCTATGAGAAGAGAAAATATTGAGAATATTTCAGATAAACACATCATAATCTTTATATTCAAGCTTTTCTCATTCAATTCCATGCTTCTTGACAATGAAATTGATTGCCTTCAAATTATGCGCAAGGATAGACTTGTTATAACCAGAGTTGACTTCTAGTTTTACCATCAAAATTCTTGAGCTCTATGACTTTCCAAGTAAGTGTGATAGGTGGATATCCATATTCTCATCATTTGGCATCCACCCATGTATTTGGTTCTCCTTCAAGTTCGTAGGAACCTATCTAACCATGGGCAAAGATGTGGAATTTTTGATTAGCTATGAATTTTGTACATTTCGGTAGTCATAGAGATGTTTTAATAAAATTTCGTCAAGAAAATATATATTATAAGCTATGAATGAATGATACCTTTTATTATGTTTGAGCATAACCTAGATGACCTTGTAGCTTGGAAATGTAGAAAAACTATGTATGAAAAAGATGGAGGTGATGGTAAAAGGATGTTAAAAAGAGGACAATTCAAGACCTCAACATTGCCCCACGTTGAGGATGTTGCATGTCCTCATGCAACAAAACTTCAAAAATGGAGAGATGCCCTGTCACTGAATTGTTTCTGATACTTGGATTAAGACATCCAATCTTGTATACGCTCCATTGATTTTAACATTGAGTTCCCATCTAGGTTTTCTCATTAATATTTTTCCCTACAGGCCCTTGATTCTGTTCTTGAGAATCCCATTGCTTGTTTTTTAGTTTCTTTCTCATTTCATACCAATAACACATCCTTAACAAGATAGTATCACTTTGAGCCTTCAATATTTCATTTTGTGTCTTTACTGCCTCATTCTCTTCTTTTGTATGTTTGTTTAATACTTATAATTAATATATGTCCTTTTATAGAGCATTAACAGTTTCTTGCTCTGTTTGAGGAGTGGTATTGGTTTCCATATTGGTGTAAGGAACTTTATCATGTAAAATATCTTCATAAGATTTAGTTTACAAAGAAGAATTTCCCTTCTCTTGTTCCCTTTGTTCTAATGTCCAAGTAATCATAAATTTGTTGTTGAACATGATCAACTTCATCAGTATTTCTATTTGGACTTGAACTTTCATAAAATGGAGATTCTTCTATTGTCCTTGTACCAACATAGTCTTCTTCATCAATATTAACATTCTCTGGAAATTATTTTCATGTCTATTCACTTGAGCGCTTGGAAATCCATTTTCTCCTTCTTAGCTTTTGTTTTGGTTCCACTATCTTTGACATAACTTTCTTCTTTCTACATTGCTTTTGCAACTTCTAAGGTTCTACCTCAGGTTGCTCTATATTTTGGTGATCTTCTTTTTTTCTAACATTATCTTGAGTATTTTTCTCTTTTACTTCTTTCAAAAAATGACTCAAGAGAACAATGTGCTTTGCTTCTTCAGGAAGAATTTCAGTCTCCAATGGTCCATTATTTGGAAAATCTTCAATTTATTTCTCTGTAGGTTCAGGGTTAGGGTTCTAGGAAAGCGTATGTCGACTCTTCTTGTCTTTTGGTTGCTCCTCTTCCTCTAAAACTTCTATGAAATGCTTTCTAAACAGAAAACTCTTCCAATCATCTCCAATGGTTCTTAGGTGAGCCTCTACAAGAATTTTCACTAACCCATGGTGGTATAAATCCTTGCCAATATCCCTTGAGTCTCTCTATATACTAAAGGCCATTTTTCTAAGGCTACAAATCATATAATATGAAAGATATAACCCATTTCCTCCAATGAAATGAATCAAGAGCTGAGTATGGTGAAAGAACAATGTGCCATATTAGCCTTCACAAGTCAAAAATTTTCAAATAAATAGAAAACAATTC
Source organism: Pinus tabuliformis (assembly GCA_031772625.1). Classification (NCBI taxonomy): domain Eukaryota; kingdom Viridiplantae; phylum Streptophyta; class Pinopsida; order Pinales; family Pinaceae; genus Pinus; species Pinus tabuliformis. Next base: position 851,553,597 of record CM062810.1, on the reverse strand, counting down.
TTCCATTTGGACTTAGGTGAAGTTACTGGTATTCCTTTCTCGAAGGTTGAAGTATCCATACACGGATTAGGGAGGAATATTTTCCATTCATTGTCTTTGATCTTTTGATTTTTGAACCAACTTTCGCCATTTCTAGGCAAGCATGTCACCTCTGCCACTAAAGACTCTGTAATTATCAACTTTATTTCCCCAATCTTAGCTTCTACATTGTTGAAAGCATGATCAAATGTCTTGGTGACTTCAACCTCATACCTATCAAAATTTTTAAATAAAATAAGCCACCCTACTTTCTGCAATTGATCACAGAGTCATTGATAAGCTTAAACAATGTTAACCCCATTATGTTCATACCAAACGAAGACGCCCATGGTGGAACATAAGTTTTTCTCCTAAATTTCCTCTTTCAACAAGAGTAGATGGAGAAATGGATGATGGAATGGAATGGTTCAAATGGTGATTGAGCTATATTGAAATAATTTGTTAAGGAAGTGGATGATTATCAATAAAACCATGCCTCTTATATTGATGATTTGCCATGATTTCAAAGATCCAATTTTATAGGACCGTTAGAATCTAGGTGGTTTTGAATGATTCGTATGTGATGGATAAGGATATGAATATGAGATGGAATATGATTGTAAAGAGGTCATAATTTCACTCATTATTACAAAGGATGTATCATAAACATTTGATAAGGTTATAAATCTATTGCTTCTTAAATGAAAATTACTCTAACGCCCTACATGCATACCTTTTGGTACTAATGTCCTTCTTTTTTGTAGGTCTGAAAAACTTTTGTAGATATCATTTTGGGATTCAGTTGCGTTAAGTAAGTCATTCATGAATGACCATTTCCATGAGAGGTGGTCGTAACTGACTAATTTCTCCTAATTTTTGAATAGTGCACTTAGCACTCATTGCATCGGGTGATGCCCACACGGGTGAAGAAGTGGGATTGAAACTAGTGAAATGAATCACATAGCATCAATCATCACTTCCGGGGCTTGCACCCGGTAACCATGACTTCCCAGGATAAACAAAAATCTTTGGTTGATAACTATGGAGAAGACCTTTTTGTAGCTAAATAGTTAGCAATATCAAAAAATCAAGTAGTTTTCGTAGATACTACAGAATTATATTTGTCAGGAAAAGTATCCTTTACAGGGGTGTCAATATTATCATTTTGCATCCTGGAAAGGAAATCAACAAGTATGTTTTCCTTTCCTGGCCTATCCATGATGGTAATATTGAATTCATATAATGATAATATCCATCTTGTAATCCTGCCATTAATAATTGGTTTATTCATTAAATATCTAATAATAAAATGATATGTATGAATGAAATTTTCATATCTATTAATGTAATGTTGAAACTTATTAATGGCATGAACACAAACTAAAAAATCATTTTCTGTAACTATATAATGTAACTCTGTAGGAGTCAATTTTTTACTTGTATAGCAAATAACATAATGAGTCAAGTCTTTCTATCCCAATACAACTCCTAAAGTTGTATTTGAAGCATCAGTTGAGATATGAACTGGGAGAGACCAATTTTTCCCTCTTAAAATGGCTCTTCCGTAATTTTTTGTTTCAATGATTTAAATGCCTTTTGGCAGTTAGAATTACAATACTTTGTAAGAAGTTTAAAGACTGGAGAAGTTATTTTTGTGAATTTTTCTATGAATCTTGTATAATACCCTGTAAAACCAAGAAAATTTCTAACATTTCTTTGACAAGTGGGAGCTAAAATTTTGGAGATTACCTCTACCTTAAATGTATCCACCTTGATTCCAACACCTGAAATATGATGCCCCAAAAAAGAATCCCTCATTAAAAATCATAAAACATTTTTCATGACTCAATGAAATATTTGCTTCTTTGCATCTAATGAGAATTTTTTCTAGTTTACCCATAGCTTCTTCAAAAGTGTTTTCCATAGTGAAATCATCCATGTAAACTTCTACACAGTCATGAATCAAGTCAAAAAACATACCTAGAATTACTCTTTGGAATGTTGCAGGTGCATTACATAACCGAAAAGGAAGTACCATGTAAGCATACGTACCTCATGGACATGTAAAAGTTGTTTTGTATTGATAGTCTGGGGCCAGTGGCATTTGGTTATATTAATTGAAACCATCAAGAAATGAAAAATATTTCTTCCCTACTAAAGTATCTAATACTTGATTAATGAAAGGTAGTGGAAAATGATATTTTAAAGTAGCATAGTTTAGTTCTCTATAATCAATGCACACACTCCACTTTCCATTATTCTTAGGAACAATAACTAAAGGTGAGACTCATTGGCTATATGATATCGAGTAAACGAAATTCACATTAAACCATTTTTGCAATTCCTCCCTAACAATTTCTCTCAGATTAGGATTCATCCTTCTCTGAGGTTGTCTCATTGGTTTGACATTTTCTTGAATATAAATATGATGCATACATGTATTAGGGTCAATTCCATTCATGTCAGTGTATTCCCATGCATATGCAAAATAATATTTCTTGTAGATTCTTTATCAGTCGTTTCTTTTGAAATTCTTCCAAGTTATTATTAATCTTTAATGGTTTACTTAGAAAAATTTCTACTAAAGAATTTCCAAACTTTTCCATAGAATGTAAATCTACTTTAGATTGACGAGATGATAAATATTCAATATTACATTACTCTTGAAAACTTTGATCTTGTTCACAAAATGAAGAATGTAATCACCCCGTCCCACATTTACCCAATTTCACTTCCTTGCGAGGGTAAACATGAGATGAAGAGTTACTATGACATGACTCCACCTCCAAGCTTCAATTATGCAAGAGGGGCTGACAACTGACTTCTCACAAACATCACTCAAGGCTATATGAGACTCACGGACTAAAGGACCACCCCAAGTGACTAGAACCTGAGATGGGGCTGATTTTCTCACAATTTAAGCCCCAATCACATACACAACAAGAAAAGGATGTTGTTATAGGGCTCCAACCACACGCATGACACTGCTTCCATGTGGTTATAGCCCAAAATCTCCAGTTCAGAGGGTGAGGTCATGAGATCTGAGGCACTTTTCCAGCCCAACCTCCAGACCACTCCCCAAAACTGTTTGTAACTTCCCAGAATGATAAATGATATAATGATGAAACCATTCATACAAAAATTGAATAATAACTAGACCGATAGATGCCTAATCCATAACAGACATTTTTTCAAACACATGGAAAACATAAGAGTTACAGGTCATGATTGCATATTTGATCATAAGATTATGAGATTATTCTAAGAATGACCAATACGAATCTATGACCTCTCTATATAGCTACAACAACAATTATGAGTCCATACATTAATCAATCAATCAATAAATAAAAAATTCATGATAAGAGCCATAGATGTAAGACATCATATAACCAGCATATAACCAGAAAATAACCAATATAAAAACCATGGAAACTCAGTCATAATATCACCAATATAATACAATAAATTCTCATAGATCATAATAAGGAAATGTTTCATCTTGACATAGAAAAATACCAACCAAGTCAGAGACTTGTAGGTTTTAACCCCATATAGAAATTACCTACATACAATTCTAGAACACAGAACATAAACAATGCGAGAGCATAACACATAAAACACATATATAGAGAGATTTTCCCCTGGATCCCAAAACTGGGACTGCTAGCTTGATTTTTCATTATTTTCCTTTAAATGTTACAATACATATTTAGAGATGTTGAAGCATCCAATACCATGGATCGAAAACCATCGCGTCCAAAACCATAGACCAAAAACCATCGCGTCCAAAGCCATTGACCGAGAACCATCGCATCCAAAACCATGTTTGAAAAATCATGCACAAAACCATAGGTAGGTTTTCCCAACCTAACATAGGGTCCAAAACCTGCACCCCTCAAACCCCCTGTGACTCCCCCTGCTACGCAATCGGTGCAACAAAGGGGGGGCTTCGCCCCCCTTCTAACCCCCTAGTTAACTATATGGGCTAGTCTTGTAAAGAATATAACACAACCCAACATTCTCCCACTTGTTGTTTTCTTTCCACAAGGGCCCACAAGAGAGCTTAGTCATTTATCCAACCCTGCAACGCCCATTGTTTCTCTACAACAACAAGACTTCTTAGAGCTCACAAATTTTGTCAATGCATCTGCAGTATTCTTCGAAGTGTGCACCTTTACCAGCAACACCTTTTTTTCTTGTATCATATCCCTCACAAAGTGATACTGAACATCAATGTGTTTTGTCTTTGAATGATATGTAGGGTTATTTTCCAAGAAAATTGCACTTTGGATGTCATAGTCTATCCTTATAGCTCCATGTACTAACCCCATACTTGAACACAATCTCTGCAACTAAACTGCTTCCTTGCTTGCATGAGTGGCTGCCATGTATTCTATCTATGTAGTTGATAGTGCCACTACAGATTGTTTCTTACTCATCTAACTGACTGCACATCCAAATAGGTTAAACACATACCCACTTGTAGATCTTCTTTGATCCAGATCTCTAGCCCAGTTTGCATAAACTAATCCATGAATATCCAACACTTTGTCCAATCCTGGTCTTCCTTGGTAGCATAAACCATAATCACGAGTGCCACACAAATACCTGAAAACCAACTTCACTATTGTCCAGTTCTCCTTCCTTGGTTTTGACATAAACCTGCTCAATACTCCCACTGCATGTGTAATGTCTGGTCTAGGACATACCATCACATACATCAGGCTACTGACTGCACTTGCATATGGAACATGGGACATGTCCTCTTCCTCTTCTTGTGTCTTGGGACACTGTTCAACAGATAACTTTACACCTATAGGAATAGGAACCTTCACTGGTTTACTATCCTGCATATTACACCTCTATAATATTGTCGTGACATACTTCCTCTGGTTTAATTAGATCTTCCTCTTTGTCTGATCTCTTTTAATTTCCATGCCCAAAATATAGTTTGCATCACCAAGATCTTTCATGTCGAATTTGGAGGACAAATCGGTCTTCAAATCCTGGATAATTTCGTTGTCATTTCCAACCAGCAACATATCATCCACATATAAGACCAGATAAATAACACAGTCACCAATTAATTTAAAATACACATAGTGATCTACTTTGCTTCTGGTGAAGCCAAGTCCTCGTATAAATGTATCAAATTTCTGATACCACATCCTTGGTCACTATTTTAACCCATACAGAGACTTCTTTAACTTGCATACCAGTTCTTTCTTACCCTTCACTACAAAGCCTTCAGGTTTCTTCATGTATATATCCTCTTCCATATCCTCATGAAGAAATGATGTCTTCACATCCATCTATTCTACCTCAAAATCAAAAGCATTAGCAATAGATAAAAGTAATCTAATAAAAGTTACCTTGGCAACAGGAGAAAAAATATCACCAAAATCAATTTTTGGCACCTGGGAATAACCTTTTGCTACCAACCAAGCTTTGTATTTCTCTAGCTTTCCTTCTACATTTGTCTTCTTCTTGAACACCCATTTGCTGCCAATGGGTTTCCTTCTAGTCGACAACTCCACCAGATCCCAAGCCTCGTTTTTGTGCAAAGATTCCATTTCATCAACCATGGCCTCTTTCCAGAGTTTTCCATCCTCTGAATCTACTAATTCCTTCACAGTTCTGGTATCATCATGAGTAATAGATAAAGAAAAATTTGAACAAAAAGAATATGGACTATACCTTTCTGGTTGCCTTTATTCTCGAACTGATCTTCTCACACCCGTAGTTTGTGGCTCTTCATATTCTATTTCCTCCTCTGCTGTAGAGTCTGATTCTTCCTCCTTTAGCTCAAACTCTATCTTCTCAGGTTCCTATGGTTGGAATTCATGTTTAATAACATCTTTCACCTCTCTAAACACCACATCTCAGTTGTACACAACCTTCCTTGTTACTGGGTTCCAAAACTTATAACCCTTTGTTAAAATTGGCAACTAGGTCCAAACTCCATGTGGGTCATATTATTCATGGCTAATAATATTTTTATTAGATTCCTTTCATTGAGAGGTGTAGGATTGATCTAAATATCATCTGATTCCGATAAGTATTTATGGAGATATGAATTTATTTTGATTATGGAATTATTATCAAGGCGACCTACAACTCATGTAGGCTCAGAAGCCCAATAGTTGTATCTATTCAAACATCAACAGTTGTGTATAAATACAGGAGGACTTTTCCTCATTTGCACTCACTCATCTCATCACATCTCTCTCTCTCTCTCTCTTACGCAGAAAAGAGGCTCTTCTCTACTGTGCAGAAAAGAGTCTCTCTCTCAAACCTAGTTTGAAGGAAGCTGCTAAAACTGAAGTTGCAATTGCAGATCCAAACTTTGACCAGTGTGGACCATCAAACATCCTCTTCTGAATTGTTTTTTAGGTTCATCTGGACCTCCTCTGAAAACCGCAACTTTTGGTGGTGGAATCAAGCCGATCTGACGGTCAGTTTGCGAGATATCGATTGCCCTAGTTTTGATGATGAAGCTGCTAATGCTGATGTTGCTGATCTAGGGTTTGCTACTACTGATATAAATCAGATTTATTGTATTATTTCTCTCTTCTGAATTATTGAAGATAAAAGAAGATTTAATCAAAGGGTTTCCCCACACATTGTGGGGTTTGTCCTTGGCTAGCCGCCACATCTTGTGTCTCTTGTCTTGGCTTGTTTTCCGTTGATCCTTTAATGTTCTATCTGCACTTTACTTATGCACATGTGATTGCTAATCTATGAATAATAATAAGAAATAAAAGAAAATTGATATAAGCATAAAACATACCATAACTTAACACCCTTTAAACCATCCTTATACCCAATAAAGATGCACTTTTCAGATTTACTATCCAACTTGGTTCGTTTCTCCTTTGGAACATGTACATATGCATCACATCCAGATACCCTCAGATGTGAAAGAGAGGGTTTCTTACCAGTCCATACCTCTTGTGGAGTCTTATCCTCCAACGCTGATGAAGGTGATCTATTGACCAGGTAACATGCTATCTCCACCGCCTCTGCCCAGAATTCTTGTCATAACCCGGCACCACTAAGCATGCTTCTTTCCCTTTTCATCAACGTCTTGTTCATTCTTTCTGCAACTCCATTTTGTTGAGGTGTATATGGAGTAGTCTTCGAACATGCTATACCACACTTCTTACAGAATTCTTCAAATTCCTTACTGCAAAACTCTCCACCATTATCTGTCCTCAGCACCTCTATCTTCTTCTCTGTCTAGTTTTCCACCAGAGCCTTAAATTCTTTAAACTTTTCAAAGACTTCAAATTTCTTCTTAATGAAATATATCCATGTATTCCTTGAGAAGTCATCTATAAATGATACATAGTACACATACTTACCTAGTGATGGAACCTTCACAAGTTCAAACACATCACTATGCACAAGCTCTAGTATTTGTTTCGCCCTCTTACCACTAGAGGGGAAGCTCACCCAATTCTGCTTGCCATATACACAATTTTCATAGAAATCAAAATCCAGAGAGCTATTACTCATACTTTCTACCATACCTTTACCATGAAGTATTTGAAGGCCCTTCTCTCCAATATGTTCAAGCCTTTGATGCCACAACATGGTCTTCTCTCCAAAGACCACTAGATTTTCTACTCCACTTTCAGGAACCACAGAACTATTGCACCCATCAACAATAGTTCTACCTTGCATCTTGTACAGAGTTCCAATCCGAACTCCCCGCATCAATACTAGTTCCCCCCAAACCATCTTTTAGGTATCCTTCTCGAACACTGTTTTTACACCTGCATCATCTAGCTTGCTTACACAAATCAGATTTCTGGCCAATGCAGGAACATGTAGAATGCTCGGAAGTGTTCTAACCCTTCCACCTTGCAACCTCAACTTTAATTTTCCACGACCAATGATTCTAGCCTTCCTATCATCCACTAAGAAGACATCACCACCATCGTATTTCCCATACTCACAGAACCACTCTCTATGGGGAGTGAAGTGAAAGGATGCACCTGAGTCAATCAAACATGCCTCATGATCTACATGTGTACCTGAAGAAGCCAAGTACACATCCCCACCTTCATCTGAGGTGGTTTTCACCTCTGCAGAAGGAGCATCATTAGATCCCCTTCCTTTATCGGGAGCTTTAAATGTATAGTCCCTTTTGTAGTGCCCTTCCTTTCCACATTTCTAGCACACCACCTTTACAGGTTTTCTTGGAGATTTAGATCTCCCACTCGATGACTTAATTTTGTTTCTATTCTGGGACTATCCTCATATAGACAAGGCATCACCAGTCTGGCTCTCCATATTTTTCCGTCTCATATCCTCCGTTAGCAAGGACGAGACTATTTCATCAAACGACAAGGCAGTTGTATTGCTACCTATTTTAATAACCAAACTATCCCATGAATCTGGTAGAGAACACAACAAACTGATGTACTTATCTTCATCTGAAATTTTAATATCAATAGACGATAACTAACTTACCACAGTATTAAACGCATTTAGACGCTCTATCACTGAGTCTCCATCTTTCATCCTCAGGTTATACAGCTTTTTCCATAGGAATAGTTTATTCACCAGAGACTTAGATTGGTACAAATTCCTTAACTTGTCCCACAAAGCCTTCGTTGTAACTTCCCCTGATACATTCAGCAATACTAAATCAGAGACACACAACAGTATTGTGCTCTTTGCCTTCTAATCCAACCTCTTCCATTCTTCATCGGACACTCTCGTTGGTTTAGTACCTGGATCTACCACGATCCACTGATATTTATCCACCAACAGATCCTCCATCTTGAGGTTCCATAACTCAAAACTTTGACCATTAAATTTCCCAATCTCTATCTTTCCACTGCTCACCATCTTGTTTCACCACCAAAATCGATCTCGTAGATCTCCCACTCAATAGGGTCTACCACAGGCCCGAGTGAAACCCCTCACCAACAAAGGCGTCCCCTTGAAGGCAAAACAACTCTGATACCAAATGTAGGTTTTAGCCCTGTATAGAAATTACCTGCATACAATTCTAGAACATAGAAAATAAAAAATTTGAGAGCATAACACATAAAACACATATACACAGAGATTTTCCCCTGGATCCCAAAACCAGGACTACCAGCTTAATTTTCATTATTTTCCTTTCAAAGTAACAATACATATCTATACATGTCGAAGCATCCAATACCATGGACTGAAAAACATCGCGTCCAAAACCATGTACCAAAAACCATCGCATCCAAAACCATGTGCGAAAAATCATGCACAAAACCATAGGTAGGTTTTCCTAACCTAACATAGGGTCCAAAACCAAAAACATTCGGGGCGCCGCCCCAAACCCCATAGAGTGGGGTTACCTGCACCCCTTAAACCCCCTATGACTCCCCCCGCTACACAATTGGCACAACGAAGAGGGGGCTTCACCCCCCTTCTAACCCCCCGGTTAACTATGTGGGCTAGTTGTGCATAGAATATAGCACAACCCAACAGGACTCCCACGTACCACCAAACAATATATTAAGCTGATCAAAATATCTCTTTTAGTTAATTAAGCCTGCGCCAAATTCCAAGCATGAATGTGGGATCTCATGGAATAAACCAAGACAAAACCAAACCAGGGCTTCCAAAGGCCAAACCACATCAACCCTCATCCATAGTGATTCCATCTACATGGTCGGACATTGCTAACACAAACTATATTAGACTCTACCCAAACTGTCTAGGGCTCTAGAAACTAGTAACTCAACCCACAACCTTCCAGCACTCCAAAGCGTTTGTTCAACCTAGCTTCAGGAGTAAGTAACTCAACCCACAAAGGGATCCAATGTATTTGTCCTAACCTAGGCTCCATGACTAGTAACTCAACCCAAGTTGTTCCAGTGCTTTCGGAGCATTTGTTCCAACTCAAATCTACAAGGAACATGAGCAAAAATCATAAAAAAAATCAAATGGAAAACCCACAGCAAGATGGTTAACCAAGAAATGGAAAAGAAAGGCTAAAACTACTATCAATATAGGAAATCCTCTATGCCAATGATAAGACATAACCAGATAATCACATGCATATACCATGCATCCACAAATCAATAAGGAAATCACACATGCAACCTATTACCTACAAAGCAATCCAACTATAGTTGTCAATCTACTAGTTCCCTTGCGCTTTCCTTCACCTCCTTCCTCTAAATCCATGTGAAACTAGAATGTTCCAAGCATGCTCCAAGAATTCTCTAAGAGTGCAATATTATGAGAGAATGAGACAATAGAAGAGATCTCAACCAAAAACTATCAAAAGACTCCCTTGCCAGAAAGCACACTGACAAAAATATATGAACTGATCCTTAGAAGCCTTTTTATCATTGAGGCCTTTATTTTCTTCATTTTTCCCTCAATTTCCTTCTCATGAAAATATGTGTCTCTTCACCTTCCTTTTCTCCTATTTTCCTTTATTTCATAAATAAAATTCTAACTAATGTCACTTTGTCTTTGCTAATGCCTTTGCCAATTTCCATAGCCATAAATTAATCACCAATGATACCCATCACTATGTTTTGCCCAACGTTCAGCTTGGAATATGTGTCCCATGACCTTGGTCTTATTTTATTTACATGAAAATCACCAAGGGTTGTTACAAACCCCTCCCTCTTGGGGGAACACCATCCTTGGTGTTAACTGACATTATTAAACCAACAAAACACATGTTTCCCATGGAGCTTTATAACACAACTCGATGCAGCATTTACATCATATCATATTGTCGAGACCATGACCATCATAACATGAACACCATATCTCTTATTAAAGCTTTATAACATAGCTTGATATGGTATTTACAACATATATATTCATATAGATATAACCAACACAACATCAAACAAATACTTGAATACATCCACTCAACTAGAAAATAGAGAAGGATACATAGCCCACATCTGATCAACCATTTCCCATGTAGATTCATCGGGCCCAACATGCTTCCACTACACTTCAACCTACTCGATTTCTCTATTCTAGAGCATGAGCTATTTCCATTGCAATAATCATTATGGTTATGGCTGGAATTCTCCCTCTGGTTCCACCTACAATATAGACTAGTTAATCACATGATCAACATCTTGGGTATACTTTTTAAGCAATGAAACATGGAAAACATCATGGAATTTCACTATCGGAGGCAATAAAAATTGGTAGGCCACTGGTCTAATCCTCTCAAGGATTTTGAAAGGCTCTCAATACTAAGGTGCCATCTTGGCACATGACCCAATCCTTGAGGAGCTCTTCTTGGGTTTGATGTGCAACTGCACATGTTCCCCAACCTGAAACTCCGTAAATACCTTGTGCTAATATGCATAACTCTTCTTCCTATCCTATGTTACCTTCAAATTCCTTTTAATAACCTGCATTTCCTATTATATCTCTACCAATATGTCAATCTTATCCATTGGAACACTCTAGCTGCTAAGAGTATTACAACTCTGCCCATAAAGTGCCTCAAATAGACTCACCTTCAAGGACTCCTAATACTCGTTTTTATATGCAAACTCAACCAGTGGAAGATACTCCTCTCATTTCCTTTGTTGATGCATAACATACATTCTCAACATGTCCTCAACAATCATGTTGACCCTCTCTACATGTCCATCTAGCTGCAAATGATAAGTTGTATTAAAATCTAACTTTGTTCCCAAACCTGCAAACAACTCTTTCCAAAACCTGGAAGTGAACTAGGCATCTTTATCAGATACTGTTATAGCTTTGATACCACTTGTTATAGATCTGATATGAAAATATAAGATAATGCAAATAAACCCAGAAATAATGTGAAATGATTATTTATTGATCAAATCCTTAAGGTAGGGCAACACCATATATTCACTCCTTAAGGAAGAAGAACACTCCATAAGCCATATGTCTGTTCATACAATATTCCTTGACACCCCTCCTTGACAATGGAGTCTCTAGCCTCTATATAGGCCTCATACATACAATACCATGGGTCATTACCATGGTTCCCTCATACCATCAAACTAATACCATGGGCCCATTACATTATTACTAACTACTTGTGGTCCCTTACATGATATGGGTTAACCACCTTATTTATTACTATGGCCCATCCCATTATTACATTATTACCTTGGGTACCTCCCTTGGTACCCCATATTAGCCCCCTAGGTATATAACATTCCACCCCCCTTAGCATGTTTCGTCCCTGAAACATGGGAAGAACAAAAATAATAAGATCTACTCAAAAGAGTAGTCCACTGGTACCATGCACGTGCATCTAGCCATCCAAGAGAAAGGTGAACCCTCAATCTCACTGGTGCCTCGCTCGCTTGAGATGGAAGTTGACCGTGGTAGCTCTTCTGTGTTGATGTGTAGTAGGTGGATCTTCGCTCTTCGTTATCCGTCATACGGGGGTTGTTGTCCTTGTGGCTAATTGGTTGCCATATTATTGGTTGTTTTATTGCGGGGTGATGTGGGTGATGATATGTTGAAGTTTTAACCCATGATGTCATTTTCTTTAATTCACCCTACTGTGGTGCCTGTTGTGGTGTCTTCTTTTCCAATATGACTTCAACCACTGAGCCCTCTTCTGATGTACTTGTAACCTTTTCTGCTTCAACCTCTGTTTGTGTTTGGTTGTCGATCATCAAAGGCTCATCATCTGATATGCCAGTCCCTGAAACATATTCTGCTTCAGCCTCCATGTACTCTACATGTTTATTGATGAAAATATCCTGTAATGTGATTTTCTTCTTTTTATACCAGAGCTTCAGGAATTTCTTCTGCACATTAATATTGATAGTACCCGCAGATTCCATCCAAGGATATCCCAAAACAACATCCATATTATCCATCTCTGAAGTATAAAAATCACCATGCAACACATACTTATCCATAGAAATCTTCAAATCCTTATACACTAGAACATCCTCATTATCCACTTGTGTGTTTTCAATGTGTTTCGCTGGAATTTGCAATTTTTTTGCCAAATTAACATTGATGGAATTATACTTGCAACTAGGATTTATAGAAACAATGATCTTCTCTTTCTGAATCAATCCATGAACCTACAATAAGGATATACCAGTATGAAATAGCCCCACATGTTTCCCCTTATCTTGTTTTCTAGCCTGAGACCATTTTTCTAAAAGAAGTTCTTCTAATTTTTCATGAGGAAGTTGCGTCACTAAATCAGCAACTGAGTCCCACCATTTAGCAGCTTCATCTTTTAGATTAACTAGTAGGCAAATTACCCAAAATTGTTTGCGTCGCGATTTGTGATATTCTATAAATTCTTCAATAGTAGGACCCTTATCATTCCCTGTAAAAAATTCCTTGCTAGAAGCCATGAAGGTTTGGAAAAAATTCACTTACTTGGCGAAAATTTGAAATTGTCACAGTTTAGTCAATATTGCTCAGAATTCGTATTATGATCTGTTTTCCGAAATGGAACAATCATTCTGCATCTGCCAATGTGATAGGAATCTTGAAACAAGCACTAGAATTTCAGATCTGCGCTGCAACTCTCCCGCCGTCACCAAAATTTCTGCAAAAAGAGATGATTTTAAATCAGCGATATCTCCCTCATCTGGACTCCGATTCGACTGATTGTTTTTTTGAAATTAGGTATTTTTTCACAAATATTCCAGATATACCATTATATTTGGCAGAGATTGCACCAGGACATCCAAATCTACGCCACAAACTCACTGCCCTGAAAAATTGTCTGCAACACCACTGATTTTTAGATCAGCGATATCTCCTTCATCCGGACTTCGATTCAACCGATTTTATTTTTTTAAATCGGCTTTTTTTCACAAAGAATCCAGATCTACAATTAGATTTTGTAGATATTGCACCAAAACATACAGATCTGATCTGCAAACTCGCTGCCCCCGAAATCCTGCAAAAAAAAAAATATTTCTTCACTTGTTTGCTCAAGAAAGTGCTCTGATACCACTTGTTATAGATATGATATGAAAATATAAGATAATGCAAATAAACCCAGAAATAATATGAAATGATTCTTTATTGATCAAACCCTTAAGGTAGGACAACATCATACATTCACTCCTTAAGGAAGGAGAACACTCCACAAGCCATATGCATGTTCATACAATATTCCTTGACACCCCTCCTTGAAAATGGAGTCTCTAGCCTCTATATAGGCCTCATACATACAATACCATGGTTCCCTCATACCATCAAACTAATACCATGGGCCCATTACATTACTACTAACTATTTGTGGTCCCTTACATGATATGGGTTAACCACCTTATTTATTACTATGGCTCATCCCATTATTACATTATTACCTTGGGTACCTCCCTTAGTACCCCATATTATCCCCCCTAGGTATATAACAGATACAATCTTCTTAGGAACACCATGCAACCTCACTATCTCCCTAATGAAAATATGAGCTATGTCACTAGTTGAATTCATATACTTTACTGTAATGAAGTGAGCTACCTTCCTTAACCTGACAACCACAACCATGATGTAATAATTTTTTGTGGATGTCCTCGACAAACCTATAATGAAGTCCATGGAAATGACCACCCATTTCCATTCTAGGATTGGAATTGGCTACAATAACCCACCTGGATGCTTACACTATGATTTTATCTACTAACATCCCAAACAACTCGCAACCAACTCAGCCACATATTTATTCAAGGTTGGCCAATGATATAACTTCTGCACAACTGCCAAAGTTTTCTAATATTCGGGCAACCTGAATATGACTTGAAATGAAATTCTCTCAAGATAAGATTCTTGATCTCACTGTTGCTTGACGCATAGGTCCTATCTCTAAATCTAACCAAACCATTTGTTTTGAGATGCTAATCCACATCCTAATCACCTATACCCTGTTGTTTTAACCTATTCTTAAGTTGTTGGTACTTGTCATCTTGTTGTCCCTCCTACAATATCGGATCCTACAAATATGTCCCATAATAACTCACCGTTGTAATGTGATTTACTTGTACTCTTCTACTAAGAGCATCTTCAACCATGTTCTATTTACCATTAATTTACCTGATCTTGAAATTAAACTCACTAAGAGTAGCCAACAATTTAGTGTTTCTTGCATTCAAATCAAGTAGGTCAAATCAATGCCTCATCCCACTATGATCACGCATCAAAATGAACCTCGTGCCAAGAAGATAATGTCTCAACTTCTTCAAGGCATGGATGATAGCTGCCAACTCAAGCTCATGATTCATATAGTTCTTCTTATGCTCATTCAACTTCCTTGACTCATAGCATACTACCTATCCTTCTTGCATTAGAACTCCACCAGGTTCCCTCTTGCAAGAATCTATACATAGCACAAACTCTTTATCTAGATCTGCAATCTTCAAGACTAGAGCATTTGTAAGTAACTACTTCAACTACTCAAAACTAGTTGCACATTCCTCTATTCATTCAAAATTCTTTGCAATTATGTAATAGGATAGGCAACCCGTGAGAAGTTCTTGATGAACCTCATGTAGTAACCTGCTAGTCCCATTAATGATCTGACCTCATCTACATTCCTAGGTGTTTCCCACTCCATGATAGATCTGATCTTTCCAGGTCCACTATTATGTCTTTATTAGAAACAACATGTCCCAAGTAATGAACTTTTGACTAAAAGAAACTCTACTTGCTAATCTTGGCTTACAACTGATTCTCTTTCAACAATCTCAATAATGTTGCTAGGTTTTATTCATGCTCTTCCTCATTCTTAGAATATATCAATATATCATCAATGAACATTATCACAAAGTTTTCCAGATAAGGATGCAACACATTATTCATCAAACACATGAAAGTAGTTGGAGCATTAATCAAACCAAAAGGAACCACAAGAAAATCATAATGCTCTTACTTGTTATGGAACGTGGTTTTGTAGATGTCCTGTTCTTTGATATGTACTTGATAATATCTTGATCTAAAATCAATATTCGAGAACATTGTTTCTCCCTTCAACTAATAAAATAAATAATTGATCATCGACAACAAATACATGTTCTTGATCGTCACCTTTTTCAACTGCATGTAATCAATACACAACCTAAAAGTACCATCCTTCTTCTTCACAAACAATATTGGTACAACCCAAGGCAACACACTTGGCCTAATTTATCCCTTGTCAAGAATTTCCTTAAGTTGCAACTTCAGTTCCACCAACTTTGGAGTGCTCATACTCTATGATGCCTTAAATGCTAGTGTTGCTCCTAACATCAACTCAATAGAAAAGTCCATTTCCCTATGAGGTGTTAACTCTAAAATCCTTACTAGAAATACATCCTGAAACTGCTACAAAACCAGACACCTCTTCAATACTTCAATATCCTCAACATCCTTCCCTTTGTCACTAAAAATATGGACTACACACACTACACATCATTTACTACTACTGCATTTTCCCTACATAGTTGTAACCATTCTCACTGATGTAGGTCTCTTCTTACCTTGTAAGATTATCCTCTCTCCATCATCATATAGGAACTCAATAGCCTTATCATAGTAATCCACTTTATTCCTATGAATGTACAAACAATCCATAGCCAAAATAATATTTTATGATTCCAATAGACGTACATTTAGATGTGTTGTTGTGAACATACCTTTCAACTCAAATGCACAAGATCTTAGCCAATAATGAACTATTTTCTTAGTACTTGTATCCAACTACACCAACGAATATTATACATGCATTTCTTTATTCAAGAAACACTTAGCGACCAGGTCAATACTGATATAACTATAGTTATAGATCCATGGTCAATCAAAATAGGAAAAACTTGATCACAAAACTTAACTTCCATCTTGATAATAAATGCATGATGACCAGACTACCTATTATCCAATGTTTCATGAATCTAGGGAATACTTTGTCCAACATCTCCAACTGTCTATGCCTCCTGAGCATTGTAAATATGAGGTTTGACACCTTGATACTATGGAAAATATCTCCTATGATGATCCTTTCCACAATTCCAACACTACAAAGGTTTCCTTCCATGACCCTTGTCCTACTCCTTAGGCTGAAATCCCTATCCTCTGCCAACTACCTTAAATTTCCTGTATGGCATCACATTCTCTTTGTTACCTGCATCCTAACGTATTCCTTGCTTCTTATCATACTTTCCCTTAGTTATCCTTACCTTTCCAATCATGATTAGGCTCTGAATTACACTTACTAGACTACTCATAACAATGCTTTAAATTTCTAATTACTTCCTCCAATATCCGAGGCTCATCATACTCAATCCAATCTTTAAATTATAATGTCAATCCATTAACAAATATTTTAACCTTTGTTTTCTCATCCTCAAAGTATGGCACATACCTCAACAGCTCCTAAAACTTAGTCATATACTCTTTGTCTGTCATAGATCCTATCTTCAACTCGTAGAACTCCTTAGCATTACCATCATAGTATCTCTCTGAAAATTGCTTCTTCCTAAAAAGTCTCTTGAACTCATGCCAACACAAATCCTCTGTCTTGATGCCTCTGACATGCTTCACATCTTCCCACCAGATGTCTACTTTCCCTTTGAGACTGAAAATGGTTATCCTGGATTTCATATTCTTTGTATAATCATGCAACTCGAAGAACTTCTTCATCCCAATAAATCATGCTTCTACATATTCCAGTTTCTTTAGCTCTCCATCAAATGTAGGAGGCTTGTCTTTCTTGAACTCATCCAGAAAGAACTGCTTCTCGTTCCTCCTTTAAGGATGATAACAGTGATGACCATGTTGTCTCTCTGATCTAGAACTAGAATAGAATACATAACCACTACCTCTCCTTTCAGGTGTATCCAACCATCTGCCACCTCTAACCATGTCATATTTTTCCGACATGTTCCCTCCATGAGACTTGCTACAATATTCACCATTTTTCCTTCCCCCCTGTCCATAACTAGTATGTGGTTGTCCTGTTTCTGAAAATATGATAAACTCTGAAGAATCATTGCATTGACTCTTCTTGTTTCTCCCGTCCCGTGGAAATTCTTTCCTGTCACTGAATGATTCTTTCATTATCCACCTTACAACTCCTAATATTTTCCTTTAAAATTCTCAAGGTATATGCTATGTCAAGAGATTATTCATCTTTTTGTTGCTCATATAATATATAAGGAGAGTCACATGAACTATAATCCACCATTTTTCTTGTCTTCTGTGATCTTCTACTTCTTGCAAAAATACCATGTCAAATATCAAAATATAAACATAATAAAACATCCCTCTGTGAAGTTCAGGGGAGGTTATCTCATCTGCATAGTCAATCTATATTAGCAAAACATATGTATATATAATGAAATCAACATATCGATTGTCCCAACATCAACATCATGACGACACAAAACCACAACAATGACCATCACAATTCATGCACAACAAAGGGAAGGGCGCAGTTATAGAACTCCCCAACCACACGCACAACAAGGAAAGGGCACAGTTATAGAACTCCAATCGCACGCATGACATAGCTTCCATGTGGTTATAGCCCAAAATATCGAGTTCAGAGGTGCGGTCTAAAGGTCTACGCCACTTTTCCAGGCCATCCTCCAGACCACTGCCCAAAATTTCTTGTAACTTCTCATAATGATAAATGACATAATGGAAAATCCATTCATATAAAACTTGAACAGGTACTAAACCCATGCAAAAATTTCATCAAACACATGGAAAACAAAAGAGTTATAGATCATGATTGCATATCTAATCATAAGAGTTTGAGATTCTTTTGAGAATGACCAAGAAGGCTCTATTCCCTTTCCACATAATTGCAACAACAATTATTAGTCCATAAATTCATCAATCAATCAATAACTAAATGATTCATTACAAGAGTCATAGATGGAACACATCATATAACCAACATATAAGGAGAAAGTAACTAGCATAGTAACCATGGAAACTCAACCATAATATCACCATTATAATACTAAAAATGCTCATATATCACAATAATTAAATGTCTCATATTAACATAGAAAAATACCAACCAAGTCAGGGACTTCCATGCACCACCTAATGATGGACTAGGCTAAACCAAATTTGTATTTTAGCTAATCACCCCCGCACTATTTTCCAAGCACGAATGTAGCAAAATATGATGGTAGGCTAACCCGATAATGAAATATAAATCAAAGCAGAATAGTATAACCTACTTCTACTATCAATTTGTGGAAGCTTAAATATCGAGCTGAACAATATAACCAAAAGAAGAAGAAATTCATAATACACATGAAAATACTTTGGGGAAATCCTTAGCTAAAAACCCCACTATCTGTATTATCATACAAGGTGGAAATACATAGGAATTATACAAAGCCTTAGTTCTCACATCTAGCCAGCTCTTAGTACAATCCTCACAGATGCTCATATGCAATCTTAGCTTCTCTCTAGCCTTCCTCTCTGCCCTCCAAGCTCCTATTTCCTTGCGTTGTTCCTTGTGGATTATTCTCCTGTTACCAAGTGGATGATCTCCCTTCAAAACTATGCAATCCTCAAGGATTAAATCCTTGACTGCATGCATGAGTTTTCTCCATGAGAACACACATGCAACTGATAGTACATTGTCCTTGACTTTAATCTTAACTGGCATGAGTTTTTGATGATGGAATCTTTAGTTAACTGTAGTAGCACTAGTTGAGTGCATGCATGCATCAACTGACTGTTAACTCACTATTAGTTCCTCAAACAGTTTGGAACTAATTTAAATAGACTTAACTCAGTAAACTGAGTTAACTAATTACAACTCAAATATAACTCAATATTATCTCCTTAATTTAAGGGATAATTGTTGCATGACTTCAGAAAGACTTCTAACTTGAATTTCTTCAACTAATTAACTTAAAATAAATAAATTATTAATTCCAAGTAGTTGTTAAGACTAAATTAGATTTTAATTCACATTTAATTCAGGGACAAATTAAATTGGAATATTCTTGTTGCCATATTTCAACACTCCCTCTCAACAAGAGAGGGATTATTTGCCACCCTGATCCTATCTCTATGGAACTCAAATTTACACTTTGACAATGCCTTTGTCAAAATGTCAGCATCTTCCTTCTCTGTTTCAATATACTGCAATGACATGATCCTCTCGACCTATGAAAAGCCACTGGCAACAAATCTTGCCTTATGCTTCCACACTACCATCAACAGCTTTCTTTACCTTGTAAAGCCAACAAGAACTCACAACTGACTTGTTCTCTGGTCTTGGAACCATGTCCCAGACACTGTTACAAACTATGGAATCATACTCCTCCACCATAGCATCAACCCAAATCGGCTATTGCATTGCTTCCTCAAAGGAAGATGGATCGGTCTCAACACATTCCCTAGCAAGGGCCATGTATCCAGTGTACCTCTCAGGTGACCTCCTTTGTCTGCGCTGAGAAGATGGTGCTCCCACATTCTCTCTCGCATCCTCCAACAATCTATCATCTTTTATTGTGCACTTCCGTCCATCTCTGGAAGACTTTGCTTGAGTGGATGTCTCCACTTCTGGAACCTTTGCACGCGGATGCTTTGCATTAGTCTAAGGCTCCTCCTCCTTAGGAACCAATAGTTCCTCCATAGCCTATAGTTGGAGCTCCCTCTCAAGGGAAACTCGCATGGCCTTCTGCTCATCAAACTTGAGATCTCTGCGCACCACTGTCCTCTGACTGGTAGGCAAGTACACCCGATAGTTGTGAGGTGTATCAACGTACCCCACAAATATCCCTGACTCTGTTGTTGGATCAGGCTTCTTTCGTGCATCCTTTGTCACAATGGAAATATACCGATGAGCTAAAGATCCTGAAGTGACCCACATCTGGTATCTTACCAGAGAAATCTTCCTATCTAGTCAATTTAACGTCTTAAATTTCTCTACATAAATTATCAATCCATGTATCGTAAACTGATGAAGTGTGGTGCACCATATGTGCTTAGTTGACTTTTTTCTTACTTCGTTGTTTTATATTTTTTATCTTGTTTTGGGGTTTTGTTCTTGTTGATCTCCTAAAGTGTCTAATGCAAATGGAAATCCGACTCTAAGGTCTTAAGAATAATTTTAAAGGTCAAGTATGGATGTAGATTTCAAGACAAGGTTTATGTCCGTTATGGTAACTTCAAAATTTAGCACTTCAAAAATCTCAAAACATGTTATTGATACTTGATATGCAACTACTTAAATCAAACAAAAGATGAAATATTGATCATGAAATCACTGTCTCTGCTGCCCATCTAATTACAGAAATAAAATATAAACTATTGCACTCAAACAAACCAAAAATTGCAGACTAATGAAAGCAAGATCAATTTACTTCACTTATAATCCGATAGCTCGCCAAGTAGCTTTTCTGGGTTAAGCCATGGCTCTGGATATAACATCAATAACACGAAGAATTGATATCTAAATTACCTACTTGCAAATGAAAGTAAAATCAAGTCACTTCACTTATAATTCGATAACTCGCCAAGTAGATTTTCGGGGTTAAGCCATGGCTCTGGAGATAACGTCAATAACATGAAGAACCTGATATCTAAATTACCTACTTTCAAATGAAAGTAAAATCAAGTCACTTCACTTATAATCCGATAGCTCGCCAAGTAGCTTTTCGGGGTTAAGCCATGGCTCTGGAGATAACGTCAATAACATGAAGGACCTGATATCTAATTACAAAGATGAAAGCAAAATCAAATCACTTCACTCATAATCCGATAGCTCGCCAAGTAGCTTTTCGGGGTTAAGCCATGGCTCTGGAGATAACTTCAAATGACATGAAGAATTTGATATCTAAACTAACTAACTACATCAAATAAATAACACTGAAATCAAAGCATAACTGAAATTGAAAAGCTTAAGAAAAAGTTTAGCAGAGAGGCAAATCTCATGTCACTATTTGATGCAAAAACATGTAAAGAAAAACTAATCTACAATCAACTGGTTGAACACACTTGCATGAATTAAAATTGCATGAATGGAAAATCTAGACTATCAAACTTGAAAGCAATAAAATGACATACATGAATGAAATCAAAGCAAAATTACAAAATGAAATCTACTCTACCTTACATTCTAATATGCTCCATGACATCTACTTCACATCTCCTTCCATGTTGAGAACATCAAAGCTTTATTCAAATTCTTCAAAATTACAAAGTACAACAAATCTTTCCAAAGCTTTCAAAATCCATCAAGGAAGAACTATAAACTCCAAGCTAAGCTAAGACTAACAAGCTAACAATCTAGCAAGCTCTAAACTAAAAAATGAAGGAGAGAGATCTCCTATTTATACACAAATATGAGAATCCATCTCATCAATGAGAGTCCATGAATCTCTCCCTCTACCTCTAGAGTCTTAATCAAATTAGGAACTGATAAGACACATGTCTTCTTAGAGTTTCAATACAATTAAAAGATGTGACACATATCCTCATGATCCCATGATTCTTTCCACTCAAATTCGAATTTGGCCTTAGAGTGCCACATAAGGGTCTTCTAGAAGCCTCCTTTTGACCTACACATGTCAACAATCTCAACCCACTTGTTAGGTATAAGCATATGCACATTATTTCCTAATTTTTAACTACAAATTCACTTAAAGAGGCTAAGAATTGATAAAGTTTGGAAAAACATAAATATGGCCCAATGATAATGAAAGTGGGATGAATGTAGTGACATAGTAGTGAAATGGAGGTGATATAATGGACATAATAGTGAAAGTGTAATAGAAATGATTGACATTTTCAAGACTCAACATACCCCCAACTGAAGTTATTGCATGTCCTCATGCAATATATATTACATTAACTATTTTGATCCTTGAGCTTTGGCTTAACTTTGCATGATATCATTTGATAACTTCATATTTTTACAAAGTGTTTTACTTGAATTGCAACATGGTTGGTTATTGTGTTACAACCATTTTTCTTTTTGTTGCATTTTATTTTGATCTTTGAACTTTTCATAATGATATTTTGATTATTGTTGCAAAGTATATCTTTATTGGATTGCATGATGGTTGGCTCTTGTGTGACAACCATGATTTTGTTTGTATCTAATTTATGCTTTAAGCACTTTTTGAAAATCCATTGTATGCTCATAATAAAAATATAACAGTTAATATGAATGTATTCCCCCCCCCCCAACTAATGGTATTGGCAATTTTATGAAATGAGGAAGAGAAATGTTTTTCCAACAATTATCATTATAGATTTTTATGGAATTCTATGGTCAAAAGCTAGAAAATGACGTACCTTAACTTATCCTTTGGAATGGATGAGTTGTATGTGTGGTGGCTGCAAAATTTTGATCATATTCTTCTTCAAGTGACTGTACAAGAGGAGTCATGGATAAAGAGTTAAGATGACTTTTTATTGCTTCTACTAAAACTTGCTGAATCTGCTCCAAAATGCTGAAAATAATAGTCTTCATGTCTTCAAAACTCATTGGCACAATTCCTACTATGTGAAAAGATGTTCTGATGTAGAACATAGTAGAAAATTGTTGACTTAGTGACCATTAATGGATGCCACTAGTCAACACAAGAACTTTCACCATTGATGACAATGAGAGTCAAGATGCCCAAATACATCTTGCTAGGTACGAATGAATTTGCTGATGCTGAGTCACCTAGAAGATCTTATGAACAAGGGACATTAATGTATTCCCATTGTTTGTCAGCATGAGGACTTGCCATTAAGACATGCAAGCCTCAAGGTGTTTTTACAAAAAACTTAGACTCAAAGGACTATGGACTCAATAATTTGCATTGAAGCAGGGCTTATTTGCGGAATGAAAATGACAGGAAATGGAAGATGGAAATGGAAGATGGCAATGGAGAGTAGAAATGGAAATGCGCAATAAGCATGTGAATGAGCCTCTTGCTTTTATTTGTGGATTATGAATGGACAAAAAGAGATGGAAAGTGTATGTGAATGTAAATGGAAAATATGAAGTGAAATGAGGTGAATGATTTATTATGAGGTATGGATGTGATGAAGACAATTGTATTTGAAAGCTTTTCAAGTGTTTGAATCTAATTTTGCATCAGCATATTTCCTCTTTGTTGCTAATCATCCTCCTATGAAACAACTTGGTCTCTTAAAGAGACACCATTCTCTTGTAGTCATCTGTCCTTTCTCCTGAAACCTGCAAAAAAAATAATACTTCTTCTGCAATGGAATGTAAGATTATCAAAGGAGATAGGTGGTCAATATCTCTAGTTATGATATTTACACACAAAACTAAGAATTTGTATTAATGAAACAAGTTCTCAAAGGAAAAATCAAAAGAATTTATACCTACTTTGGAATTAGTGCCTCAAGTTGATGTTGCTTCTTTTCAGCAATTTATTTCATTATTTACCATTTCAAGCTCTAATGATGGATTTATCATTGTGTAGATCTTGTTGATATCTTTCCAATGGTACTTGAATCATCAAAATTTGATTTTGTATGAGAAAGTTAGGCTGATTTGAACAATAAGGTTTTTTTCAGCTACAGAATTAGAGAACAGCTACAGAATTGGACTTTAGCTGTGGAATGTGCACGATTTTTGTAGCTAAAAATCTTGAATAAAAAGTTAGCCATTCATCTTTCATCATCAGTCCAAAATTAGTCAATTCCTTTAGAAAAGTGAGCAAATAACATATTCATTTCATTGATTCAAAATTATTAATTTTTTTCTTGACATGCGGTGACTTAGTGTGGCGACTTAGTGATAACACACACCTTGACTTACCTTTGACCGGGGTCTTTTTCATTGACCTGGATCAAATGAATAGGACACCATCCATGTACTGACATTTTCCCAGCTACCCATGTGGTTTGTTTTGTCTCTTGACACCTATAACCTATAGAAGTATGAAACTGGCTACGGAATTGCCAGTTAGCTGCGGAATCAGGCTGCATTCCGCAACTAAAAGACAACCAACAATCAATTTTGATTTTTTTTTTGTATGTATAGAGGACTATTTTGCAGACCAACTACTGCAACACTCAAACTTGTTTTGGATTTGACAATTTTCAAGAAACCATTTCCCAAAATTTCATAATTGCTGAATGAGATACCCATGGTTTTTTTACATTTCCTTTGATAGAGTTTAGCTGTTTTTGGTTCAGGCATGCATATACTGAGCCATAGCTCATGTTTTAAGACAACTCCCGGGAATATCCAGGCGAGGATTCTAAAAACAAACAACACAACTACCTGCATGGGATTCATTCCACTTTGATAATTTTTCTTCCTCTCTGGTAGTTCCAGGCAACCAATGTAATTAGAGGCAATTTTGGGTTTAACTCACAGGAAATAAACATGAACAGAATGTGAGTGAGTTTTCGAATGTCCTCTGCATCGAATGCAAAGAAGCTCCATGCCACGTCTATTGGTTGGTTGCAAAGAGCCGTATCCAATTAATATTGTTGTTAACAGGTGTTACGTCTATTAGCCAAGAGCTATATCCAATTAGAACTACTATTAACAGGTGTTACGTCTATCAGCAAAGAACTGTATCCAATTAGAATTGCTATTAATCGGGAAGTGGCAGAGTAGGTGTTAGACGGGTGGAAAAAGGTGGGAGATGTATAATTAGCAAACGGTTAGTTATCATCACACCATTGATTTCAAATCGGAAGCAGCCCAATTAAATCAACTGTCAGTTAATTAATTCAAATTCTATTTTTTCCTCTCGGCCTGCAAAAATGGGTTTCAAAGAACCAAGGATATCTCCCAAATCGCTTCAAATTTCTTAAAACGATTTCTAAGTTATCTAATTGACCCTATTGCCGAAAAAACCCATGTTTTATTTTTCCCAAATTCATTTTCATTTGGCCAAATCGTGCAGTTAAATTTTAACGTTTTTTCCTGTTTTGCGTTTTCCTGAATTAATGTTTTTACTGTTTTGCATTTTATGAATCGTTGCATTCGGCTTTCTGGGTTTCATTTGCTGTGTAATGGCTCTTTAGGCTAGCTATTTACCTATACAGTAAGGAGGTATGCATTCTAAATCCCTGTTTTAAGATCTCCATATAATCAAATCCCTGTAGCCTCATGGTAAACAACATGTTTGATTTGCAGTGCAGTTTTAATCACATTCCCCCTTGTAAGTAATCCAACCAATTTCTCATTACTGTCCACTATAAGCAATCTGGATTGACCTGGTTTACTTAGTGTCGTGCGCCTAGGAAGGTTTAAGCTTGTCTCGACCAAAGATAGAGGAGGGATGTGTGCTTTGTAATGAACCTCTGCTCAATTGATATCATCACAATATACTCCTATATTATGATCCTTGATATTGTATGGCTCGCATCTCATTGGAAAGTTACTGATTTCCTTATAAATGTTGGCAGGCATTTCCATATATTTATGGTCTCAGTTGGGATGTTCCAGCAAGATGGAGGGATAGAAGAAATGATTGATATGAGAAATAGTAGTTGTAACAATTCTGATGATACTTTAACAATGGATGGAATATGGATGAGTGTTGAAGATTTTCACTAACATTGGCCTGCTGCTGTTGATTACAAGAGTCAGGTAAACAACTAGAGGAGGCTATTGCAGGTTTTATTTTTATTTTTTTATGATTTTACAAGTTTGTTTCAAGGCCAAAGCTCAGACAGGAATGCAGATTTTCTATTGAGACCATAGTGAAAACTAGAACTGGGGATAGCCATTGATTGTTTCTTCTTCGATCTGAACTGGGTGACAATTCAGATCTATGTCGGGATAATTCCGGAGATGCCCACGTGGCCAATTTCTTCATTGGACACCTATAACCTGCTAAACCTTGAAATTAGCTGCGAAATTCACAATTAGCTGTGGAATCAGGCTGCTTTCCGCAGCTAATTTGTAGAATCTTATTAAAATAGGACATAGTGTTTTGAGGACCACTACAAACCATAACCAATCAATCTTGGAAAGTTTGAACCTATCAAAGCAGCTGTGTTTCATTTTTTTTATTTTTTATTATTGAATCAATTGAAATGATGAAGTTTATTTTGTCTCCTTTTTTTTTAACATAACAATTCTTTTTCTGATCCTCTAGATCACACAAAGTGCAGGAGGAGAGCATACTCAAGAATTATTAATTATTATTTTTTATAACAATTATTTTTCTGATCCTCCAGATCACACAAAGTGCAAGAGGAGAGCATACTCAAGAATTATTAAAAAAAGTTTTTAGATGTAAGAAATAAGGTCTCCTAATTACACTTCCCCGGTAACGGTGCCAAAATGTATAGTCAATTTAACGTCTTAAATTTCTCTACATAAATTATCATTCCAGGTATCGTAAACTGATGAAGTGTGGTGCACCATATGTGCTTAGTTAACCTTTTTCTTACTTCGTTGTTTTATAGTTTTTATCTTGTTTTTGGGTTTTGTTCTTGTTGATCTCCTAAAGTGTCTAATGCTAATGGAAATCCTATTCTAAGGTCTTAAGAATACTTTTAAAGGTCAAGTATAGATGTAGATTTCAAGACAAGGTTTATGTCCCTTATGGTAACTTCCAAAACTTAGCACTTCAAAAGATCTCAAAACATGTTATTGATACATGAACAGGAATGTAAATATGCAGCTACTTAAATCAAACAAAAGATGAAACTCTGATCATGAAATCATTGTCTCTGCTACCCATCTAATTACAGAAATAAAATCTAAACTATTGCACTCAAACAAACCAAAAATTGTAGATTAACAAAAGCAAGATCAATTTACTTCACTTATAATCCGATAGCTCTCCAAGTAGCTTTTCCGGGTTAAGCCATGGCTCTGGAGATAATGTCAATAATATGAAGAATTGATATCTAAATTACCTACATGCAAATAAAAGTAAAATCAAATCACTTCACTTATAATCTGATAGCTCGCCAAGTAGCTTTTCGAGGTTAAGCCATGGCTCTGGAGATAACGTCAATAACATGAAGAACCTGATATCTAAAGTACCTACTTGCAAATGAAAGTAAAATCAAGTCACTTCACTTATAATCCGATAGCTCGCCAAGTAACTTTTCAGGGTTAAGCCATGGCTCTAGAGATAACGTCAATAACATGAAGAACCTGATATCTAATTGCAGAGATGAAAGTAAAATGAAATCACTTCACTCATAATCCGATAGCTCGCCAAGTAGCTTTTCAGGGTTAAGCCATGGCTCTGGAGATAATGTCAAATGACATGAAGAATTTGATATCTAAACTAACTAAGAACAGCAAATAAATAAGACTGAAATTGAAAAGCTTAAGAAAAAGTTCAGCAGAGAGGCAAATCTCATGTCACTATTTGATGCAAAAACATGTAAAGAAAAACTAATCTACAATCAACCAGTTGAACACACTTGCATAAATTAAAATTGCATGAATGAAAAATCTAGACAATCAAACTTGAAAGCAATAAAATGACATACATGAATGAAATCAAAGCAAAATTACAAAATGAAATATACTCTACCTTACATTCTAATATGTTCCATGACATCTACTTTACATCTCATCTCATGTTGAGAACATCAAAGCTTTATTCAAATTCTTCAAAATTACAAAGTACAACAAAGCTTTCAAAAGCCATCAAGGAAGAACTATAAACTCCAAGGTAAGCGAAGACTAACAAGATAACAAGCTAACAAGCTCTAAACTAACAAATGAAGTGTTAACACTCAGGTTGTTCCCAAAAGTTGTAATAAAGGGAATACAGCCGAGGTAACCATAGACCGATCTTTTAGATGCAAGTTCTAGCCAATCTGCATCCATAGAGGGCTCTCTCTTTATAATTTAGCTTTGTTTTAAGGTATATTAGGCTAGTTGTGAAGTACAAGGGTTTGTTTGATTTTTGGATGGTGATATTCAATAGAACAGGGGTGTAAATATGAGACGTTCATACCATTGGGTTAATGGATTATATGAGGATGAACGGCTAGATACGATTTCTTTGACAGAGGGTGGTACTACAGAGCAAGGTAATCAATCATGGAACAATTTATAAGCTAGAATCAGATGGGATGGAGTCAGTGGGTGAAGGGAAATTAAGAATCCTTCATCATGTAGACGGAGGGAAAGTGGGTGATTATTGCTAGGGAGCAGTTAAGAATTCCTTAGCTAATATTCAAGATGTAAGAACTAGGGGAAACAAGAGCAGTTAAGAATTCATGTTTATGCTAATTCTGATGAAAACATTAATAATAACAGAGATTGAACAAAGAGTGCGAACAGACAAATTTTGAGTTATTCTTTTTCTCTGTTATTCAGATCATGAAACATATATGATATAGTAAACACGGAAACTAAAAACACAAGTAAGAGGGACTTATTGATCCATAAGATGATTCAAAAATTTTGTAACAAGTCCTCTGCTATCAATTCCACACCCAGAGAGTCCAGCAATAATGGATTCCAGCAGCTTTTGTATTCAGAAGGTTTTTAGAGTTATAGTGCAGTCTAAGAAATGCATCACCAACCCCAAATACTTCGCTTGGGGAGGTATTTATACAAAAGTGTTTACAAAATATCTCAAAGAGATAATATCTAGTAATAACTCATTCTACCCACTTTACAAGAGAAGTAAATGATCTTGAAAATAGGGAGAAACAAATGAAGAAGTAAATGTTGTTGTGCTCGCTGCTCAGTTGGTGAGATGTGTTGACTCTAAGCTCAGTGAGTCGGCTGGTGGTTGTTTCCACTGATATTCCGCACTGCTGCCTCAGCTTTCTCGGGTGTATTTAATTTTGATTTGATAGATTGTTGCCCCGCATGACTCTTATCCGTTCCTATTCTCCGCTTTATGGTATCTGTTACATCCTGGGTAAAACAAAAGTTGAAACATGCTTATAGGATTTCCAACATGCTTTGTCACCACTGCTCTTCTGGTAAATTATGTCTTTGTAGCTTTCTCAAATTCTCATCAGCGTCTGTGTACCTGAAGAAGTTAGGTTGGACTGTAAAAAGATGTTTCACTTCATGCTCAATATAAAATAGATTTTCCAAGTTGTTGTAGAGAGTTTGGCCAGATGGAAGGGCCTTCTCTGCTAAAGTACTTGATGATGCATTTACTTGATCAATAGCATGTTTATTCAACTTGTGCGTGTACTCAACTTGTCTCAACAAGTGTTCATTGCTTTCCAATAGACTTGGCAAGCCCCTTTCATGCAAAACTGAAAATCTTTCTATAAAAGAGTCTATCTCCACTTGCATATCCTGGCACCTCCTTTCCAAATTTTGCATCAGGGTTCTCTTGGTCAGAACTCTTTTGATTGTTAGGATGGTGCATGTTCTGTCTCTGATGTCCAGTGCTGCTAGTTCTTCACTGGTCTTAGTGTTCAAAAAATGGATTATCCTGTTGGCTTGTTTGGGCATATGTCCCGATAGAGTTCTGGCCTTTTGAATTTCCACTTGGGCTACTGCTATCAAGTCAATCTGCTCATAAATAGTTTGAATAGATCTCCACACATTACTAATGGATTAACTGATGTTAGCCCACAAAATGCCTTTGATTTCTCCCAGAGGCTTATCTAAAGAGAGGTCCTTTTCCAATGCTTTTACCTTGTTCTCTAATGCTTTCACCTCTCTTGTCTTTTCTGCCACAGTCATTTTGGATTTGTCATAACTCACTTCTAATTTTGCCAATTTCTCTTTGGCTTCTTTCAATTCTGATACTTGGAGTTTTAATTCCTCCATGGCTTTTATTAACTCCTCTGTGGTCATAGTAGTGCTGCTGCCTGGTGCTGTTGTTGTTGATGTTGTTCCTGCTGCTGATGCTAGGATAGTAGGAAGCATTGTTGTTATAACTGTGGGAGGGGCAATGTGACTGTTGGAGCTATTTGAGATAGCTGGGAGGTCAACTCTCCCTGCTTTTCTTGTAATGCTTTCTCTAGTGCTTACTTCGTTTCACCCAATCTTTCATTCAACCTCATGAGCAGGTCCATCATGTCCTCCTCGGACTTCTGCTGTACAACATCTGTTGTTTGTGGATGCATAGTAGGAGGCATTTTGAGTTGTTTTCGGAGGGCAGCAATGTCATCTTCCTTTTTCTTCATTAGTGCTTTTATGCCTTTGGCATCTTTGGGATCATGTCCCAGTTCAATGATGATATCTTCCAAAGATTTTATCCTATTGTCTTTTGCTAAAGAGGAAGCTTTTTCTAATTCTAGCTAAGCAGAGGTGTTCTCCAATGAGTTTTGCAATTTGTGAGCCAACATTGCTTTATCATCTAGTGTAGAATACACCATCTCTCCTGTCTATTTGTGCAACTCAATCTGGTCTATGGATGAATATCCTTGGCCAGGACCTCCAGATTTGTCCTTATATAATCAGCTGCTGACTGTGGTTGCTACACCTTGGGCTTGAAGTAGCTCATGATCATTTTTCCCTCCTTTATATCATATGCAGACATCAATCTTTGCTGTTTTGTGGGGGCCACCTTGAGATATTGATCATAAATTTGCAGCCTTAATGGATCATTTCTAGCCTTAATTTCTGTGAATGTTCTTTTGACATCAGAGTTCTGCTTGCTTGGTGGCCTTGATGATGAGACTTCCAACTATGCTACCTTTCTAGCTCTTTCCTGTGTGAGCTGACTGATGTATCAATTACTGGGGAGGTCTGTGGGCTATTTGCCCTCTCACTTCTTAGGCTTTCTAATGTTTCTTCAATGATTTCCTCTTCAGATAGAGGATTGAGTCTTTGCCTCTTAGCACCTGGCTGTTCTGCAGGTCCACTGATGGGTGTGGCCTCTTCTCTATCCCTTTTCTTACCTTTTTCCTCATTAAGAGGAGTCTGCAATGCTGGTATCTCTGGTGCTTTGGTCTGTACTAGAGGAATTTCCTCGTGCTGCTCTGTCATTTCTTGTTGTTCTGTGCCTACCACCTCCTTGCCCTTTGAAGAACTTGAAATTGGTATGGTGGCCCCTTGTATGGGTTGCTGTGAAGTCCCAGCAGAAGATGCACCCACTCTGACTTACTGAGGCAGCTTGAAAGATACCTGTCCAAAAGAGTCTAGGTCAAGGGTCTTTTCTAAACCTTTCATAGCCTGTTCCATTTTTTGTTTCCGAGTAAGTTCTTCTACTAATGTACCCTCTATCCATTCATCCTGATTGACATATTGTTCTACCTCAGGGATCCTATGATGATTGTAAGCGGACAACCGGTTTTTCACTTTTCTTTCACTTATAAAGCCATTTGGGTCATATGGTACCCACCAGAAGCTTTTCTTCAATTTAAGCTCTCCCCCTAATATTTTATCAGCATCTTCCCATGCTTCTCTTTTGTTAATAATAAAGGGGCCTAATTGGTTTCTTATCCTTAGTTGAGCTTTCTTTTTGACATTCCAAAGGTGAGTCAAATCTACATTAATAAGTTGTCTGAAATATTCCAGAGCAAACAGTCTCATAGGCACATATTTTGGCAGTTTATAGGGGCACAGTTGTTCCCAAAAGTTGTAAGAAAGGTAATACGACCGAGGTAACCATAGAACAATCTTTTAGATGCATGTTCTAGCCAATCTACATCCAAAGAGAGCTCTCTCTTTATAATTTATCTTTTTTTTAAGGTATATTAGGCTAGTTGTGAAGTACAAGGGTTTGCTTGATTTTTGGATGGTGATATTCAATAGAACAGGGGTGTAAATCTGAGAAGTTTAGTCCATTGGGCTAATGGATTCTATGAGGATGAACTTCTGGATATGGTTTCTTTGACAGAGGGTGGTACTACAGGGCAAGGTAATCAATCATGGAACAATTTATAAGCTAGAATCAGATGAGATGGAGTCAGTGGGTGAAGGGCAATTAAGAATCCTTCATCATGTAGACAGAGGGAAAGTGGATGATTATTGCTAGGGAGCAGTTAAGAATTCCTTAGCTAATATTCAAGATGTAAGAACTAGGGGAAACAGGAGTAGTTAAGAATTCTTGTTTATGCTAATTCTAAAGAAAACATTAATAATAACAGAGATTGAACACATAGTACGAACAAACAAATTCTGAGTTATTCTTTTTCTCTGTTATTCAAATCATAAGACATATATGATATAGTAAACACAAAAACTGAAAACACAAGTAAGAGGGACTTATTGATCCATAAGATGATTCGAGAATTCTATAACAAGTCCTCTGCTATCAATTCCACATCCAGAGAGTCTAGCAACAATGGATTCCAGTAGCTTTTGTATAAAGAAGGTTTTCAGAGTTACAACGCAGTCTAAGAAATGTATCACCAACCCCAAATACTTCGCTTGGGGAGGTATTTATACAAAAGTGTTTACAAAATATCTCAAAGAGATAATATCTAGTAATAACTCATTCTACCTACTTTATAGGAGAAGTAAATAATCTTGAAAACAGGGAGAAACAAATGAAGAAGTAAATGTTGTTGTGTTGGCTGCTCAGTTGGTGAGATGTGTTGACATGTAAGCTCGGTGAGTCGGCCGGTGGTTGTTTCCACTGATATTCCACATTGCTGCCTTGGCTTTCTTGGGCGTATTTAATTTTGATTTGATAGATTGTTGTCCTGCATGACTCTTATCCATTCCTATTCTCCACTTTATGGTATTTATTATATCCTGGGTAAAACAAAAGTTGAAACATGCTTATAGGATTTCCAACATGCTTTGCCACCACTGCTCTTCTGGTAAATTATGTCTTTGTAGCTTTCTCAAAGTCTCATCAACGTCTGTTTACCTGAAGAAGCTAGGGTGGACTGTAAAAATATGTTTCACTTCATGCTCAATATAAAATAGATTTTCCAATTTGTTGTAGAGAGTTTGGCCGGATGGAAGGGCCTTCTTTGCTGATGTACTTGATGATGCATTTACTTGATCAGCAACATGTTTATTCAACTTGTGTGTGTACTCAACTTGTCTCAACAAGCGTTCATTGCTTCCCAAAAGACTTGGCAAGCCCCTTTCATGCAAAACTGCAAATCTTTCTAGAAAAGAGTCTATCTCCACTTGCATATCCTGGCACCTC
This sequence comes from Pinus tabuliformis, assembly GCA_031772625.1. NCBI lineage: Eukaryota > Viridiplantae > Streptophyta > Pinopsida > Pinales > Pinaceae > Pinus > Pinus tabuliformis. The sequence goes on along the minus strand of CM062810.1, from coordinate 851,519,626 downwards.
CTTTCCAAATTCTGCATCAGGGTTCTCTTGGTCAGAACTGTTTTGATTGTTAGGATGGTGCCTGTTTTGTCTCTGATGTCCAGTGCTGCTAGTTCTTCACTGGTCTTAGTGTTCAAAAAATGGATTAGCCTGTTAGCCTGTTCGGGCATATGTCCCAATAGAGTTCTGGCCTTTTGAATTTCCACTTGGGATACTGCTATCAAGTCAATCTGCTCATAAATAGTTTGAATAAATCTCCACACATTACTAATGGATTAGCTGATTTTAGCCCACAAAATTCCTTTGATTTCTCCCAGAGGCTTATCTAAAGATAGGTCCTTTTCCAATGCTTTTACCTTGTTCTCTAATGCTTTCACCTCTCTTGTCTTTTCTGCCACAGTCATTTTGGATTTGTCATAACTCACTTCTAATTTTTCCAATTTCTCTTTGGCTTTTTTCAATTCTGATACTTGGAGTTTTAATTCCTCCATGGCTTTTATTAACTCCTTTATGGTCATAGTAGTGCTGCTGCCTGGTGCTGTTGCTGTTGATGTTGTTCCTGCTGCTGATGCTGGGATAGTAGGAGGCACTACTGTTATAACTGTGGGAGGGGCAGTTGTGACTGTTGGAGCTATTTGAGATGGCTGGGAGGTCGACTCTCCCTACTTTTCTTGTAATTCTTTCTCCAATGCTTGCTCCGTTTCACCCAATCTTTCATTCAACCTCATGAGGAGGTCCATCATGTCCTCCTCGGACTTCTACTGTACAAAATCTTCTGTTTGTGGATGCATAGTAGGAGGCATTTTGAGCTATTTTCGGAGGGCAGCAATGTCATCTTCCTTTTTCTTCATTAATGCTTTTATGCCTTTGGCATCTTTGGGATCATGTCCCAGTTCAATGATGATATCTTCCAAAGATTTTATCCTATTGTATTTTGCTAAAGAGGAGGCTTTTTCTAATTCTAGCTGAGTAGAGGTGTTCTCCAATGAGTTTTGCAATTTGTGAGCCAACATTGCTTTATCAGCTAGTGTAGAATACACCATCTCTCCTGTCTATTTGTGCAGCTCAATCTGGTCTATGGGATGAATATCCTTGGCCAGGACCTCTAGATTTGTCCTTATATAATCAGTTGCTGACTGTGGTTGCTGCACCTTGGGCTTGAAGTAGCTCATGATTATTTTTCCCTCCTTTATATCATATGCAGACATCAATCTTTATTGTTTTGTGGGAGCCATCTTAAGATATTGGTCATAAATTTGCAGCCTTGATGGATCATTTCTAGCCTTAATTTCTGTGAATGTTCTTTTGACATTAGAGGTCTGCTTTCTTGGTGGCCTTGATGATGAGACTTCAACTGTATGCTCCCTTTCCAGCTCTTGCCTGTGTGAGCTGACTGATGTATCAATTACTAGGGAGGTCTGTGGGCTAGTTTCCCCCTCACTTCTGAGGCTCTCTAATGTTTCTTCAATGATTTCCTCTTCAGATAGAGGATTTAGTATTTGCCTCTTAGCACCTGGCTATTCTGCATGTCCACTGATGGGTGTGGCATCTTCTCTATCCCTTTTCTTACCGTTTTCCTCATTAAGAGGAGTCTGCAATGCTGGTATCTTTGGTGCTTTGGTCGTACTGGAGGAATTTCCTTCTGCTGCTCTGTCATTTCTTGCTGTTATGTGCCTGCCACCTCCTTGCCCTTTGAAGAACTTGAAATTGGTATGGTGGCCCCTTGTATGGGTTGCTGTGAAGTCCCAACAGAAGATACACCCACTCCGGCTTGCTGAGGTAGCTTGAAATATACCTGTCCAAAATAGTCCAGGGCAGGGGTCTTTTCTAAATCTTTCATAGGTTGTTCCATTTTTTGTTGCCAAGTAAGTTATTCTACTAATATACCCTCTATCCATTCATCCTGATTGACATATTGTTCTACCTCAGGGATCCTATGATGATTGTAAGCGGCTAGCCGGTTTTTTACTTTTCTTTCACTTATAAAGCCATTTGGTTCATATGGTACCCACCAGAAGCTTTTCTTCAATTTAAGCTCTTCCCCTAATATTTGATCAGCATCTTCCCATGCTTCTCTTTTGTTAATAATAAAGGGGCCTAATTGGTTTCTTATCCTCAGCTGAGCTTTCTTTTTGATATTGCAAAAGTGAGTCAAATCTGCATTAATAAGTTGTCTGAAATATTCCAGAGCAAACAGTCTCATAGGCACATATTTTGGCAGTTTATAGGGGCACATCTCACAGCCATATATCCTGATCTCAGCGTGATCCTGGTAAAAGTACTAGTCACCTATCCTATAGTTCTTGGAGAGCTGTAAAATTTTCCTTATGTCGCCAGATAACCTAGGAGGAGGAGCTCCTATTAATAGAGTGGAGGCTGGATGTAGGAACAGGTCAATGAACTCACAATAAGTATAAGGGGTATCAGCAATTCTATGGAAGACAGAGGTCAAAAATATTACAGATCTCCTCTCTCCTTTGGCATCCAATTTTCTGATAGGAAATATAAAAATGTCTGGGTGGTAGTACAACAGTAGATGATATATGAAACTTGTGTATTTAAACACTCCTTATCTTTCCAAATTCATAAATTGACCATGGATTTTGTCAGTAATGAAAGAGGCATTTTCATACTTAATAGCAGGGGGCTGTCCAGGAGTGAGGTAGATAGCAGAACCATGACTGTTTCATCCACAAATTCACTAGACCTGAATCCGAAGATTACTTCTATCATGTCGAATAATTCTTCCAATTTCATTGAACCAGACATGTAAATAAGGAGGAGGACCTTGGGGCTGGCAATCTGGCTTCATGAACATCTTAGAAATGCGGCCTATTTCTGCAGTGGATAGTTGAGAGCCTTACTCAAGCAAAAATCCCATGGACAGAGGAGCAAGAGGTTGAACTGGATGGAATTGTAACATTTCATTGATGGACTCAACAGTTATGTAGAAAAGGACAGTTTTTGATTGAGAGATAATTGTTTTACTGACAGGGTCATAATTTGCACAGCAGTGTTGAACAATATCTGGGAATATATTGACTGAGGGAAGGTAATACTTGGGGAGGTTGGATTCCCATACCCAATAGATATGAGAATTGTCCAAACGAATGTTTCTGATTAGGCAGAAAGTTTGCAAATGATTTTGTATACCAATTGGGTCTCGTATCTGGAAATCTCTATTAGCCAAGGGTAAATGATGCTAGTCTGTATGAGGAGTATTGATAGGCGCAACATTGAGGGCCACCGAGCTTTCCATTGTTCAATTCTCTGTGTTTTTGACTAGAATTTGAATTTGTGTGGAAAAAGGGCAACAGAGCAGTTTTGGTGTACTTCTATGAGAGCTATACACAGAATTCAGCTTGAAATTCAGCTCTTTGGGTATAATTTACAGAGGAAAACTTAAAAACACAGGTTCGAGAGGTGAAACGGGTAAATACATGTCTTTTTGGACGCGCACGAGAGTAATTTGCAGGCTGGACAATGAATTGCAAAGCAGGATGCCAGATTATGCTGGCCGGGTGGCGGACTGGAGCTTCTGTAGTTTTCTAGACGTAATTTGCATGCACCGGTCTCGTGAAAACAATGAATAGAAATGAGCAAAAATGACACTTTCACGGGTTTTTTAACAGAATTTTGGCTTCGCAGGCTTTTTGGCGCTTTTGGTCAGATGACGTCAGCATGACAGAATGATTTGTCGCGTAGCGGGGGGTACAGAAGTGTTACGTGGCGCTGACGTGGTTGTGACGTCAGCGGGGAGGTCAGCGGGCGGTAAATGGTTTTGGGCCCGCACCGCTTATGGGCTAAAGCGGTTTCTGGCGGAAGGGCTGCGAGCAAGGTGGGAGGGTGCCGCGTGTCCTTGGTACGGCGGGAATACCGCCGGCTCCCCGGGCAGTAATCATTGGACGCGGAGGGTGCAGTGATATGATTATGGGTCGTCCGATGGGAGAGCGCCGATCGGACAGTTGGCGCTCTTCGGAGGAAGTAGAGGGTTACGGCGCGGGACCCGATTAATTAAATCAAAAGTTTTTTAATATTTTTCGGGCGCGATATATCATTGGTTTATGAGGTTGTGGGTTTGATTGAATGGTAATTTAATTAACCAAAGGTTAATAAATCTCAGGTTTGAGCGTGAAGGGCTATTACAATGTTTCGGACAAACCTGTAATTCCCTTTAAAATAACGAAATATGGCTATAGTTTAGCCGGGGGGCGGGATAGTAAATATTTTGGGGTTTTTTTTTATATGTTAATATAATACAGGAAAGGGGCATTAGGATAGGGATTTATATAATAAGGTTAATGTGTTAATATGAAAGATGTGTTTGAACAAAAAGCACTAAGTTGTAAAGTCAAAAACTTAGGCTTAGGGAAATGAAAGGGCGCCAAGCTATGAAGTTGGATAACTTAGGATGATGGACCAAGAGGATTTTTACACAAGAAATGTGGTTTCTTTGCATTAAGCAAGACTGTTATTTTCCTCTGGCTTTTCATGAAATGGAGTGACTTAAGAGTATTGAGCAGATCTCAATATCTTTAGGGGGGAGGTTAATAAATGTCTTTTGGGAGAAGAGTGAGGGGAAGTTAGACATGCATCACCTAATTTTTAACCAAACAATTGCCATTGTACTTATGATATCAGTAAGATGAATCACCTTTGAAAGACAAAATTACTCATAAGCCTTCTTCTACAACATCAAAACTGCCTACCCAGCCTATTACACCTAACATTTTTTCTCCTTCCATGGGTGCATTTGAACTAGCAAACCCTTACTCTCTTCTTTTCTTTTTGCTACAATCCTATCTAAGTCTGCCCTTATTTCTTCCAAGGGCTCAGATTTAGCTGTTGAGCACCTTTGCTTCTCTATCTAACTATTTGTCTACCAAGCTTGAACTGTTTGGATAGATTTTATTCTCTATCTCTAAAACAAGAAATTCAAACATGAACCGGCCAATATTAAGTTGTTTGGCCATCCATCAACTGTGGCAAGAGTCAACTGATTGCACACAATGAGATTCTTTTGCATAAATAGAATAGTAGTGGCATTTTGGACTAGCACACTTTCCTGGTCTTCTTCATTTTGGGTTCATTTCCTTTCTTTTTGACCAATTCATTCTTTTTGCCCTTTGATTTTTCTTTTAGGGCATACCCTCTTTACATTTTTAAAGCTTTTTGATCTTTTCAAAATATGGAACCTTTGCAGCAAGGAAAGGATGAACATATTTGGGACTTTACTAGTCAATCATGAAATATGACACCTATTGGTATAGGAGCATAACACGAAGGAGAGAGATCTCCTATTTATACAAAAAAATGACAAGCCATCTCATTAATGAGAGTCCATGAATCTCTCCCTCTACCTCTGGAGTCCTAATCAAAATAGGAACTGATAAGACACATGTCTTCTTATAGTTTCAATACAATTAGGAGATGTGACACATATCCTCATGATCCCATGATTCTTTCCACTCAAATTTAAATTTTTCCTTAGAGTGCCACATAAGGGTCTTCTAGAAGCCTCCTTTTGACATACACATGGCAACAATCTCAACCCACTTGTTAGGTATAAGCATATGCACATTATTTCCTAATTTTTAACCACAAATTCACTTAAAAAGGCTAAGAATTAATAAAGTTTGGAAAAACATAAATGTGGCCCAATGATAATGAAAGTGGGATGAATGTAGTGACTTAGTAGTGAAATGGAGGTGATATAATGGACATAATAGTGAAAGTGTAATGGAAATGAATGAAATTTTCAAGACTCAACACTTCCTCTGGTGTCTTCATCCCAAGTATGTGATGCGAACTTCCTTTTCTGCAAATAGACCACTGTGTTGCATGTCTCAGCCCACAAGTGAAGTGGTAGGCCTTGGTCATGCAACATTGCCCATGCTGCCCCTACAATAGTTTTGTTCTTCCTCTTTGCCACCCCATTCTGTTGTGGGTTATGAGGTGTTGTCAACTCTCGTTCAATTCCTTCCACTACACAAAAGTCCTTAAACTCTTGAGAGACATATTCTCCATTGTTGTCGCTTCTGAAGGCCTTGATCTTCTTCCCTGACTCTTTCTCAAACAAAGCTTTGAACTCACAAAACTTTGTGAAAGTTTGGTCCTTCTTTTGCATGAAATAAATCCAGCATTTACGAGAATAGTCATCAATGAAAATCACATAATACATTTTCTTCACTGTGGATTCCATCAAGAATGGTCCACACAAATCAGTATGAACTCACTCTAAGATAGCCTATGCTCAACTGTCTCAATCATGAAAGGAAGACTTGGTGTACTTCCCCAAGGTACAACCTTTGCATGTGTCAACTTGCTCAAGTTTACCTTTGGGAAGTCCTGTAGATATCTGTTGCATTATCTTCAAAGCCCCATGATGCAAATGGCCCAACCCCCTATGCCACAACTCGCCAATGTCTTGGATTTGCACCAATTCTACTTTCGTACTCAATTTTGCACAATAATCTACCTCTAGTTTATAGAGATTCTTCACCCGAAACCCTATCCTCTTGGTTTGAACTATGGCTATGTGTGTTAGGAACACCTTTCCCTTACTAGAGACAACACCATAGCCTTTGTCCTCCAACATCGTGATTGATACCAAGTTCTTCTTCAATCCAAGCACATACATCACATCTATCAAGCTGAGAGGAGCTCCATGCTCCCTCTAAAAAGCAACCGTGCCCACTCCAGAAACACTATACCTTTCGTCATCACCCATCTCTATGCACATCTTGAGGTCTTTCTCCTCCAAGGCACTGAATAAATTTTTATCACTGATCATGTGGAATGAGGCTCCATTGTCAAGATACTAGACACAACACATCATCGATGACACCATGCATGTGATGAGGGTAAAGTCTATTTCGAACTGGGAGGCTAATGCCTCACCTTCTGATCCTTCCGAGGATCCCTTCTTAGACTTCTTTGATGGGAAATTAGTCGCATGATGTCCCATATTGTGACAATTAGAGCATATTACTTTAGCATGTCACCCTTCTTCCCTCTAGGAGAAGAATTCGATTTGAAATGGGAAGCCTTCTCCTTCCCTTTCCTTGCCTTACTTGCTAAGGCAAGATTTTCTTCATCATCATTCTTGGATGAAAAACCATCTCGTGTTCTCCTCCTAATCTCATCCTACATAAGATTTGACCACATTCATTCCCAATCTGGCAGTTTCTCCATTCCATTCACAGAGTCCTGGTAGCTATTCCAACTCTTTGGAAGGCTAAGGAGAGAGAGGCTCACCATATCATCATTGGCAGTAGTGATTCCCACACTACCAAGCTCATCTTTGCAGGTGGTGAGCTTGTTCAGATATGTGGAAATAGTATCTCCCTTCTCCATCTTGATTCTTCGAAGCTTATCCTTGGGTGCCAATTTCCTCTAGTTGCTATTGTTCTGGTAGAGGTCCTTCAATGTCTCGAACTCCCTCAAGGATGATCCATCTCACCTTCGCCACACACTTCTTCCACTTAGCCAACTCTTGTGCATTAGTTGAAGCTGGCTTTGGGATTTCTTGATCAATGAATTCCTTCAAGCCATTGCCTTCTAATACAGCCTCCATTCTATCTTTCCATGCTATGTAATTCAAGCTACCTTCCAAGGCATACTCAAGTCTCAAGCCATAGAACGCCATTAGCCAACCTTGAAGTATGATATGAATTTGATTTGCACCTGCAACCCTGAACTTCAAACTTCGAATTCTCTTCTTAGTATAATGTTCATAGCTCCAATACCATGTAGAAAATTTCTACAAATCCAACTCTGATATGATGTATAAAATATGATGGTAGGTTAACCTGATAATGCGATATAAATCAAAGCAGAATACTATAACCTACTTCTACTATCAATTTGCGGAGGCTTAAAAATCGAGCTGAACAATATAACCAGATGTAGAAGAATCAATGCACAATACACACGAAAATACTTTGGGGAAAGCGTCAGCTAAAAACCCCACTATCTGTATTATCATACAAGGTGGAAATACATAGGAACTATACAAAGCCTTAGCTCTCATAGCTAGCCAACGCTCAGTACAATCCTCACATATGCTCACAGGCAATCTTGGCTTCTCTCCATCTTTCCTCTCTACCCTCCAAGCTCATATTTCCTTGTGTTGTTCCTTGTGGATATATTCATGTTACCAAGTGGATGATATCCCTTCAAAACTATGCAATCCTAAAGGATTAAATCCTTGAATGCATGCATGAGTTTTCTCCGTGAGAAAACACATGCAACTGATAGTACACTATCCTTGAATTTAATCTCAACTGCGTCTTTCTCAGAATAGATTTGCATGAGTTTCTGATGAAGGAATCTTCAGTTAACTGGAGTAGCACTAGTTCAGTGCATGCATGCATCAACTAAATGTTAACTCACTACTAGTTCCTTAAACAGTTTGGAACTAATTTAACTGGACTTAACTCAGTAAACTGAGTTAACTAATTACAACTCTAATATAACTCAATCTTATCTCCTTAATTTAAGGGATAACTCTTGCATGACTTCAGAAATACTTCTAACTTGAATTTCTTCAACTAATTAACTTAAAATAAATTAATTAATTATTCCCAAGTAGTTGTTAAGACTAAATTTGATTTTAAATAATTCACAATATAATTCAAGGAAAAATTAAATTGGAATATTCTTGTTTCCATATTTCAACAATGAATGTGGTATCTCATGGAATAAACTAAGACAAAACCAAACTAGGGATTCTAGAGGCCAAACTACATCAAACCTCATCCATAGAGATTCCACCTCCAGGGTCAGACATCATTAACACCAACTCATCGATCTCTACCCAAGTTGTTTAGGGCTCCAGGAACTAGTAACTCAATCCACATCCTTTGAGGGCTCTAGACCGTTTCTCCAAACCCACTCCAGGGACTAGTAACTCAACCCACCAAGGGCTCTATATTGTTTGTCTCAACCTAGGCTCCAGGACTAGTAACTTCCACAATGTTTGTTCCAACACATAACTATAAATAACATGAGCACCAATAAAAAAACAATTAAGTGGAAATCCCATAACATCGTGGCTATCCAGGAAATGCTAAGGCAAGGCTAAAACCATTATAAATCCAAGTAGTCCTCCATGCAAATGACAACACACAACCAAATAATCACATGCATATACCATGCACCCATAAATCAGCAAGGAAATCACACATGAAACATGTTACCTATAAAGAAATCTAGTTGTAGCTACTGATCCACCTATTCCCTTTCACTTTCCTACTTTCCTTTGCGTTCTTCCTCCAAATCTAAGTGAAACTAGAATTATCCAAGAATTCTCTAAGTGTTCAAGAGGATGAGAGAATGAAAGAATAGAAGAGAGCTCAACCAAAAACCAGCAAAAGGTTCCACTACCAAAAATTAACATTGACAAAATGTTGTGAAGTGATCCTCAAAAGCCTTTTTATCATTGAGGCCTCTATTTTCTTCATTTTTCCTTCAATCTCCCTCTCATCCATATATGTGTCTCTTCACCTTCATTTTCTCATATTTTCCTTTATTTCATAAACAAAATTCCAATTAATGCCACTTTTTCTTTTCCAATTTCCATGGCCATAAATTAATCACCAGTGATACCCATCACTACGTTTTTCCCAATATTCATCTTGGAATATGTGTCCCATGACCTTGGTCTTATTTTATTTACATGAAAATCAACCAGGGGATGTTACAAAGAAGAATCATTAATGTTCATCAAAATTATCAATTGATCTTTCTCATCAATTCGTGAAAGAGTAAATACAGGTTGAATATCCTCAAAATCTTCATTATCATCATCAATCCAAACTTCACTTTCTATTTTAATTATTGTTTCTACAGGTGGATATAAAGTGAATCTCTTAGAAGAATTTCCATCATAAATGTACATATCACCAGATCTACAACTTATAAATGCATTACTTGTAATTAGACAAGGTCTACCAAGGATTTATGGATGCCCTCCTAAATTATTCTTGGGAGTCAAAATCATAAATTCAACAAGATATTCCCATGAATCTAAGGATACAGATAGATCTTCCAATATACCATTAGGTTTAGTGAAATATCTATGTTCTAATTAGCATAAATTTGGGATATTCTGAAGATTAGGAAGCTTTAATTGATCCATATTTTTTTTGCGCATGATATTAATGGATGTTGCTAAGACAATTAAAGTGTTTGGGATATCAATACCATTGATGTGAATTTTTACAATAGGGATAGCTAGATCTAAATATTTTTGAACTATTAGTTTCCACGTCATAATATCTACAATATTCCCTACCAATTGAAACTTTTTAATGTCTTTTATTTTTCTTCATGGTTTTTTAATGCACAATTCTTTTACCAGTTTTGCAAAAATGGGTATTTCCTTTATAACCTGAAGTAAAGGAATTTTGATGCAATTTTTTTCAATTCATTTAGCTTATTATATTGAAGTAAAATGCTTTTCCTTTCTATTCCCTTATCATGTTGAAGCCTTTCAAGAAAAATAGGACTCTGTAAGGAAACAAAAGGTTTATCTACTAGAGGAACTGTAGGAGTTGATTTTATTTGGTTGTCCCGTAATTGTGAATGAACATATTCCTTTGTAGGAGTCTTTTCTTGATGAAGGGATGCCTCTTTTCAGGAATTTTATCGTCCTTATATTCTTTTATGACAACTGGCCATGATTTGTTTTGCAAAACCCTACCATATCTAAGTTGGACATAATTTAGAACTAGAGGATCTATCATACAAGCTTGAAACTTTTGACCCTCACCATTATAGATGGGTTGTTGAGGAGCTTTATTATTTCGATTATGGAGTGTTTGAGTAGGTAGTTGATTATATTTTGAGGAAATGGAGTGGATGGCAAAGGAAGTGGTTGACTCGAATACAATTGGGGTTAGAATTGTGATTGAGAAGGATGTGAACGTTGAGGAGGATCATATTGCGGTTGATACTGAGGGTATGAATGTTGAAATTGAGAATACTCAGGATTCCTACCAAAGATGGATTTTGTGGTTGAGGTGGCCAAGTTTTTCAAGGCATAAGTGCATTCTAATTACTTGATGGTTGTGCATATGATTGATATTGTCCATTGGGATATTGTATCATACGTGTTTGTTGAGGCCGACAAGGTCTCTTGGGAAAACAAAGGAAAGAGATTCAACTTGACTTATTCTAGCTTGATCTTGGAATACAACCTTAAGAATAGTTATTGAAGGACATTCTTTTGTATTATGATTTTCTACACATATAACACATATTTCAACACTATCAAGAGGGAATTCTTATAAAGCATTTTTTTCATAAAGGACAAAAAATAGATAATGCAACATTCTTAAATTTTTGCTTGTTTTGTGTCCTTAAAGTATCTAGTTGTTCACTAATATTTCCAAGGATATCTATTTTAAAATTATCAAGCAAGTTTCCTAATTCTTCTCTACTCATTTTTCTAGATGTAGATCTTCTTACCCTTGACATGACTGGATCTCTTAGATTCTTACCATATTTTTCCTTTCCTTTTAAGATGTGTTTGCACAACTCACAAATTTCCTCGAATGAAAATTGGGACATATCTCCTTTTCCCATTAAATTGAGAGGATAATGCCACTCATCCCTTGTGGATTTTAGAAAAAGAGTTTTTAATGTCTCTTCATCTAAATTATGCAATTTAGACCTTTTGATATTGTAGGCAAACCTCTCCACCAGATATTTAAGGTTTTCATCCTCTTTCTGAACCATCTTAAAGACTTCATCATTAAGGGCACATTGCATACACTAATATTTATATTTTTCTAGGAATATTATTTTCATATCAACCCATGTTCTGATAAAATGTGTTACTAGACCCATGAACCATTTAAGAGCTCCATATTTTAGAGTATTTAGATATAATTTCAATTTTCAAGTATCAAGTAGATAATCATCTGATCTTCATAATACGTCAAACTCAAAATGAAATTTCTCTAGATCCTCAATTCCTAACCCATGAAAGTTAGGAAGGATAGATGGTGAGATATTTTTCATGGTAGAAGTGGTGTTTGTATCTCATATGGGGAATCTGACGATCATCTTCATGAAATATCTCTCATCCCCCCTTCCACCTCTACCACCTGTACCTCCTCTATTACATCCTCTACCTCTTCCTCCACCAATCTGTGGTTTATCCTCTCCATTGTGTACTTCCCTTTCTCCTTATCCCACCATTATAGATTCTTCAGAGCTAATATAAAGTTATTATACTAATGGTTGCAATAAAAGTTTTCCTCCACTTCTTCACTGGTATCTTCTAACTCATGTTCTAAGAGTTGTTCACTAGTTGAAGAAATAAATATCACTCCTTAAGTAGGGGATGTAGGTTCTTCAACTCTAGCTTCTATATATGAGGTTGGTGAATCCTTAGGCTCAATTTCAGACCTATGCACCTTAGGGAGTCTACGTCTACCTATTATGGATGGAATGTGAGTGCTGGTGGATGGTGCGGCACTACGTGGTCTAACAGGAATGTTCGGTGATGTTGGTATTTAACTACATCCTCTAACTCTAGAATCTTGTTCTCTATACATGCATCCTAAATGATTTTAATATAATTTTAATTATGCATCTAATATCGTGTGTAAGTCTCCCGGATGTGGGTGTTTGACAGCTCAGAGGGTATGCGGATGGTGTTTCACATGGGCAGGTGTTAGCCCCAACACGCCACGAGTTATGAGGCAGGTCAGGCGAGCTGGTCTCGCACAAGCCTATTAATGGAGTCATTTACTTCTTCCATCCGTTGCCTGGTTAACTGTGCTATGGCGCTCCATAAGCGAATTGCTCCCGCGGCTTTGTTGCATTCCTCTGCAGCTTCATGGATTGCAGCGTTGTGTGTCTCTCTGAGCCTCTCTGCAAGCGAACTTAGGCCCGTCAGTCCCTTTCTGGTTCCGGGATCTTATGGTTCAATTGATGTTCTGTTGTCGCCTCGCTCAGGGTACTCTTCTCCGCGCATTCACTCTCTCGACAATTCTCTGAACATTGCAATGCCGCGCGAACGGCCCAGGATGGGGAGCAGACGTGGTGGCTCCCGTGGCCGCGCGGCCTCTCAGCGATCCTCGGACACGTTGGAACCTGGGCGGAGCAGTCCCCCGGCCACCAGAAGCGGAAGAGGCAGGGGTCGTGGGAGAATTGGGAGGGTTGACTGTGAGCATGCTGCTCATCCCACTGTGCGTTATCGCATCCCGTGTTCTCTCGCCAACTCCACTTTCATAGTCTCTGTCACCATAGAAAAATGTGAAGATAATAGGGGCTCGGGAGCAGCCCATCCTGAAGCACTCGCAGAACAGAGGATGGCGAATCCGGTGGACAATCAGCGCCAGGTCATGGGAGGTGCTTCGCTGATGAATCTAGCTGTCCCTGCCGGTCCAAGTGCGCCAGCACGTGGTGAACCTACAGGCTCGGAGGTTCCTCATTCTGACTCGGAGGACTCTCTTCAATTCGGGTGCAGGGTCGTCGAGGAGCCTTACACCTCTGAGGATGACTGATCCAGCCCGAGTTTTCGCCCTTGCAGTTTCTGAAGTAGGCGCTCGACTCTGTTTTGATTCTCGCAGTTATCGCTTGTTTCAGGTCTCTGTCTGTCAATGTGTCGTTTATGTTCAGCACTGTGTCATGTCTGTCAATGTGTCGTCTTAGTTTTTGTTCAGCACTGTGTCGTGTCAAAGGTGTAGTCAAAATACTGCTGAAGGTTCACACTGTACTGAAATCATGATCTTTTTGTAACATGCCAATTTCAGGGTAGAACTTTCAAGGCCATGGCCTTGCTGTAATATTTTTGTATCAATAATAGAAGTAGCCAGGTTGAAAAAAAAAAAATATCGTAAGTCAAAACCAAAAATAAAGTCCTATATACACTTCCTCGACAATAGTGCCACAAATATTGGGTAATTTAATTGTTAATTAAATTACTTCATTAAATTGTCAAACCAAGGTTCATGTACTTGTGAAGCGTATTTGCACAAAATATGCTAGGAGATTTTATTTATGATCAAGAGATTGAACTCAAATGCAAGTTGTAATTCTAATCTATTAAATTCAAATGTAATTTGAAAGTATAAGCTACTCAAGACTGACTCCCATATAATGTGCACACATGTTATTTCCATAAGACTTTGCTCAGATCAAAATAAATTGAAATCAATCTATGCTAAGAACTAGTCTAAGAGCAAGAATTTATTAAGCAAAATGAAAAGCTTATACTACTGAATTGAATTGATAGACTTATTCTATTTGATAGAATTGAAACTTATTCTATTAAAGTGAATTGAAAGTCTATGCTGATTGAATCAAAAGAAATCGTATTCTATTGAGCAGTACGAAACTATTCTACGTACTTTAAAACCAAACCTATTCTAAGAGCACATAAGAAATCAACTAGAGATAAGAACCAAAATGAACTTTAAAAGTAGTGATCTAAATTACAAGCCTTTACAAATTACTAATATGCACAACTCTGATTAGAAACAATATGATCATAAACTATTATATCTAAGACTAAGCAAAGAATTCAAATAGACAAACTAATTAAATAAATACTTTTGGTGTTTTGAGTTTAATGATGTGCGTCCATCCCATGAAAATCAAGACAATAATGAGTAATCTTGGATGTAAAAATAGAACATCTATGAATCATGAATATATAACTAATTGCACATCAAATTGGAAAAATTGAAGAAACTTATAAGAAAGAAGCAAAATTAAATGATTATGCTAGCTTACGACTCTTCAGGGGGCCCACCTGTTGAGCACCAGAGTAAAAGAACTCAAATCAACGAATCAATCACCAATGCATATAAGTATAACAAGAACAGAGTAATTGTATTTATGAAAGTAGAGTCTCATATATAAATAATTACAAAATAGAATGACTTTCCTTGTCTTTGCTTCAAAGAAATTTATAATATCTCTAGACTAACAACTTCGAAGAATTACAAGCCGAGAAACTAGTTTTTCAATTGACAACTAAATGTTCTAATTGAAATAGGAAATATGCTTCTCATGATTTAATACGAGAAGATAAATTCATGAGAATATTTCATATCAACACATCATAATCTTTAGATTCAATCTTTGCTCGTTCCATTCCAAGCTTGCTTGACAATGAAACTACCTACCTTCAAATTCTGCATAAGGATAGTCTTGTTATAACCAAAGTTGACTTCTAGTTTTCCCATCTAAATTCTTGAGCTCTGTGATTTTCTAGGTAGGCATGATAGGTGGATATCCATATGCTTGCCATTTGGCATCCATCTATCTATTTTTTTTCCTTTAAGTTCATGGGAACTTGTTTAACCATGGAATGAGTTGCATAATTTATTATTTGCTATAGAATTTGTACATTTCAGTAGTCATAGAAATGTTTTAATCAAATTTGAAAACGAAACTATAGATTGTAATCTATGAATAAACAATACCTTTCATTATATTTGTGTGTAACCTAGATGACCTCATAGCTTGGAAATGTAGTACAATTGTATATGAAAAATATGGAGATGGTGGTAAAAGGATGTTAAAAAGAGGACAATTAAGGACCTCAACACCACCCATCAGCCATTTTTCCTAACATTTTGGAGCCCTGCAAAACCACTCCCTAGCATGAATATTGAGTCTCTACCACTTCACCTTCCAAGTCACAGCTACCTCATCTTCCATGTCATTTATTTGCCACCTATCATGCCCCATCGATACCACATCACTTTCTACCAAGTGTCCTGTCATGTCACTACCACATGTCACTCAAAAAAGGACCACTTAGTCATCCAAAAAAGCCAATTCTACCTATCACATGTCATGTCTACAAAGTTCCACATGTCATCCTGTGCATGGAACCACCACATGTCATCATCTCACTGGTCCATGTCATTAGTTGATACATGTCACTACCGCTCATCACTCAAATCTTTGTGTGCGCATCATTAGACCTAGTATTCTGATAGGAAATTGGGTGCTTGTGCCAAACACCTTGTGACTGGGGTCTATGACTAGGAACCTTGTTGGGAGCTTCTCACCACCCAAATATTTGTGTGAATAGATCCTTTGAGCTAGGTGGCCTGATAAGCACTTAGGTTCTTAGGCCAAGCACCTTGTGATCAGGGGTTGTGATCGGGAACCTTGTCAGCCACCACTCGCTTCTCGCCAAGAAAATATTCATGTGAGTAGGTCATTTGAGTTAGGTAGTCAAATAATCACTTGGGAACTTGTCACCATCTCTTTGGCAACCAAGCGTTGTGACCAACATCTTACCAAGTCACCTCCCATTGACCATTGACGAGTTTCTCCTTATCATTCACCTTTCACTACCTGCTAATTTTCATCAATTCGATGAGATGGGTCACTCACAAAACCATAAGCCTTTGAAACCTTGTCTGATCTTAAAACCTTATTTCTTCTCTTCCCTTGGGAGTTATATTAAGTGCTATATATTGTGGGAATAATGTTTTTAGAGGAATATCCAACCAAATACTTTGTATGTCCATTTGATCAAGATAACTGAAGGAAAGATTCCTACAATACGCAACAAGCTCTTAAATTAATGACATCAAGGATTATGTAGCACAGTCAACAATCTTCCATGGTGTTGGGATTTGACATCAATGACATTGTAGTTGACGTCAATGACAACATATACATAACAAGCCTCTCACTCTTATGGTAAAGAAAATAACTTTATAGTAAAGAAGGGTTTCAACCATTTCATATACAATACCCTTAGCCATGATTCTCTTACAAAGATAAAGTTCATCATCATCCCCTACCTCTTAAAGAGTTGATCATATCATATAAATGTTTATAATTAATTATCGTATTCTATCTTGTTTGTTTATTTGCATAGAAAAAATAAAACATACATACCATTATTTGTAGGGGCTTTGGCATGCATTACAACTAGTTGACTACTATTCTTAATGTTATATGTCTAATTGAAACTTGTTCCATCTAGGTTACTAATTGGTATTTGATAGGTATATATTCTTATAATTTAAGTAATTTTGATTCAAGAGAGAGTAGGGAGGGTCTATTAGGTTTTACTTTTGATAATCCTAAATCATCAACTTTATTATTAGTTACATTTTTAGATATTGTTCTTTTGATCCTAAATTAGGCTTTAGTTAGTTGCAATTTCTATGTTTCCATTTATGCTATTAACAAGTAATACTTTTAAAACTATATATGAAATCCTCATTCTATTTGGCCACAACCATGAATACGTAGATGGAACATTTGGAAATATATCAGCTCATTTTAAAATATGAATTATTTTGTCACTTCCATAATTAGGGTCAACCATAAAACTATTTGAGATGAAAGTCACTTCACCCATACTTGATTGAGGAGGTTTATCACTTGAAAGCCTTTGCAGGGAAAAACTTACGTGGTGGAAATAAAAAGATAGCGGGCATTAAATCCCATCAATACTTCAAATTTAATGTGGTTGATAGTATACTTGTCATAAAATATAAGGAAACTATTCAAGATAACCATTTATCTTATTTAATGAATGTATGTAAATAAAACTAATGGTAACCCAAACTTATGTAAGAGTGGAACCTACATTATCACCATTCAAACACCAAAACAGATGGAAGAATAAAATAAATTACTAAAGTGATATATTCCTTATCTTAGTGTGGCAATGGAATATGGAGGGGAAGAATATTTGCATCCAAACATGACATACTGGGAAAATATTTGGAAGGATTCCTTGTCAAGAATTGATCTCCCCAAGCCATTAAGTTTAATTTCCATTGCATGTTTGCAAGAATTGACCTATTATTTTTGTAATGGAAGAGACATAATGATGTTTCTACCAATTCTACTATTATTTCGCAAGCCATTTCAAGATATTATGGTACTATATCGAGTGCCAACCTATCCTTATAAATCATTGTACAAGACTAAAATATTGGGTTAAAATGGAGACACTTCTAAATTATAAGTAGAAAGATACTTGTGTTGGACAATTAGTATTATCTTGATGGCTTGTGGCATTTGGAATCTTGGCATTGATGTCAACCAGGATAGAATTGAGGTAGAAATTTTTCATCCATATTTAAGGTAATATATAGGCTAAAAGCCTACATAAAACCTTCTCCACAGGATAGTGCTCTGAAAGAGCTTTCCATCGGTATGTGGAAGTTTAGAAATGTCCATCAAGATTAAAATTTATTGATAGCCGAAGTAAAGGACCTTAGAATCCTTTCATTAGGGGAATTTTGAGGTCTAAAATGGGCCTCCTAAGGAAATCATAAAATAATAGTGGAAATAATAGAATAATTTTATATTACATCATGAAATTTTAGAGGGAAAAAAGAAAAAAAACTATTTTTCAACTGGTATTTTCAACTTATCTCCTGATGGGTTTACTCAAATTTCGAGCGGAAACACTCATTGGATGAAAAATTAGATCCTGCACTACCTGCACCATCGCCAAGCCAACCATCAAGAAGTAAGGCTTGTACACTCCTCTACCTACTCCCAACTAGCCTTGGGAATCCATATCCATAGACTATATGTCTGGCATCCCTTCTACCAAGCATGGTATGACTGTGTATTTGTGGTCGTGGAAAGATTTTCTAAGATGGCTATATTGGTAGCCTACAAGAAGAGTATCAAAATAGAGGACACTGCCAAACGTTTCTTTGAATGCATGTGGGTACATTTTGTGATCTTGTATACCATCATATCAGATCAGGATAGCAGGCTCCTGAGCACATTCTGGTCAAGCCTCTGGATACTATTGGACACCAACCTCACTAAGTCGACTACATTCCATCCCCAGACTAATGGCTAGATAGAGGTGGTTAATAGGATGATAGTGCACATAATCCACCTGTACAACTCCAAGCATTCACAAACCTGGGATGAGAGTCTTCCCTATGTGCAGAACAATTATAATAGAGCTCTCCATATCTTGACTGGTTGTAGTCACTTTCAAGTAGGTATAGGATTTCAACCATTGCGTCTAATTGATGTTGTCATGCCTCATGAGACTACACAAACATAATCCGCACATATATTGTTCAAGGTAGATAAAGCAACCAAATTTATTAAACACATCCAAGACATCCACCAGCAAGTTCACGAAATCTTGGAGAAGTCAAATGCCAAGTACAAGTAGAGACATGATCAACATCAAGCTCCACACAAGTTTTAGGTAGGCAACAAAGTTTGGTTGCATTTTCAGAAAGAACGCCTTACTGGATCCCATTAGAATCTAAAACCACTCCAATAAGGGTCTTACACCATTACCAAGGTTATGGGAGATAATTCTTTTGAGCTCAACATTCCCCCATTCCTTGTCCTACACCCAGTGTTCAATGTGGACCTCCTTCGACCATACTTTCCTCCATTACTGGACACATCATACATTTCAGAACAACTCACACCAATAGAGTTAAACCCATAATGCATGGAACATGCCACAAATGATCAGTTCATGGACACACATATTAAGAACACTTTCTAGTAGAAGATCCTACTATATCTTGTTGTCAAAGCTGGCCAACTCTTGCACCAAAGCAAGTGGCTCAACAGAAGTTTCCCCATCTCATGGAGGAACTCAACGCAATGGGGACCATTGCTTCCTAAGTGGGGAGGACTGATCCAGGTGGATATTGGTGGCCACCTGCCTATTCCATTAAGAATTCCACCACTATTTCTTTCATTTTTTTAGTTTCTTTAATTATAGAAAAGTTTACTATTTTTGGTAGTTTTTCAGGTCCTGAACTTTCAGAGCCGTTTTAAGGCACTAAATGAAATTTTGTTTTGGAAAATGGGTAAACATGAATGTTTGAATCATGTTTTCAACCAAAATTTGTATCCCTCAGATAGATATTTTTAATGAGGTATTGTGCACATCAAACGGAGATCGTATGCCAAAGTGACAACCTGGGGAAGTTGATGTACCAATTTACCCAAATGGGACCCAAAGTTTTGGTGCTTCATCTCCTAAGGTTAGGTTTTTGGATTTTTATGGTTTTTCATTATTTATTAATAATAAATAGGCTTTCGAACCTCATTATAACATAGTTCAGCGGCATGTAGCCACCACAACTCTTCTCAGAGATAAGCTACCAATGCTCGAGCTAGTTTATTTCCATTGTGTATGTAAGCATATTTTAGTTGTTTGATATTAATGAAATGAAGTTTTATTCCTGATGCATCTATGTGTTTATATTTATATCTATATTATTTTGCATTCTTGCGTATGTTTGGATCAACCGATGTCAATATGTGTATGTTGCTCATGTGATGGATTGTATGTACATATATCATCTTGTTGCTCATTTGTATTATGTATGAATGCTCTCATAAGTAACAAATAGTAGATGAATGAACTAAATACATATCCATAAATAGTTTTAAGAAAATCACTATTATTGATTCACCCCCCCTCTCAGTAATTCCTTATTCCAACAATTGGTATTAGAGCCAAGTTCCTTCAAGATCAACAGTTTAACCACTAGAAGGTAGATCCATAAGGAATTATGTCTAGACAAGAGAGTCAAGATGCTTACTCTAGCAAGATACCAGTCATTGATGGGACAAACTATGTCTTCTAGAAAGCTAGGATGGAAGCTTATCTTATGTCCCTAGGAGTAGATGTTTGGAGCTATGTACTAGTAGATTATGATATTCCTAATGTCCCTCCCACTAATGTAGATAGTAAAAAATTGTATGGAAATAATGCTAAAGACAAGAATGTCATTCTCTTTGGCCTTAGTCAATATGAACTTGTAAAGGCTATGCACTGTAAGTCTTTTAAGGAAGTGTGTGTGAATCTCAATTAGAGTCATGAAGGAGATGACAAAGTCAAGTAGGACAAACTTCAAACTTTCATAATGAAGTTTGAAAGTTTAAAAATGAGTGAATAAGAAAGCATAGCAAAATAAGTCCTCAGAGTTGATGAAGTAACCAATATGATTATAGGACTTGGTGAAGAATTCAAGAAAGATATGATTGTTCAAAAAGTCTTAAGATCCCTACCCTGAGATTTAATGTCAAAGTCTCAGCTATTGAAGAAAATGAGGAATTTAAAGGATTTTAAGATGGACCAGTTGTTTAGTACTCTCATAGCCTATGAGATGAGAGTATGAAGAGAGAAGTTTGAACTGAAGGAGGCAACGTTCAAAGTGTCCAAGAAGGCTAAGGAGCACAAAGATCATCAATATTGCTCCAGCTATGAATCTGATTAAGAGATGGCTCAGAAAAATATAAAGGGAAGTTTCCCTTTAAATGCTTTGACTATGGGATAGTAAGATATTTCTCATCCAAGTGCCCTTACAAAGAAAGGACTGAAAAGGAGGATGATCAAAAGTTTAGAAACAAATCTAAAAAACATTAGGCTTTATTCCAAAGAGGATAGTTCAACACTAATGTCACACAGTGAAAACTCTTCAGAAGATGATTTAGAAAAGTATTTACTTATGGCATTTGGAGCAGACCCCAAGGAACAAAATATTATTGATTCTGGAGAGGAATAAGAAGGAGTAGTGGACTTTGAAGGGGAACTCATCGGTGTTATTGATGAGTTAAAGAAGGCCAGGAAAAATAATAGGAAACTAAAAGAACAACTGCAGCATGTTGAAGAATGTATGTACAACTTAGACAATGAAGATTTTGTATATCAAAAAGAAAAACTTGAAGAAGCCATTAAAAGAAAAGATAGTTTAGCTCTTCTACTAGAAGAAAATTATGGAACATGTGAGAGACTAGAAGAAGAGAACAAGCATTTAAAAAAAGAGGTGTTCAAGGCATAGAAGAAAACAATCACAAAAACATGTAAAGATGAAATTGTGTCCTAGAAGTCAAATTAGAAGAAGCTAAGTGAAAGGAAAAAGTTCTTCATGATTTGATCCATGAACGGGAAGAAAATTATCAGGGTCTCGAGGCATAGATAGCCTTCCCAAGCACTTATCTTGAGAGGATGGAGACCCCGAAATGTTTAAATGAAAAAATTGCATAAGGTACAAGAAAGCTAGATCATATTCTAAACAAGAAAAGGTCTTCAGAAAACAAAACAGGTCTGGCATACTCAAGAACACAAGAATCTTCTACGGTAAAGTTAAATTTCAGGTCTACAGGAATTAAGGAACCACAGAGATATGCAAATAAGCTTCAAGAAAGAACCAATGAAGATAAAAGGGCAACAATGCAAAGAGAAGATCATCATTGGAATAATAACTCCATCCTCCCTAAGGAGCCACACCTATGGAGAATGAATCAATCGGCTAGACAACAAAGGTACCTACATGCACAAACTCATAAACCTTCGAACAATAGGTACACTTATTTATTCTATGGTTATTTTTATAATTGTCACATCTTTGGACAGAAGTCTATTGATTGTATAAATATCAAAGTTGAAAGAGATGAAAATTATAGATATAATAATTATTAGAATTGTATATCTCAAAACTCTCCTCTCAGAGATTGAAATGCTTTTTCTCCCTTGTTAATTGATGTTGAGTGTTTTAAATGAAATAATTTTGGGCACAAGGCAAATGAATGCAAATGCAAGTTTGTGTAACAACCCTCATGACAAATCCATGTAAAAATATATAACGCAATGGTTGATGGGACACATATTCCAAGTTGAATGGTGGGGAAAACATCCTAGTGGGTGTTCATTCAATTTATTACGACTAAGGAAATTGGAAAAGGCAATGGAAAATGCTTTGAAAAAAAAAGAAGCATTAATTGGAATTTTATTTATAAAAAAGAAAATGAAGAAAAAATAGGCCTCATTAATAAAAAGGCTTCTAAGGATCAGCTAAAAAGCTTGGTCAGTTTAGTTTTAGAGCTCTCTCTCTATTCTCTCTCTCTCTCTCATACTCTTGGACACAAAGTTTTCTTGGAGCACTCTTGTTGGGTGTGGAAGACTTGGAGTTTTGGAGAAAGAAGGCAAAGGAAGAGTAGGAAAGCATAAGAGGAAATCGAGATCAACAACTAAAATGGGCTTTTCTTGTAGGTACCGAGTTGCATGTATGTTTTCCTCACTAGTTTTGGTATGCATGGCATATGAATGTGGTTTATTGGTCAAGATCTGTCATTGGTATGGAGGATTGCCTGGGTTGACAATGGATTTGCCTAGCCTTGCCATTTCTTGGATAACCATGGTTTTGTGGGTTTATTTCCTTATTTTTCTAGTTGGTTATGATGTTTCCATTAGCTTGGGTTGATTTACTAGTTCCTGGAGACTTGGTTGGACAAATGCTCTAGATCCCTGTAACAGATTGAGTTGAGTTACTAGTCCTAGAGCTTGGTTGGAGAAATGCTCTAGAGCCACAGGTGCATTGACTTACTAGTCCTGGAGCCTTGGTTGGACAAACGCTCTGGAGCCTAGTATAAGTTGTGGGTTGAGTTACTAGTCTTGGAGCCTTGGTTGGAACAAACTCTCTGGAGCCCTAGAAGGCTTGGATAGATACCAATATGATGATGGTTTTTTGATGTCTGACCGTGAGGTGGAATCACTATTTGATGGGTTGAGGTGGTTGGCCTCTAGAAGCCCTGGATGGTTTTGGATTGATGTGTTTTATGAGATCCCACATTCATGCTTTGAATATGGCATGGGGGTGAATGGCTGAAGAGAGATTTGGCTCAGCCATTCTACGGTCGGGTGGAATGTGGTAGTCCCATCCCAGGTTTGGATTTTTCATCATCAATATGAGGTTATTTCTCCTTTTATTTCTATGAGTATTATACTAGTTTATATGTGAATCAAATGGAAGTGATTTCTTTGCTATTTATGTTGTTATTATGTTGGTTATATATATGTTTTGTGACAATAACTATGTATGGATCTCATCATATTTTTACTTGTAAATGAATGAAAAATGTATCTATGATCTAATGGATGAAACCGCAACTAATGTGTTGATGCATCTATGAATCTTAGTGATTCTTAGATGAGTATGAGACCCCTATGATTAGATCTGTTATTTACACATGTAGATTACATATTTTTGATATGTTTGACGAAATGACTATCATGGCTAGTAGGCGTCCAGATGAGGGGTTGTTCAAGTATTTACATTTGCGTCGTTGTTTCATTATTATCTTGCTATTATGAAGGTGTCATTCAATTTTGGTCAATGACCCAAGTTCTGGGCCTGAAAAAGTGGCTCAAATCTTGGGGATGTTGGCATGACACTTATAAAAATAGTCCCTGCACTCTATTATGCCTTGTCATGAAAGCATCCAAAGCCTCCTGGACACTGTCAAGCCCATAGCATGGGAACATCCAGAGGTCAAGAGGCCTAAAACCTCAGTGGGACCCAGGGGTTGGTTACTTGAAGTGTTGGGATGGTTCTTAGGGTTCCTTTAGCTGATGTGGAAGGTTTTTATGATGTGTTTCTATCAATTCCATTTCCTTAATGTCACCTAGGAGGTTGAATCTAATCATAGTAGCCTCTCATCACATGTTTACCCCGATTGGCCGGTTACTTGGTTAGATGTGGGAGGAGGGTGTTATGGAGTGGTATCAGAGCAAGGTTCACCCTCAGATTGGATGGGTGGTGTGTTGGTCATGCATTTGTGTTGGTTTCATATGTGTTCCTTATGCTTATAGTCCATGCGCTTGTTGTATTTTCATGGTGTTTATCACAGTTGTAGTGGTGTAGCCATGTGGAAGTTGATGATGTTGTTGTTGGGATGTGTTTGTCATGAATGCATGTTAGTTGTATATGCATGTTGGTGTTTATATGTTGTTATGCATGAATTTTCAAGGTGAAGGTTGTTGTGTGTAAGATCATTGTATGCAATTAGGTCATCATGGTGTTGTTGGTTGTTATGATGCTGATGTGTGGCCTGAGATAAAGAAGGAGATATAGATCATCAAAGTGAAGATGTGGCATTAGACCTTGAGGTAAGAGAAGATCATCATACAGGTATTGTATATTTGGCATGCATGTATGTTAGTTAATGGATTGTTATATGCATTAGGGTTATATACATGTTTTTCATTCTATTATTATTATGGTTACATGTATTATAAGGCTAGTTGATTAGTGTAGTCATATGCACATGTGTTGGATAGTCATGAATGATAGTAACATGTGGTTGTATGCATTGCCATTGTTGTTTTAGGTTAGATAACTTGATGATTATGTTATATGTTATATGTTGTTGTTGAATATGTTATAGGTTGACTTGTTGTTGTTATATGATAGTTAACTTGATGATTAGGGTTATAGCATTAACATCTTGATGTCATATGTATCACACTAACTTGGATTGGTCTATGCAAATGGTTAGGGTTATGAAATTTAGGTATGAGCTAATATGTTGTGATATTATGTCATACTAATCTATATTGACTGTGCAAATGTGATTATTGTGTATGAATGATAATTGTTTATGAGCTTATGATGTGAACATGTTAGTTAGTTATTGTTATGGATATCATGACCTTATTTATGGTTGAGTTGATATGTTGTGAATTTATATCGTGGTAATCTAGCTTGATTGCATACAAGATACCCTCCCCTAAGATACATTAAGGTGTGAGATTTCTTATGTCATCTACTTTGTGCTTAAATTTTTTATTATGTCGTTTAATTGGTGTTTGATTGTTTGGTGTCTACTATGTCACCTATTTGTTGTCTGAATGTTTGATTACTTGCATGATATGAGTATGTGCCTGTAAGATCGCCTGAATGAACGATCTTGTTTTAAGATGTTTGTACTAACACATATGTGTTGAGACAGTTGATATGTACTTGAGTGTAAGTAGGTGACAATTGTAGCATTATGTCTAATGACTATGAGTTGACTATGGATTATGACATGATTGTTAGTCTTGGTAAAGGTTGATTTCAAATTAGTAGATATGTTTTCTTGATCATTGGAGAAAGTGGTTGACATGTGTGAGAATTTGTAGGGTAAAATGTTTGGTATTAGCATGAGAAGGTAACATTTGATTTTCTTACATAACTAGAAGTTGGGTGATGTGAGTGTACATAGTAAGACTCAATTGCAACAAGGTAAAAAGGTAAAAGAAAGGAATTGGGTAAGAATTCCTTTGGTTATGTTTGGAAACACTAATTCCAAATGAACGAGTGCTTTGCATAAAAGAAACATTCTTAACTTTGATCTCGTCTTACATTATGTGTATATGTGTTAGATTCATGAACACGTACTTGAAAGTTATATTAGCTAGTCTCTAGTTACAAGTGGATCTATCAAGAGAATTGGAGTCCCTTGGGAGACGGTGTGGTTGTGTTCAATTGCAAGAAACATACTTGACACAACAAGGTAAGGTAACTACTGTATTATTGTGTTTATTTATGCACTGACAGTAATGTGTTATGGTAGTATGACATAGAGAATTGCATGGAAAATAAATTTCCATGGAATCTTGAAGAAGGCTCAAGTTGAGCTTTCCCTTGGAAGCATTGGGAACCGTGGGATGAATTCATGGTGTCTGTTGCTAGTCTTTTTCTTTTTCTCTTTTGTGATTTTCTTGCACTTGATTGTAGTTTTTTTTTATGTCTAGTGCATGATCATGACACTTTGTTTGTGGTGTCGTATTGTTATTGGTTTTCATGGTTTTCTTCTTGTTTGTTTATTGTGCTTGCCTTTTATGTTTTGAGTATTGGGAATTGGTTGGGAAAGAGGAAAGTTAATGGAACTCTGGGAGAGATGAATGAAACCAAACAGGTGATGTAAGGCCTGGATGAAGCTCAGTGCATGTATAAGGGCATCTAAAGGCAAGCGTATAACAACTAGTTGGACTGGTTGGGTCCATTAGTGTAAATGGACGATGGCAGGACAGTCATGAGGAAAGTAATTAGGAAAGGTAAAGTAAATAGATTTGAGACGTCAGATGCCTTACCTATGTTTGGAATTGTTATTTCGATGTTGTACATGTGTTTCATGGATAAAATAAGTTCTCTTAACCTTGACATTATGATATCTGGTAATTATGTTGTGATCATGATTGTGTCGATGTATATATATGTATACATGTATGTATGTATGTATGTATGTTGTTTTTTGAAAATATCATGAATGTTTGGTGCTAATGTTATATATATGTATGTATCTATGTATCTATGTCACCATCTGACAGGGTCATCAAGAATTGTTCTTATGGAGGAGTGATTGCTTATGTAGGTGAATGGCATGAAGAGATTCTTGGCTCATGAGGGATCAAGTGGGCAGAGTATCTTGACCGATCTTTGAGATTAGTATCATGTTGATATGAATTGATTATATGTGATTATACTATGTCTATGTTTATGTTATAGATAGGCTAATGTTGAGAGATACATCAGCGAAATTAAAACAACGTGATGCGCGGCATGCTAGGATAAGCATGGATGGCAAAGAGACACTGGAAGAAATGTTGCTTGGTAGAGACAGTGTGGTTTTGGATATGTGGTACTACTGTTGTACATATCTTTTACATGTTATACATGTTGCATCTGTTATGTTGTTTGCATGTGGTGTTGTGTATAGATAGGGAGTGTACATGTTGTTTATGCAATGTTATGTACAAGGTGGTATAGATAGTGTTGTGTGAATATTGCATATGTAGTCCTAGGTAAAGATGGTGCTATGTACATGTTTGATATGTAGTGTTGTGTAAATATTGTACTATGCATACAATGGACATGAGGTGTTGTGTGCATGTTGTACATGTGGTGCTATATACATATGGTGTTGTGTGCATGATTATACACGTGGTGTTGTGAGCATGTGGTGTCATGTACATTATTGTATATGTGATGTTGTGTACATGTCATGCATGTGATATTGCGCACATGTGGTTTTGTGTACATGTCGTGCATGCAGTACTATGTACATGTGGTAATGTGTACATGTTGTACAAGTGGTGCGATGTACATGTGGCATTGTGTACACATTATGCAGGTGGTGCCATGTACATGTGATGTTGTGTACATGTTGTGCAGGTGGTACTGTGTACAGGTAGTACTATGTACATATTGTACATATGGTACTGGTGTACACATGATGTTGTGTGCATGTCATACATGTTGTGTTGCGCGCATGCAGGACTATGTAGGTGCATTATGAAGTTGTGCTATCATGAGATGTGTACTCATTATGTTGTAATCTCTCTCGTACATGTATTGTGTTTTGTTGTACGCCACCTGTAGGTACATGTATTGTGTGGTCTTGTACATTGGGTATAGATGTAATGTGTTATGTCGTACAACAGGTGTAGGTACATGTATGGTGTGGCATTATACATCAGGTATAGATGGATGTATTGTGTTGTAAATCAGGTGTAGGTGTACGTATGTTTTGTTTTGTACATCAAATGTGTTGCAAATAATACTGAGAGGGCGGGTGAATCAGTATTAATTTTTCATTTCCATAATCAGATTCGTATACGCTACTTTAGTTAAGGGAACTCGCGTGTACATGAAACTGTGTTTAATGCAACTAGTGTATATCCAGCAAACTTATGATTCAGCTAATTCATCATATGTGGATCTTTAATCAATGCATCATAACTTCATTAACCATATAAAGAGTAAATAGGTGCATTAAAAATAGAACAGATTATCACACATAAGAAACACACGTGAACACGAAGATATAAGATGGAAACCCAATGTGGGTGAAAACCACCTGCTGCAATTGACTCTGTCTTCTTTTAATAAAAAGAATATTATGTTTACAATTTTTGTACTGGTGCAGTCTTATACCAGTACGCAGGCTTCTACCTGCAGAAGGCTACAACCTTCTCTCATTCTCCACCTTCTACTAGAAGGGAGCTACAACCCCCTAGCTCTTGTACTAGTTGATATGTTTACTAGTACATAGGTAACGGCCTACAGAAGGCTACAACCTTCTCTTTTCTTCTAGGGACCACGTTTCGTAAATTTTCAGACTGGATCCATCAACAACATCATTCAATCATCAAATATATCTGCATCAACCAATCTCCTTTTGAAACAACCACAACTGAATCAATCAATCATTCCATCAATCTGATCATTCAGAATGTTGTCACCAGAATATAGTAACCAGAACCCAAGCAATAACCCAGAACATTGCAACAACAAACAGAACCAACTAAAACATGTTTTATAAGATATATGCTACTTCCATGTGTTGAACCTACATGCAAACTTGCTTTTCTCAAAGCGAACTAGCGTACAAATCTGCAGATCAAATTTATGATGTATACGCTATTTTGATATGGAGAACCATCGTGTATACGCTTCTTTTCTACTATGAACATGCATATAGATTTGTAAAGGATGATTTAAACATAACAACTATTCCAGACTTCAATCATACCTAGATCATCATATTTATATACTACAACATGCGCTAGTTATTAAGATCCTGATACATCATTAGATATTATCCTTCATCAAGCGCTAAGGTTCTTCCTTGGTTCAGATCAAGCACGACACCATAGCCAATAACATGCATATTAGATCTCACACTATATCAGATATTCGATACTTGCACACTTTGGCCTAATGATCTTCTCCTCCTTTTATAGTTTGTAGGCCTTTCTCAATACCATGGACCAAAACCACGTAGGACCAATACCTTGGACCAAATACCCAGGGTCAATACCACAGACCCGATACCTTGGACCAATACCATGGACCAAATACTTCGGACCAAAAACTTAGTTTTCCAAGGTATACGCGCTTTTCCTTTTGTGAAAGTGTGTGTGTATGTATACGTGACTTGTATACAGTGAACCCACGTGTATACATGGCTTGGCCAATGGTGAACCTGCGTATACCTCTCTTTCTTCATTCTATGAATTCTGATCTGTAACTCTCTGTTGTTAACTTGCTTTACTGTGATCTGATTGAGTTGCCTTCTGAACTGATTCCTTGAAGTTTCCCTGCATTTCATCATATCTATAAATATTACTGCCATGCATTCTGTCACATCGGATATCTCTTCTGTAGATTCATCTAGTTACCATGTACAAGTGAGTTGTTCTGCTACAAGTTGGTTGCCATCAAGTACAACACATGCATCATAATGGCAACAATCTCCCCCTTTGGACTTGATGGCAACAACAACACTAGGTCACTCTCCCCCTTTGACATCAAGGGCAAAGGGTCATGCTCCCCCTAAGTACATGCTAAATTCTCTGATATGCTGAAGTGTGATGATTGAGCTCCCATGATTGAGTCAATGCTCCCCCTGAGCACAAGCAAGGTCTTCAAAAAAGATAACATGATTCTATACATACATCACCAATGACCTTCCTATCACCAATGACTCATACATACATCCATCTCCCAACCAAGTGGGGATATACCAAATTTGACTCATCCACCCAACCAAGTGGGGATATACCAATTGTTTATACATGACTGAAATATTACATCATCCTTCCCATGCATAGTGGGGGTAAAAATTACATCATATGACCAAAAAGAGACTCATCAAAAGACTACAATGGACAAAGACAAATTATTACATCATGATTCTTGATATGACCTTTACATTGAATGATATACATGACATTCATAACAAAGACCAAATATCTAAACAATACCATGATAGTCATTAGCAACTATTATACACCATGTATGATCATAAGTATCTGTCAACAGTATCCAGACCATCAACTTGTATATGTCCAAGTTAGTGTAGATATCATCAACCTGTGACAAAGTATGTCTGAATCAACTCATCCTCTTGATCTCATCAAGATCAAATTGCTTCGTTTTCTTCCATGAATCATCTCCAAGCAGTAACAAAACCATTCATATCATATCATATGAGAAAATACCATATGCATCACATGATCTTTCACATTATCATTAAGAACTGTATGATCTTTCAACAATCAACCATGTATCATCACTAGGGAACATTGCACATTTGATAAGCATCAACCATGATAATATGTGAGTATCAACCTATCATCATAAGGCAAGAACTCATCATCATTATGTGACTAAGTAAGCCATGTCTTCGAATATCCATGTCTTCAAATAGCTATGTCTTCATGAGAACTATAATAACACCATTCTCTTGGCCAACCAACAATATCTTTCGGTATGCAACTTAAGTAATCATCCGTGTATCGAGCATAGCAATATGTATCTAGCAAACCATGTGAGAGCTAAGAACTACTACACCATATGAACTTTATGCATGTTTGGAGGTATGATGACAAAAACATAAAGAAAATGAGTGGCTTATCACTAAATAATGAAGCTTTGTAATTCTCTTTGTCCTTATGAAGATCATCATGTAAGAAACATATATGTACTATATGCATCATCAAAGAATCATCCATAAATATTATCTGATCACCAACTATGTGACCCCAAGAATCATATGAGATTTGTCATGGGCAACCCATAACCGTATCATAGTAAGATGTATCATAAGCATCATCATCATTGATTAGGTACCAAAGAATTCTAAACATAATGCTAACAATGTTTTATTAGAAGCATAGAATGTTCTCCCCCTGAGCCTATTCCATCTATTCACTGTCAGATCGATCATGCATATATCAGCAAGAAGTATGAAGGCATCATCATCAATCAAATATACATCAAGTTAACTTGTGAGGATCAAAAACAATACCTTATGAGTATCAATACATTTCCAAACATTATCAATAGATTGTAACCATCATCAAACAGAGAAAATAGTTGATTGAACCATATCAGACCCTTTTTCCTGAGTTTGTCCCACTGCTTTTCCTCAAACTAACATATACGCAACTGTGCAGTGTCTAACTCACATATATACGCGACTTATCTTCATGAAACTTGCGTATGAGATTTAGAACATTGAAGTTTCAAACTTTCAGCTCCCTCTAAGTCTGTCATGTCTATACATTATGTTATGCCACATCTTTCTGACTGTACTTCCTTCTTCTTCCATGACTTCGAGTGTGATGATGTTTTCTCCTTTTGGTATGTTTTCTCTATGTTTATGTTATGTTGAGAGATACATCAACGAAATTAGAACAACATGATGTGTAGCATGCTAGGATAAGCATGGATGGCAAAGAGACACTAGAATTAGGGTTCCTTGGTAGAGATAGTGTGGTTTTGTATATGTGGTACTGCTGTTGTGCATATGTTGTACATGTTATACATGTTAAATCTGTTATGTTGTTTGCATGTGGTGTTGTGTATACATAGCAAGTGTACATGTTGTTTATGTAATGTTATGTATAGGGTGGTACAGATAGTGTTGTGTGAATATTTCATATGTAGTCCTGGGTATAGATGGTGTTATGTACATGTTGGATATGCAGTGTTGTTTACATATTGCACTGTGCACATGATGGATATGAAGTGTTGTGTGCATGTTTTACATGTGGTGCTATGTACATATGGTGTTGTGTGCATGATTATACAAGTGTTGTTGTGAGCATGTGGTGTCGTGTACATTATTGTACATGTGGTGTTGTGTACATGTCATGCATGTGAAATTGTGTACATGTGGTTTCATGTACATGTCATGGATGTGGCACTGTGTACATTTGGTATTGTGTACACGTTGTAAAAGTGGTTTGATGTACATGTGGTATTGTATACACATTATGCAGGTGGTTCCATGTACATGTGATGTTGTGTACATGTTTTGCAGGTGGTACTGTGTACATATTGCACATATGGTCCTGGTATACAAGTGATATTGTGTGCATGTCATACATGTTGTGTTGCATGCATGCAGGACTATGCAGGTGCATTGTGTAGTTGTGGTATTGTGACATGCATACTCATTGTGTTGTACTCCCTCTAATACATGTATTGTGCTGTGTTGTACGCCACGTGTAGGTACATGTATTGTGTGGTGTTGTACATCAGGTATAGATATAATGTGTTATGTTGTACAACAGGTGTAGGTACATGTATTGTGTGGCATTGTACATCGGGTATAGATGGATGTATTGTGTTATAAAGTGGGTGTAGGTATACGTATGTTTTGTTTTGTACATCAGGTGTAGGTGTACGTATGTGTTGTGTTGGACCTTGGCTGCAGGTGTATGATTTGTAGGTCATGTGTAGGTGCATATTGCATGTGTTTTATGTTGTGTGTGGTTTTATGTGTGTGATGCACATTATGTGTATGTGCACATGGTTAAGGAGAAAACATTGGGTATTTATTGGGTTTAGAAACCGAGTCAGCGTGCGTATGGAATAAATACAAAGATAGAAGCTAAGGATTGATTAAAGGATAAGTATCAGTATTTTATTTCAGTTTTATTATGCATGTGATTTATCATTCTGGTTTATGATTATTACATGTGATCTATCATTATGGTTTTTGATGGTTACATGTGATTTATGATTTTGATCTATGATGGTTTTGTTTTGAGTTAACTTGATGTGATATGTTTATACATGATGATTTGGTCAAAGATACTAGTTTGACTTGTTGTGACACGAAGTGAATAGAATTACAAGTGCACCTTTTTAATGAGCCACCAATGAGGTATGATTTGAATTTATTTCAATTTGTTTTAAATCTAATGGAAAGTATTTGCTTGGTATAGGAAAGCATGAAATTCCCGGTTGGGTGATTGAAACCAACTGCAAGAATTAACAACAACAATAAAAGGATTTGGAACAGGCAGCAGTATGCTTGTAAAGCATCTAGGAACAAGGCCATTGTTGGACACTAGTACCCAATAGTGTCCATTGCTTTCCATGAGCATGTTATGACTAGTATAATGGTTTTAATGTAGGGATATGCCTTGGTTGTTGTATGTTCCGATGCGAGGAAACTTTGTGAAGGGTGGACTGCTTGGGATGGGGGTGCCAGTGGAACTTGGAAGGTGTGTGACTACATAAAAGGGGGTGACCAAATTGCTCAAGGGATTGTGTAGTATTGAAGGGATGTTCGGGATGGATTTTTTTGTCATTAGCACTACCATATGGAATCATATGCACATTGGGAGTGTGCCCTTGAACAATGAGCCGGTAACTGTTCACTAAGAGGACAAGTGGTTCAGGATTGTAGTGTTGAACATTGGATGCATATTTGACTTTGCAGTGGATTCTGAAATTCCTAGGAAGGAGGTGAATCCTGGAATTAATTTGAGGGTGGAGGTGTGAGCCTATAGATTCCCTTGTTGTGGATGCAAACATCGTATCTTTTTTATTTTCTAGTTGAGAAAATGTGTATATGTGTATCTATGTATATTATTGTGAATATTGTATCGAGATGTATTTATAAAGCTCCATAGACGGTATCGTTATTTCTTGGTTGAAGAAAAGGTGTATAAGTATATGTGGATTATAAATGCCATAATAAGTTGTGTTCTAAAGCTCCAACAAACGGTATGTATGTCATGTTTTTAGCAGGATGTCATTGTAAATACTACAACAAACTGTCTTTTAAAGCTCCATGGGTAGTATGGTTTTCACCTTAGTCACATTTGATTCATCCTCCTTCATTCGTAAACATATTTCATAACATATATAATTTCCCTTTGTTTTTAGCAGTCTTGTTGGTTATAAGTTTCATTGAACACCCACGGGGGATTCACTCAATGAACCTTTGACATATCACGTGCATTCATGGCATACTAAAAAATACCCCTAATTTGACTACATATTGGAAAATACCTCTAAAAATTAATTTTTTTAACCCCCTACCAATACGAACCCAATACACCTTTCCAATTTAAAAAACCCCTACTTTCACTAAAGATTGTAGGTATCCATTTTTTCATTGACATTTTTTATACCCCTTTATATTTTTCATTAAATTTGAGCTTCAATTTTTATACCTTCCAATATAAAAATCCTTTACCCCTTAATATATGCTCAATATATTATGTCATTTTTACCTCAATATATATCCCCCAATATGAGCCCATGTGGTATGGTATTGCTCTCCCAATGAAGCCCCTGTGTGAACACTGAGGATGATGTTCCCCCAAGGGGGAGGGTTCCATAACAATCCTGGTTAAAAATACATGTAAAAATATATAATGCGATAGTTGATGGGACACATATTTCAAGCTGAATGGTGGGGAAAACATACTAGTGGGCGTTCATTCAATTTATTACGACTAAGGAAATTGGAAAAGGAAATGGAAAAGGATTTGAAAAGGAAAAGAGACATTAATTGGCATTTTATTTATGGAAATAATGGAAATTAGGAGAAAAGGAAGGTGAAAGGTCATAGGTTGCACGTGAGGAGGAAATTAAAGGAAAATAATGGAAAATGAAGAAAATAGAGACCTCATTAATAAAAAGGCTTATGAGGATCAGTTGGAAAGCTTGGTTAGTTTAGTTTTGGAGCTCTCCCTCTATTCTTTCTCTCTCTTATACTCTTAGACACTTAGAGTATTCTTGGAGCACTCTTGGAGGGTGTGGAATACTGGAAGTTTTGGAGCAAGAAGGCAAAGGAAAATCATGAAAGTGCTAGAGGACATTGGGATCAACAGTTACAATGGTTTTTTCTTGCAAGTACCGAGTTGCATGTATGTTTTCCTTACTAGTTTTGGAATGCATGGCATATGCATGTGATTTATTGGTTAAGATCTATCAATGGCATGGAGGAATTCCTGGATTGAGAATGGATTTTCCTAGCCTTGCCATTTCCTTGATAGCCATGGTGTTGTGGGTTTATTTCCTTATTTTTATGGTTGGTTCTCATGTTTCCTTTAGCTTGGGTTCAATTACTAGCTCTTGTAGCCTTGGTTGGACAAACACTCTAGAGCCCCGTAACTGCTTGGGTTGAGTTACTAGTCCTAGAACCTTCGTTGGACAAACGCTTTGGAGCACTATGTGGGTTCAATTACTAGTCCTAGAGCCTTGGTTAGATAAACACTCTGGAGCCTAGTATAAGTTGTGGGTTGAGTCACTAGTCCTGGAGCCTTGGTTGGAAAAAATGCTCTGGAGCTCTAGAAGGCTTGGATAGAGACCAATCTGATGATGGTTTTGTGACGTCTGACCGTGAGGCGGAAGCATTGTTTGATAGGTTGAGGTCGTTGGCCTCTAGAAGCCATGGATGGTTTTGGATTGATGTGTTTTCTAAAATCCCACATTCATGCTTGGAATATGGCATGAGGGTGAATGGTTGAAGAGATATTTTGCTCAGCCATTCTATGGTCGAGTGGAAGGTTGTAGTCCCATCCTAGGTTTGGATTTTACATTATCAATACGATTTTATTTCTCCTTGTATTTCTATGAGTATTATAATGGTTTATATGTGGATCATATGGTTGTGATTTCCTTGGTATTTCTATTTCTATTATGCTGGTTATGTATATTTCTTATGACAATAGTTGTGTAGGGCTCTCATCATGTTTTTACTTGTAAATGAATGAATAATGTATCTATGATCTAATGGATTAAATTGTAGGTAATGTGTTCAGGAATCTATGCTTCTTAGTGATTATTAGATGAGTATTAGACCCCTATGCTTAGATTTTTTTTTACACCTGTAGATTACATATTTGTGATATGTTTGACAAAATGCCTATCATGTCTAGTAGGGGTCCATTCAAGGGCTTGTTCAAGTATTTTCATTTACATCATTATTTCATTGTTATCTTTTTGTTATGAAGGTATCATTTAATTCTGGGTAATGACACGAGCTCTACGCCTAAAAAAGTGGCTCAAATCCCGGGACACTAGCACAACACTAAAAAAAATAGTCCTTAGATGTTGTCATGCCTTGTCATGAGAGCATCCAGACTCTCCTGGACACTATCAGGCCCATAGCATGGGAGCATCCAGAGGTCAAGAGGCATAAAACCTCAATGCGACCCAAGGGTTGGTTACCAGAATTGTTGGAATGGTTTGTAGGGGTCTTGTAGCTAATGTGGAAGGTGTGTATGATGTGTTTTTGTCGATTAGTTTTCCTTAAGGTCACCTAGGAGGTTGAATCCAATAATAATAGCCTCTTGTCACATGTTTCCCTTTGTTGGAATGTTACTTGGGTAGATGTGGGAGGAGGGTGTTACAGTCTGAGTACTTACCTAAGCCCTAGAATATTCAGTAGCTAGCTTCTCAAAAGGATAAGGAGAATTGGAAATGAAAATTTGAAAAACAGATGCAATGTGGACTTTCTCTATCCACACATAATCAAGAGAATAGATGGTATGTGGATAGTTGTTGTTCCAAACATATGACTAGGGATAAGAGAATTTTTTTGTTGCTAAAAGAAACAGACAGAGGAAACAATGTCACTTTCGGCAACAATGCCCCAAGAGGAATTAAGGGTAAAGGCATAGCTAGTATGGATCAAAAGACGAAAGCTCAAAATGTGTTGTATGTGGAAGGTCTCAAGTACAACTTGCTTAGTGTAAGTTATATGTGTGATAATGTCTTTAACCTGACTTTTTGATCCAAGGGTTGTGAGATCCAAAATGAGAAAGATGGAAAGCTAGTGGGAAAAACTATCAGAATTCCCAAAAATGTATATGTGTTTGATGCATCTAGAGTAAAAAAATATTTAAGAAAAATGAATGAACCATGGTTGTGGCACAAGAGACTCGGTCATATTAATTTTGACAGTTTTATAAGAGTTAGCAATTTGGGAGTGGTGGGAGGTTTTCTAAGATTGACAAGGTGTGATAATTCAATCTGCAAGTCATGTCAATTTGGTAAGCAAGCTAGAACTCATTTCAAGTCAAAAGAGTTCTCTTCATCTATACCACTAGAGATAATTCACATAGATTTCTGCGGCCCAACTTGAGCAAAAACCCCAAGAGGAGAAAGTTATTTTATGTTCCTCATTGATGATTTTACTAGGGCCACTTGGATCGTGCTCTTAAAATAAAAATCAAAAGCATTTAAGAATTTTTTTTAAATTTATAGCTCAAGTAGAAAATGAAAAATACTTAAAGATCAAATTCTTAAGATCAAATAGAGGAGGAGAATACACTTCAAGAGAGTTTTAAGAACTATGTGAAGAGAATGGCATTAGAAGGTAGTATTCAATGGCTAGAACTACACAAAAAAATGGAGTAGCTGAGAGAAAGAACAGAACAATCTAGGAAATGGCCAAAGCTATGTTGGATGAAGGAGATGCATCCCACATATTTTGGGGAGAAGTAGCACAAGAAACACTCTACCTATCAAACATAACTCAACTCAAGCCTAATAGTAATAAAACTCCCTATGATTTGTGGAAGGGAAAACCTACATCAGTTAAACACTTCAAGGTGTTTGGGAGAAAATGCTTTATCAAAAGGAATGACAAAAATCCAGGAAAGTTTGTATCTTGCATTCATGAGGGTATATTAATTGGAAACTCTGCTTGAGGTAAAGGATATAAGTGTTAAAAAAACAGATAAAGAAGGTTGAGGATTGCATTGATGTAATAGTAGATGAAATAGCTTCACAACCTAAGTCCTCTAAAGGAAATATGAAATCAGATGGAGAAGAAAATTTAGACATGAAGCCCTTAGATCAAGAAGAAATGGATTCATGTAATGAAGATGAGGAAACAGGAACAACTCCAAGGCCATAAACACCTTCCAGGTATGTATATAATGAACATCCTGAGAGTTAGATTCTCTAAGATCAAATACATGGTGTGTTTGGTCAGTTCAATGTCCTTGAATAGGAAACCATAAGTTATCAACCAGGGTGTGTATACTGATGAAGTATATGTGCACAATATGTGCTTAGAATTTGTTTTAGTAGGTCGTTATGTATTTTTCAAGGTCTAGTCCTAGGATGGAGGTGATTTTTTTTAATTGTATTAATGTTGTAATACTTAAGGATGTTGATTAAGTTTCCTAGGAATTAATCGCTATTCAATCAGTTTTTGGATGATGTGAGGGTGATTTTACTTATGTTAGGTTGTTGGGATTTGATTTTAAATCTCTTTGTTACAGCTCCTAATTCTCTAAGTGCAAAATGGAATCTTACTCTAGTAGCTATGAAGGAATACTATTGAACTCAATTGTTTTAGGAGAAGTCTTCTTGCTTGTTCAATTTCTGCTCAAACAATGTAATCCAAGCAACATCTATGAATTAAACACACCTCAATTATACTAGATAATAAGCAAAGGAAATAACTATGCAGTACCAGATATAAAGCAAAGTAAACAACAACCTAATCTAGGTATAAATCAAAGTAGATTTCTTATGCAGATAACAATTTGAAATCATTATACAACATGATCACACTAAATAAAGCATGTGAGGAGGAAATTTAAGGAAAATAATGGAAAATGAAGAAAATAGAGGCCTCATTAATAAAAAGTCTTATGAGGATCAGTTGGAAAGCTTGGTTAGTTCAGTTTTGGAGCTCTCCCTCTATTCTCTCTCTCTCACATACTCTTGGAAACTTAGAGTATTCTTGGAGCACTCTTGGAGGGTGTGGAATACTGAGAGTTTTGGAGCAAGAAGGCAAAGGAAAAGCATGAAAGTGCTAGAGGACATTGGGATCAACAATTACAATGGTTTTTTCTTGCAAGTACTGAGTTGCATGTATGTTTTCCTCACTAGTTTTGGAATGCATGGCATATGCATGTGGTTTATTGGTTAAGATCTATCGCTGGCATGGAGGATTTCCTGGATTGAGAATGGATTTTCCTAGCCTTGCCATTTCCTTGATAGCCATGGTGTTGTGGGTTTATTTCCTTATTTTTATGGTTGGTTCTCTGTTTCCTTTAGCTTGGGTTCAATTACTAGCTCTTGTAGCCTTGGTTGGAAAAACACTCTAGAGCCCTGTAACTGCTTGGGTTGAGTTACTAGTCCTAAAACCTTCGTTGGAAAAATGATTTGGAGCACTAGGTGGGTTCAATTACTAGTCCTAGAGCCTTGGTTGGATAAACACTTTGGAGCTCAGTATAAGTTATGGGTTGAGTCACTAGTCCTGGAGCCTTGGTTGGAAAAAATGCTGTTGAGCTCTCGAAGGCTTGGATAGAGACCAATCTGATGATGGTTTTGTGACGTCCGACCGTGAGGTGGAAGCATTGTTTGATGGGTTGAGGTCGTTGGCCTCTGGAAGCCATGGATGGTTTTGGATTGATGTGTTTTCTATCCCACATTCATGCTTGGAATATGGCATGAGGGTGAATGGCTGAAGAGAGATTTCACTCAGCCATTCTATGGTTGAGTGGAAGGTTGTAGTCCCATCCTGGGTTTGGATTTTACATTATCAATACAAGTTTATTTCTCCTTGTATTTCTATTAGTATTATAATGGTTTATATGTGGATCATATGGTTGTGATTTCCTTGGTATTTCTATTTCTATTATGTTGGTTATGTATATTTCTTATGACAGTAGTTGTGTATGGATCTCATCATGTGTTTACTTGTAAATGAATGAATAATATATCTATGATCTAATGGATTAAATTGTAGCTAATGTGTTGAGGAATCTATGCTTCTTAGTGATTATCAGATGAGTATTAGACCCCTATGCTTAGATTTTTTGTTTACACCTGTAGATTACATATTTGTGATATGTTTGACAAAATGCCTGTCATGTCTAGTAGGGGTCCATTCAAGGGCTTGTTCAAGTATTTTCATTTACATCATTATTTCACTGTTATCTTTTTGTTATGAAGGTATCATTCAATTCTGGGTAATGACACGGGCTCTGTGCCTAAAAACGTGGCTCAAATCCTGGGTACACTAGCACAACACTAAAAAAATAGTCCTTGGATGTTGTCATGCCTTGTCATGAGAGCATCCAGAGTCTGCTGGACACTATTAGACCCATAGCATGGGAGCATCCAGAGGTCAAGAGGCATAAAACCTCAATGCGACCCAAGGGTTGGTTACAGAATTGTTGGAATGGTTTGTAGGGGTCTTGTAGCTAATGTGGAAGGTGTGTATGCTATGTTTCCATCAATTAGATTTCCTTAAGGTCAGCTAGGAGGTTGAATCCAATAATAGTATCCTCTTGTCACATGTTTACCTTTGTTGGAATGTTACTTGGGTAGATGTGGGAGGAGGGTGTTACAGTCTGAGTACTTACCTAAGCCCCAGAATATTCAGCAGCCAGCTTCTCAAAAGGATAAGGAGAATTGGAAATGAAAATTTGAAAAAAGGATGCAATGTGGACTTTCTCTATCCACACATAATCAAGAGAACAGATGGTATGTGGATAGTGGTTGTTCCAAACATATGACTAGGGATAAGAGAATTTTTTTGTTGCTAAAAGAAACAGACAGAGGAAACAATGTCACTTTCGGCAACAATGCCCCAAGAGGAATTAAGGGTAAAGGCATAGCCAGTATGGATCGAAAGACGAAAGCTCAAAATGTGTTGTACATGGAAGGTCTCAAGCACAACTTGATTAGTGTAAGTTAGATGTGTGATAATGGCTTTAACCTGAATTTTTGATCCAAGGGTTGTGAGATCCGAAATGAGAAAGATGGAAAGCTGGTGGGAAAAACTATCAGAATTCACAACAATGTATATGTGTTTGATGCGTCTAGAGTAAAATAATATTTAAGAAAAATGAATGAACCACGGTTGTGCCACAAGAGACTCGGTCATATGAATTTTCACTGTTTTATAAGAGTCGGGAATTTGGGAGTGGTGGGAGGTTTTCTAAGATTGACAATGTGTGATAATTCAATCTGCAAGTCATGTCAATTTGGTAAGCAAGCTAGAACTCATTTCAAGTCAAAAGAGTTCTCTCCATCTATACCACTAGAGATAATTCACTTAGATTTTTGTGGCCCAACTTGAGCAAAAACCCCAAGAGGAGAAAGTTATTTTATGTTTCTCCTTGATGATTTTATTAGGGCCACTTGGATCGTGATCTTAAAATCAAAATCAAAAGCATTTAAGATTTTTTTTTTAAATTTATAGCTCAAGTAGAAAATGAGAAATACTTAAAGATCAAATTCTTAAGATCAAATAGAGGAGGAGAATACACTTCAAGAAAGTTTTAAGAACTATGTGAAGAGAATGGCATTAGAAGGCAGTATTCAGTGGCTAGAACTACACAAAAAATGGAGTAGTTGAGAGAAAGAACAGAACAATCTAGGAAATGGCCAAAGCTACGTTGGATGAAGGAGATGCATCCCACATATTTTTGGGAGAAGCAGCACAAGAAACACTCTACCTATCAAACATAACTCAACTCAGGCCTAATAGTAATAAAACTCCCTATCATTTGTGGAAGGGAAAACCTACATCAATTAAACACTTCAAGGTGTTTGGGAGCAAATGCTTTATCAAAAGGAATGATAAAAATCCAGGAAAGTTTGTATCTTGTGTTCATGAGGGTATATTAATCGGAAACTCTGCTTGAGGTAAAGGATATAAGTGTTAAAAAAACAGATAAAGAAGGTTGAGGATTGCATTGATGTAATAGTAGATGAAATAGCTTCACAACCTAAGTCCTCTAAAGGAAATATGAAATCAGATGGAGAAGAAAATTTAGACATGAAGCCCTTAGATCAAGAAGAAATGGATTCATGTAATGAAGATGAGGAAACAGGAACAACTCCAAGGCCATAAACACCTTCCAGGTATGTATATAATGAACATCCTGAGAGTTAGATTCTCTAAGATCAAATACATGGTGTGTTTGGTCAGTTCAATGTCCTTGAATAGGAAACCATAAGTTATCAACCAGGGTGTGTATACTGATGAAGTATATGTGCACAATATGTGCTTAGAATTTGTTTTAGTAGGTCGTTATGTATTTTTCAAGGTCTAGTCCTAGGATGGAGGTGATGTTTGTTAATTGTATTAATGTTGTAATACTTAAGGATGTTGATTAAGTTTCCTAGGAATTAATCACTATTCAATCAGTTTGTGGATGATGTGAGGGTGATTTTACTTATGTTAGGTTGTTGGGATTTGATTTTAAATATCTTTGTTGCAGCTCCTAATTCTCTAAGTGCAAAATGGAATCTTACTCTAGCAGCTATGAAGGAATACTATTGAACTCAATTGTTTTAGGAGAAGTCTTCTCGCTTGTTCAATTTCTTCTCAAACAATGTAATCCAAGCAACATCTATGAATTAAACACACCTCAGTTATACTAGATAATAAGCAAAGGAAATAACTATGCAGTACCAGATATAAAGCAAAGTAAACAACAGCCTAATCTACGTATAAATCAAAGTAGATTTCTTATGCAGATAACAATTTGAAATCATTATACAACATGATCACACTAAATAAAGCAATTGAATAATTGAAGGAAATTAGATTGTATTTGATTAAACCTGCCACTATTTGCAGGGGCACTC
Source organism: Pinus tabuliformis (assembly GCA_031772625.1). Taxonomy (NCBI): domain Eukaryota; kingdom Viridiplantae; phylum Streptophyta; class Pinopsida; order Pinales; family Pinaceae; genus Pinus; species Pinus tabuliformis. Next base: position 851,476,493 of record CM062810.1, on the reverse strand, counting down.
CACATAGTATTTTAGAGCATCAAATCAATACAATTATTGCACACAAAAACCAAATTCATTCACATGAAAGTCACAAATTGTTCATAAAACATATCATTTGGTGTGGACCCAAATAACAGTGTGGCCATTAACTTTATAGCATGTCTCTTGCATAACTGTATGAGAATCCTAAGCCTAATATCTCTTAACCCTATCTAAACTTATACCGTGAAACCATCGTTTTGCTATTTCGAAAGCAAAATGATAAGGTTTTAGTTGATCTCGGCTCTGTTCTGCATTAATCCACTGGTTGACTCGAAGTTTGACCGCGATCTCCTGCGCGAATATTTTCGAGTGGATAGGAAGGTATCCATGAGGGAGTCGTCTTATATCCATCTACACCTTTTGTTGCTGAACTGGAACTCTAGAACCTCACGAACAATGAAGGAAGCTATGGAATCCTGGACTAGCTGTGGAAACAGGTTGATTTAGTAGCTAATTACAACTTTAACTAAAAGAATAGGGTATACAAATGAATATGAACAAGAAAACATACTAATGCATACCTTCATCAAAACCTTATAGATATGGCTTTATTAAGTGGTAAATATATATGAAAAAAGAGAGGATTATTGGGCAAAAGGACGTCACAATAGGACAATCTTTAGGCTCTACATTCCCCCAGACTGGAGATGTTGTATGTCCTCATACACTTCTTCCTTGTCTTTTGCTTGTGTCTCTTGTTTGTTATATCCACTTTTCACTGTTTTCTTCTTTTTAGTAGAGATTGGAATTCTAGGCTTCCTCATTAGGATTTTGTACTTTAAACTGATTATCTCTCTGTGCATAATTCTATTCTCTTTCTTCAGTTTCTTGTTTTTCTTATACCACAAGCTTAGATGTAGGATTGGATTGTCTCTCTTGGAGATTTGTATCTCACTTTGTGTCTTCAGGGCTTGATTTTCATTTTTAATATACCAATTCAGTGTTTCTAGTTCAAATATCTCCTGCTTCAAGATGTTTGAGGATGATTTTTCATTCATATGGTTGCTTCCTTCTCCAGGGCTCTATATTGTCTCCTTTGTTGTTGTTTCCTTCCTCTCTAGTGATTCTATGTAGTCATATATTTCCTGCGATGCAGGATCAATACTTGGACTATGTATCGGGCTTCCTAGAGGTGAACTATAAGGTTGTGGTGATGATCTTGGTGACCCTTTTGGAGAATCCCCAGGGCTTCCAATTGGCTCATCCTCTATTGGCTCAATCTCTGTCAGAGTGTTTTCTGTTGGCTCCTCTTCAATCGGCTCATTTTCCTCCAGGTTGATGTATTCTGTAGTTTTTGGGGTTGTTTGTTGAGTCGTGCTCAACCTTGTGCTCCTTCTCAACCCTGGGGTTTGTATTTTCTACACTTTCCTCCTCTTATTCTTTGATTTTCTTGTTAGAGGAGAGGTTTCAATTTGCGGGAGTTCTTCTTTTCCTAGGCTAGCTTTCTTTCTTCTAGGGTTTCCCCTCTTCATTCTTTGCAAAATATTTACTATAGGTAGGTCTTCTTCTATTACCTCTGTCTGAGTTTGAGGTGCCTGTTACTTTGTCATTTCTATGGTTCTTTTTCTCCCCCTGAGGGCCCTACTGCTACTTGGTTTTTCTAGGGATTTTTCCTCAAAATGATTACTTATCAAGAAACTTTCCCAGCCATCCCCTATACTTCGAAGGTGAAATTCGACCAATATTTTCAACAGACCATGATGGTACATGGTGTTTTCTATGCATTGAACTTTCTTCTGAACATTTGTAGCCATTTTCCTGAGGCTATTCAAGAGAAAATAGGGGAGGTTCATCTGATGATCCTCCAGGAAGTGCATCATCATTCTAACATGATAAAAGTACATTTCTCCAAACCTACCCTCACAAGTGATAAACTTCTGAAGCACAAGAAATAAGTTTCTCCATTTATTTTTAAGAGCAGAGCTTGGAATACCTTTTTTGTAGACAGTTGTGTCCATGCTTGGATTCTTAAGGGAAACCCCCCAGTCTTCTCTATCAATCCCTCTGTTTTTAAACCATTTTTATCCATGCCTTGGAAACTCAGTGGCCTCAGCAATCATAGAATCCACTACTCTAAGCTTGATGTCCCCAATTTCGGCCTCCATTCCATCAAAGGAATGTGAAAATGTCTTGGTTACCTCTATGGAAACCACTAAACTTCTCAATGAACTGCGGTCATTGTCTTCTTTGTAGCAGCTCCCTAGTTTGTGGGTACCCCTCTAGGAATTTCTTCCCTGCTGGCTCAGTCCGAATAATTACCCCGATGATGAAGGATGCTTTACCTCAAATATTGGCTACCTTGACAGGAAAATGGGATGGTCGGGTTTGTTGGCTGGCGGAAAGATGGTTTGATTGTGAAAGAATAGAGGAGTGTAGGAATAGGGAAGAATGGATGGGTTATCAAGAGGATTGTGGAAATGGATTCGACCATTAGGCGCATTCAAACTTATGATTTGATAATTAATTTGGCATATTTAGCACAAGGTTGTGACATGACCTTTAGAGTGGTGGCATATGATATTTCGTTAGACGGCCATTACCCTTAGGTTATAATGATTGCACTTTAGTATTGTATTTCCTTACTCATACATGCTATATATATTTCCCTATTGTTAAATTAAAGAAACACATACCTTTAATTTTCTGTTGCTAACCTCATTTTTTGTCCTTTGATCTTTTGCAGGTGCATCGTTGTGAACTGTCCTTTAATCGAGAGCATCAAGCATTCTTAAAATTATTAGGCTACAGAAATTTTTTGGCTGCGGAAACTTGTCCAAGCTACAGAAAATTGGACGAGCTGCGGAAAGTTGTTGTTTCTGTAGCTTAAGAGAAAGAAAACTTTAGTAGATGAACTTTATTATACATATATTTTTTTTTGAAAAGAAAATTTGAAGTGCCAATAAATTGGTTTTCACTTTAAATTTTCAGTATAAACATGTCAACAACATGTTGGTTTTCATGTTTATATATATATATATATATATATATATATATAGAGAGAGAGAGAGAGAGAGAGAGAGAGAGAGAGATGCATATATACACATATAATTTATTCAATATATATATATATATATATATATATATATATATATATATATATATATATATATATATATATATATATATATATATTCTTTTTTTTTAAGAAACAAACTGAATGAAAATTTCTAAGGTGGAAAAGAAGAAGAATTCTTCTTGACCATCTTTAGTTCTAAATTATCCTGAAATATTTTGACAAATTCCTCTCTTGTTAATGGCTTCTGGTAAAGCTAGATTTGATGTCCATTTACTAATAGGGGACTTCTTTCTTCATCAATAGTCCTGATTCTAACTGCACCATTATCAAATATATTCTCAACCTCATAAGGTCCAAGCCAATGGGTTTGGAATTTTCCTTGAAATTTTTTTAATTTTGAATCAAAGAGAAATGCCCAATCTCTTGGATGAAACTTCCTTTTTTTAATGTACTTATCATGCCATCTTGACCTCTGTTGTTGCACTAAGCTGGTGCTCTGAAAGGCTTCTTGTCTCATCTCATCGATCTCATTTAATTGTGTCATCCTTTGTTGTTAGGCTTCTGATAAGTCAAGATCTAATTGGACAGCTGTCTTATAGATCTGGATCTGGAATTCTATTGGAAGTAAGACTTGCTTCCCATAAACAAGTTCATAGGGAGTATGTCTTGTAGTATTCATCCACGTAGTCCTATAGGCCCATAAGGCTTCTGGAATTTTTTCCACCTAGTCTTTCCTGTGTAGATGCATAATCTTTGTGGATGATATGGAGTTGAATTTCGATGTTTTATCTTGTATTGGTCCAAAATCTTCTGCACTAGTCTAGATATGAATTGTGTCCCTTGATCTGTTACAATTTCTCTTCGCACACCAAAATGAGTAAAAATATCCTCAAAAATAAATGAAACTACAGTATTTCAGTAGCAAAAGGAAGTGCTTTAGCTTCTACCCATTTAGTGACATAATCAGTACATATCAAAATATACTTATTTTTCTTTGAAGGTGGGTTGATTGGTCCAACAAAATATAGTGCCCATTTCTCAAATGGTTCAACAAGTACCTGTGGTTGAAATGGCATCTCATTTGAAGGAGTAGGTTTTCCCATTCTCTGACAACTGTCACATCTCTTAACATATTCTTTGGTTTCCTTAAAAATGGAAGGCCAATAATATCCTAAAAGCAATATTTTGTAAGTGGTTCTCTTGTCAGAAAAATGTCCTCCACATGGCTCATCATGGCAAGCTTTTGGTATCTCTGGTATTTCATCATCCTGAACACATCTTCTGATGATGAGGTTTGGTCCTGTCTTATACAATTCTTCATTTATCCAAGAGTAGGATGTGCTATTGTGGACTATTCTTCTTTTTTCTCTAGGAGTTAAATGAAATGGTATTTTTCCTGTGGCCAAATAGTTAGCAATATCTGCATACCAAGGTGATTTAGTAGATACTGCAAAAAGATATTCATCAATAAATTTATCTTCTATGGGTCGGTCATTGTTTTCATTTTGTATTCTAGATAGAAAGTTAGCAATTGTGTTTTGTTTTCATGGCATATCTAGAATGGTTATGTTAAATTCTTGTAAAAGTAGCAACCATCTGGTTATTCTTCCATTAGTGACTAGTTTATTCATTAAGTATCTAATGGCAGAATGGTCTGTGTGGACAAAAGTTTCGTAGCCAGTTATATAATGTCTAAATTTATTAATGGCATGAATCACAACTAAGAACTCCTGCTTGGTTACAGTATAATTTAACTCTGCAGGGGTTAAAATTTTAATGGTATAATAAATGGCATAAGGAGTGAGATATTTTTGTCTCTGAAGCATCTATTAAGATATGGAGAAACAATTTCCAATTAGGTCCTATTAAGATGGGTGCTTCAAAAATTATCTTTTTCAATGTTTCAAAGGCAACTTGACATTCGGAATCCCAACTGAATTCACAGTCTTTTGTAAATAATTTAAAGAGTGGGGATGCAATTTTTGTGAAGTTTTCTATAAATATTCTATAATATCCAATAAAACCAAAAAAACTGCTGACATCCTTTTGAAAACTTGGCACTGATAACTTGGAAATGAATTCCACCTTAGATGAGTCTACCTTAATTCCATCTCTGGAAATATGGTGACCTAAAACAATTCCTTCATTAAACATAATGAAACATTTTTCATGGCTTAATGAGAGGTTTGTTTTTTGAAATCTTATTAAAAATTTCTCCAGGTTCCCTAGTGCTTCATTGAAATAATCCCCATAGACTGTGAAATCATCCATGTATAAGGTCAAAGAAAATGCCAAGGACTACCCTTTGGAATGTTGCAGGAGCATTACATAACCCACAGGGAAGTACCCGGTAAGCATAAGTTTCCCATGGACAAGTGAATGTGGTTTTATCTTGATCTTTAGGGGCCACCTAAATCTGGTTGTATCCATTGAACCTGTCCAAGAAGGAAAAATATATTTTTCCTGCTAAAGTATCTAAGACCTAGACTATGAAAGGTAGCGGAAAGTGGTCTTTTAATGTTTCTTTATTCAATTCCCTTTAATCGATTCATACTCTCCATTTTCCATTATTTTTAGGGACGATTACTAGGGGTGAAACCCATTAACAATAAGATATTGGATAAATGGAATTTACATTTAATAATTTCTGCAATTCTTGGTTTACAATTTCTTTTAGATTTGGGTTCATTCTTCGTGGAGGTTGTCTAACTGGTCTTGCATTTTGTTCAATGTAGATATGATGTATGCAAGTTTTAGGATCAATCCCTCTCATGTCAGTATATTCCCATGCAAAAGCAGAAGAATGTTTCTGTAAAATTTCTATCAATTGTTTCTTTTGAATGTCTTCCAAGTTTTCATTGATATTTAAAGTTTTTTCTGGAAAGATTTCTATCTAGGAATTCCCAAATTTTTCCATGGAAAACAATGATACTTGTTTAGAGGAGAGATATTCATTTTGACTATGCTCATAATGTGAGGAAGATTCATTATTTTCTAACAGATTTAAAAGTTTATCTTCCTCTTTTACTTGTTCAGTGACAAAAATAGGTTGTATGTCTTCTCCATCTTCTATCCATTCTTCAGTTTCTGTATCTATTGTTTTTCTTATAGGGGGTATAATGTAAATTTATTTTTAGAATTTCCATCTGAGATAAACATATCACCTGACCTACAACTGATGAAAGCATTTGTTGTAGCCAACCAAGGTCTTCCTAGAATTAAGGGATGACCTCCTAGATTGTTCTTGGGTGTTAAGACCATGAAATCAATAGGATATTCCCAAGAATCTAAGGATACACAAACATCCTCTAACACACCATCTGGTTTAATAACAAATATATCTGCTAATTGCAACAAATTTGGTGTGTATTGAAGATTGGGAAGCCTAAGTGTGTCCATAGCTTGTTTGCTCATTATGTTTATGGCTGCCCCTAGGTCAATTAGTGTGTTTTGTATTTCAGTTCCATTGATGTGAATTTTTACAATGGGGCTTCCTGGGTCTAGATATTTTTGAATTTTCATCTTCCTCATCATAATGCTTGCAATTTTTCTGACTAACTGAATTCTTTTTATATATTTTATTTTTCTTCCTGATCGTTGTGTACTTAATTCCTTAATTGTTTTTGCAAAAATTGGTATTTCTTTTATGGCTTGCAATAAAGGAATCTTAATACAGACATTTCTCAATTCATCCATCATATTATAATCAGGAAAGATAATTTGTTTCTCTACTCCTTCATTGATTTTTAATATTTCTAGGAAAGGTGGTTTAACTGATATTGAAGGTTGTTCTATGATAGGATCATTTATTGGAATTTCTTCTATTTGTCTAGTTTTTTTTTGTGGGAGAGAGGTCTCTCCTTCTTCTGACTGATTCTTATGTTTTTGAAGATCTCATTTTGTTTTCTGAATGACAACAGGAGGTTTTCTTGGTAATACCCTTCCAGACCTTAATTGAACATTGTTTATGTCTAGTGGGGTTATTACATAAGTTTGAGGATTCTAACCCTCCATGTTGTATACTGGTTGTTGTGGTACCTTATTATTAGGATTTGGAAGTGGTTGAGCGGGTAGTTAATTTGATTTTTGTGGAAATGGTAGGGAAAGTTGCAGGTTTTGACTCTGTAATAGGACTTGTGGCAATTGATTGGTTTGAGGAATTTGATTGGACAGGGTTAAGAATTGTGGTGGAATGTAAGATGGAAAGTATTGTTGATATTGAACATAGGCTCCATAAGGATTTTTCCATCCTTGATTCCAAGGTTGTGATTTTGGCAGAGGCCAAGGCTACCAAGCTGGATTCCAATTACTTTGTGAAGATTGAGCAAATTGTTGTGGTCTAAATCCTTGTGGTTGATTTGGTTGGGAGTTTTTCCATGGTATTTTAGCTAAAACGTAGAGAGGGTCTACTGGTTCTGAGATTCCTTAGTCATTGAATACAGCCTTGAGATCTGGAAAGAATGGACATTCCTTTGTATCATGATTATTTGCACATATGACATAGGTTTCTATGACTTTTGAGTCTAAGCGATATTCTCTTAGAGCATGTTTCTTCCGACATTTGGGACAGAAGATAGATAATGCAACGTTTTCAGAATTTTTCTTGTTTTTTATTTTAAGGGTGTCTATTTGTTCACTTAAGCCCCCTAAAATATATGTTTTAAAGGTGTCAAGCAGATTTCCTATTTCTACCCTACTAATTGTTCCAGTTGTAGACTTGTTTATTCTTGATAAGAGAGGGTCTCTAGGACTCTTTCCAACTCTTGCTTTTCCCCTTGAGATGTGTACACACAAATCACAAATATCTGCAAATGGGAGTTGGGAGATATCTCCTTTTCCTGTTAGGTTAAGTAGATCGATCCATTCATCTTTAACGACTCTGAGTAAAATATCTTTTAAGGTTTCTTCATCCAAATTATCCATTTTTTCTGTTTTAACATTATAAACAAATCTTTCTACCAAGCCTTCAAGATTCTCATCTTCTTTCTGTGTCATTTTGAAGACTTCCTCTTTAAGGTTACTAGGCATACAATAGTCTTTGTACTTGCCCAAGAAAGCCTCCTTCATTTGTGCCCATGTTGTTATGGAATGCACTCCTAGACTCATGAACCATTTTAATGCTAAGTCTTTTAATGTGGCAGGAAATAATTTAAACTTTTGAGCATCATGCAGATAGTCATATGTTCTGCATAATACTTCAAATTTGAAGAGAAATGTCTTTGGATCTTCGTTTCTTTTCCCATGGAAATTAGGAAGAATAGAGGGTGATATATTTTTCATTGTGAGGGTTGTATCTTCATTAAGAATAGGGAATCCTGAAAGATCTTGATTCCCCCTGCCTCTACCCGCTCCTCTACCTCTACCGATTCCTCTTCCTCTTCCTCCAATCCTATCCTTTTCACCATGGAAATTATGTACTTATCCTTCTTCTTCAGCCATGATAGATTCTTCGAAGCTAAGATAGTGTTCTTCTAATCTTTCTGGTTCCTCTATCAATGGTTGTTCAGAATAAGTTTCCAATCCCTCCTCTTCACTAGGAATTTCTAATTCTTCTCCCACGATTTGTTCACCAATGGGGGACAGAAAGATTACTCCTGTGGTTGGGGATGTAGGATTTTCTTCAATTACAACTTCAGTAGAGGAAGTAGGTGAAGTTTTGGGTTGAATTTCTAATCTTGAGACTTCAGGAATTCTTTGTTGACCCCTAAATTGAATTTGGGTTTCAATGGGTGGTGTTGAATCTCAAAATTGTGGTGGAGTGAGTGGATTTGTGGGAATTAAAATTTTTCCTCGTCCTACAAATCTACCCCTAGAATCTCTATCCCTACGCATGTCATGTTTTTAAATTAATGATGGTTTTGTTTGTTGTTTTTTTTTATGGCTTCTAATTATACTTCCCCAGCAATGGTGCCAAAATGTTTGGTCAATTAAATGTCCTTGAATTGGCAATCATAAATTGTCAACCAAGGTGTGTAGACTGATGAAGTATAGGTGCACAATATGTGCTTAGAAGTTTTTTTAGTAGGTCGTTATGTATCTGTCAAGGTCTAGTCCTAGGATGGAGGTGATGTTTGTTAATTGTATTAATGTTGTAATTCTTAAGGATGTTGATTAAGTTTCCTAGGAATTAATCACTATTCAATTAGTTTGTGGATGATATGAGGGTGATTTTAATTATGTTAGGTTGTTAGGATTTGATTTTAAATCTCTTTGCTACAGCTCCTAATTCTCTAAGTGCAAAATAGAATCTTACGCTAGAAGCTATGAAGGAATACTGTTGAACTCAATTGTTTTAGGAGAAGTCTTCTCGCTTGTTCAATTTCTACTCAAACAATCTAATCCAAGCAACATCTATGAATTGAACACACTTCAATTATATTGGATAATAAGAAAAGGAAATAATTGTGCAGTACCAGTTATAAAGCAATGTAAACAACAACCTAATCTAGTTATAAATCAAAGTAGAGTTCTTATGTAGATAACAATTTGAAATCATTATACAGCATAATCACACAAAACAAAGCAATTGAATAATTGAAGTAAATCATATTGTATTTTATTAAAACATGGCACTTTTTGTAGGAGCCCTCCACATAGCAGTTCAAAGATTCAAATTAGTACAATGCTTGCACACAGACACCAAATTCATTCACACAAAAATAACAAATTGTTTAGAAAACATATCATTCAGTGTGCACCCAAATAACAGTGCGGCCATTAACTTTATAGCATGTCTCTTGCATAAGTATATGAGAATCCTAAGCCTAATATCTCTTAACCCTATCTAAGCTTATATCGTGAAACTATCGTTTATTTCGAAAGAAAAACAATAAGGTTTTAGCTGATCTCGGCTCTACACTGCGTTAATCTGGCGATTGACTTAGAGTTTGACCACGATCTCCTGTGCCTCATTTAGAAAAAAGTTTCGAGTGGATAGGAAGGTATACATGAGGGAGTCATCTTCTATCCATCCACACCTTTCGTTGCTGAATTGGAACTCTAGAACCTTGCGAACAATGAAGGCAGCTACGGAATCTTGGACTAGCTGTGGAAACAGGCTGATTTGGTAGCTAATTACAACTTTAATTAAAACAATAGAGTATACAACTGAATATGAACAAGAAAACATACTAATGCATAACTTCATCAAAACCTTGTAGATATGGCTTTATTAAGTGGTAAATATATATGAAACAAGAGAGGATTATTGGGCAAAAGGATGTCACAGTAGGACAATCTTTAGACTCTACATGATGTTCAGAGCAGGAGGAAACGTTTTGGCAGTTCAAGTTGTGAAAATATTGCTCTGTTGTCTTAGATTAAGCCTAGAAGTTTCATCCAGGCAAGTGAGGACAAATTATGGGTGAGAGCTATGAATGAAGAACTTGACAAAATTGAAAAGAATGACAATTGGGAGCTTGTTCCTAGACCCAAAGACAAAAATGTCATTGGAACCAAATGGGTTTTCAAAAACAAGCCAAATGAGCAGGGTCAAGTAATTAGGAACAAGGTTCGATTGGTCTGCAAAGGGTATGCCCAGATAGAAGGGGTAGACTTTGAGGAAACCTTTTCACCAGTAGAGAGACTAGAAGATATCATAATGTTTCTTTCCTTTACTAGTCATAAAAATATCAAGTTCCATTTCTTAAGGGAATAGGTTGTAGCCAAAGTTGTTAGACTTGAATATGTGGCCACTAAATACCAACTTGTAGATATCTTTACTAAGCCACTAGCAAGATAACTCTTTGAATATCTCAGGTAACAGATAGGAGTTGTGACTCCTCCTCCCAAATATCTCAATTTTGGTGTGTGTTGGTAGTTACTCAACATGTGGGATCAGTGGAAGAGTAGGCTACAGTGGTTTAGGGGGAGTATTCAAGGGAATCATTTGTCATTGATACCAAAGGTGGAGAAGATTATTAGAGAAACTAAGAAGAATAGAAGTAAAGAAGACCATGTCTGGTTTTAGGGGGAGCTTATGTTGTTGCCATCAATGCCAAAGGGGGGTATTGTTGGATAATTGGCATTATCTGGATGGCTTCTGGCTTTTGTTATGTTGGCATTGATGTCAACCAGGCGAGAATTGAGGCAAAAAAATTGTAGCCATACTTTATGTAACATGTGGGAACAAGCCTACATCAAACCTTCTCCAATGGAAAGTGCTCTGAAAGAGATTTCCAATAGTATGTGAATGTCTAGAAATGGCCATTGGGATCAAAAGTTATTGACAACCAAAGTAAAGGACCTTGGAGTCCTTTAAAGTAGGTCAAATATCGAGAGCTAAATTTCAGAAGGCCAAATATCAAAAGTAGGGAGTCATTGGGACCTCGACAACCTATTTAAAAGAAACCCAAAAGGAGCAGTTGAATATAAGAGTCAATTCTTGGAGGTTTGGAACCTTGGGAGCCTAGAGATTTCAGAACCCAAGATATTGGAGCAAGTCACAGTATCAAAGGTTAGAGCAAATGGCATAGAAAGGCATATCAGAACCTCGAAGCATAGGGCCATTAGAACCTCGTAAGTCCTTATAAATTTCATTTCCTTGGAAGCGTCGAAGTTTGCGAAGGAGAGGAATTACAAAGGAATTCGGTGAAAAACCAAGGACCAAGAAGACCCTTTCTCTCTCCTCTAATAGACACATGGCAGCAGCTGATTAGCACATCAGGAGTCGATGAGGCAAGTGACATCAGCATGATGTGACTATATGGTGGAAACATGGCAGTCAGATTCAACATTTTCGGTGGCCTAATGGGGCAAATCCAAGTGAAATTTTCCACCATTGAGGAGGCACCACATGGAGTAATGATGAGAGCATGACGTCATTTTAGAGGTCGACATATCAAAGGTTGTAGTTTTTGTAGCTCCTTTCTAATTTCTTTATGAAAAGTTATAATCTGATAAAGGGGCTCCGATGTGGACTGGCACATGGTTGTGGGAGATCCAAAGGACCAAGGGGGTAGAGAAGACCTTAGCCCCTGAGTGCTGAAAAGACACATGGGAAGTACATTTTGAAGGACAAAATTCCGGGGACCTCTCTAACTGAATTATGAGAGTTTTGATATGTAGGAGCTCTAATGTGTTGGAACTTGGTCAAAGAACCCCAAAAGAACCAATGGCAAAAGCTATAGATAAGGAGATAGGCCCCTCGCAAGATCTGAAGGCCTTAGCACCTAAAATTTAAGCCACTGGTTACAACGCTCGGTCCCATGGAAGAAAAACAACAAGGGACTAAACAAAGGAAGTAAAAAGCAATCGAGACTTTGAAATTACATAAGGTTCATTCAATAAAAGATATGATATACAGGGGCTCCGATATAACACTACAATAGTATGACGAGCCGTCGGTCACAACTACTGGTTCCATGATGGAAGAACAGGCGATAAGGGCTAAGCACCAAGGGGCTAAAGACATCGTCATTGTGAGATTTCGTAATGTTCTTTTAATAGAAGTTATGATGAGTTATGGCTCCAATATACTTGTACAAAGTATTAAAGGATGGATGGATCAACAACTACTGAGTAAATGTGTGTAGAGGAGTTGGTTGATGTAGTTAATGGAAACTACAGAAATAACTGGGTCAAGACAACAAGGACAACAATTCACAGATAAGAACTGTTGGGCATGTTTCGATGTTGGAAGAAATCCATCTCTGATCTCCTGTGCGCACATTATAAACTTAAATAAGAAAGAAAGAGCCCATGCTGTGGTACAGACAAGCTCGGTGAAGCCATGAATAAGCGTGGGGAGTATCATTGGAGTGTGCAAATGGAGTGAGATTAAATTCTCAGCATGGAGGATCACACAGAGAGTTGGTGAAGTGCTCAGGATCCTATTCTAATTTTTAAATGTAGCAAAAGAAATCAAGGAGTAGACACAACAGCAGTGTGGAGGTTCCATGCAGAGGTACACTCGAGAAGTGTGGAAACAGGCCAGAGGATCAAAACTAGTGATTTCGATTGAGCAAAGTGGGGGAAGAATGTATTGTTGCATGTTCTGAAGAGTGTAAAGCAGAGTGTTTGAGAGGAGAGTAACTAGCCCAAGTGCTCAACTGGAGCAGAGTGTTGAAGAGAGCCTGTGGAATAGAAGGTAGAGTGCAAAGAATAGGAAGCTATTGGGTGAGGGCAAGAGATCTCACAAGACAATAAAGGACCAAGAGCATAAGTATGTTTCTACAATAACCATATTGGTATTTTTATGTATTTGTATGTGGCTTTGTTTTCAGTTTGAAAATTGTATGAAAGACAGAAAAATGGCTAGAGCAAGTGGTGGCCTGCATTCATAAGAGGTTGGTGCCTCTTGACAAGTAGGTGCATGTTATGCTAAGGGGGTTGGTGCCTCATGTGAGTGGTTGCTCACAAACAAACTGATGTAATTAAATAGTTGCTTAATTTACATCATAACAACAAACATATTGGTGGTTTTTTCTCTTTATGTTTCCACGTGAAAATATTGATGTCAATAGATGTATATTACTCATTTGATAGATTGTATGTACATATGAATGTCTCATATTACTACTCAGTTATATTATATATGAACGCTGGTAAATAACACAGTAAAAAAACTTAAAATATATTCCATATATTCATAAGACACTAGACAACAAAACTTAAAACATATTCCTAAATTTTTTTTAAAAGTGATTCACTTCTTATTAATTTCTTATTATTATTCTAACAACTTGGTCGTTCTTAAATTGGAACTACTCATTTACATTTTAAAATTATCGCTATATTGAAATGTGTCTTTAGACAAAGACAAAGACAAAGACAAAGACAAAGACAAAGAAAAAGAAAAAGAAAAAAAAAAAATTAACTGTCATATTTATCATTTTCAAGTTAGCCAAACGCTCAAAGACATTGTGTTGGTTATTTGTTACTTATTGTGGTCGATGTTTTGGTTAGTTTATTCACGTATAGCTTTTCAGTTTTCTCTTATCATTGTATAATTAATTTATATCCTAATTATTTATATTCATAATTAGAAGATGTTTTAATTAAATAAATTATTATCTATTTAAGTGCTTACTTTAATATTATTAAAGTATAAATAAATATTTTAGGTTGATTTACGCTCATAGGTATTTAGTGCTTATAGGCTTGTGGATTTTGGGATTTTTTTTTTTCATTTTTAAATGAATGGACTGCATTTCATATAAGCAGAATATTTTTTTTCTATTAAAGCCTTCGATGGTTATGATTTGGCTTGCTTTTCTTGTGTATTACACGATGGTTTAATAAATATTTTATTATTATGTTTGAGTATTTCGTTTTACATATGGTTTAATAAAAAATTTTATGGTAGTTTTTTGTAAATGAGTTTATTTTCAAAAAAATTTACATTTTTCATGTCATCTTCACATTTGTGTATTGTATTGCTTTGTTTCCTTATAGTTTTACTTTGGCGCTTTTTATTTGATAGTAATATTATTTATAGTCATGTACCAAAAATATACATAGAGGCCAATATCTCATAGTCATCAACCAAAAGTATACATAGAGGCCAATATTTTTTGGAGAGCCAAAATTCTTATCGCTTAGTTAATGACTAATTCTCATCAACTCCCTTGTGAAACATGCACTTGAAAAGGCCAAAAGAAATGTGGGAAGACTACGTATTTTTTGTTCTTCCATAAAAGTGGAAATAGAAAAACATTTTATTTTAGAATGTAAAGCCTTCAAAGACAACAGGGAAAGTTATATAAGCTAGCAGCTAGCTTTTGGAATAATCTATTTAGCAAGAGGTTTGTCTAGAAGCTAGGAGTATTTATTTTGAAGCTTCACAAAATAAATCAAACAAATGAAAAAATAATCTATCCCATAAATTATCTTTAGCCTAGTGAATATTAAAATAAACGATAAAGTAATTAAGTATCTATTTGCAAAACAATTAATGAAACCGAATGTTCTGAGTCTGGCCCCCACTGCGTTTATGACATGGCGATCGATCCATTTGATATGGGCAACTCACAAGAGCACCTCCAAAGGGCATTTCAAAAAAATAGAAGTAACTTTCAGGTTTGGATATTGGGTGCATCTTAAACGAGGAAAGCAATAGGATTTCATTGTATTGATATCAGGGACCTGGATTTAAACGTGTCTATAGATATGAAATTAACAAATAAGATACGATGAATAAGTCATATGCCTGTGACATGGGCTATGATGACATGTATTTTACATGTGTTGCGAATTTAAACCTATGTGTTCCAGCGTATTCTACACTGACAACACAACATTTTTAAAAAATTAGAAAATATATTATATACGGTCAACGTCCATTAAAAAAAAAATGTGTAAATATGTTTCAGATGAATACCTATGAACACATCAACTTTTTGTTACGTCAACTTTTTATTCCTAGCACCGAGAAGGCGAGGAATCTGAAAAGATTTAAAACCCTCTTGTATCATCAAGATACAACACTATCCACAACTTTCATGGTGTTGCTCAAACAGATTAATTATTTCTGAAGAGCAATTGAATTTTTCTTATTTTTATGTCAGAAAATTTTGTTGAGGGGATTTTAAATTTGGATAATGGACAGAGTTGTTGGCAATTTTTGAAAAATGGTAGAATTAATGCTTTTTTCGTTTTGGTAGTTTATATTTTGCTTTGATAAATCAAATGAATTTGATTTTGTGGACAATTTTTTAGGCTTGTTTTATATTTGATAAAATAAATTTTATTAGGATTGTTCAGATTTTTTTGGCCAAAAGATATTGGTTTGGGAATTACAAATATAATTAGAACAATTTAAAGACTTTTCACTATTTTTTTTGGATGTTAAGTATTTTTGGAAAATTCAATATTATTTGTGCTTGTTCAGAGACAAATGAATAAATTCTATATTATTTGTGCTTATTCAGAAACAAATGAGAAAATTCTGAGCAAGTTCCAGAGCTTTGTGGATTGAATTCTTGCTCTGTGTTTTAAAAGCAACTCTGTGCATCATATGAGTTTCACTCTCCCAAGAAAGATGACCTACTTTGGATTTAGCTAGAGATTTTATTAATAAAAAAAATATATATATATTTTTATTGTTGTTGATTATGGAATTCAAAGCACAAATTTTTCAATTTAAAAATAATATTAACCTTTCTTTGCACTTTTTGGACTAATATTATTATGTTTAAAATAACTGTATTTGCATTTCATTCCCTAGTTTACCAATGTGCACTTCATTTCACACTATCGTTGATTAGCCATCCTTGCGCAGGGAGTGACAGATAGGGTGGCATGGCCTCTCGTTTCTCCAAGTTAACCACGTTACACATTCAATTCAGTCAGGCATTAACCCATTTTGTCTGCACTGGTTCGAGTTCGAAGATAATCGTTTGCACTGGCTTGGATTTCGACACCATAAGCTTTGTGACTGGTTACATCAGTACAGTACTCTGCTGGCTCAAGGTATGCCTCTACAGTGAATTTGTTCTTCTGAACCTGTGTGGCTCAAGGTATGCCTCTACAGTGAATTTGTTCTTCTGAACCTGTGTTTTTCAATTGCAGCCATTCATTACTTTTATTTAATGCTCCTCTATTTGTTTCATAGTTTTTATCTGAAGTTTTCTTTGACAAAACCTTCTCTAGGTTACGATGTTTCAAGCGCAAAGAGATTAAGTTAATTGGACGGCCCAGTCTATATAGGGATAATTTATTTTCCTCCATACTCGTTAAAATACTGCTTTTTTATTGGTAATTAAAAATCCAGATTAAAATTGATAGGTATCAAAATATTTATTTTTTTATTTTTTATTTAATTTATTAACTTAAAAGGTAAAAAACACCATATAATTTCTAAAAAATAGATTACTAAATTTATATTATTTAATATTTTTTTATTTTTTAAATAATGGAAATTTTGAGTGAAGGAAATATAAACTCCTTAAAACTGTGTGAATTAGAAGAAGTGAATAGGATATACCAATGTTTCATTTCTTCACATGTTTGCTTGTTAAATTTTGACCCAATTTAATTAGTTTTATTTATTTTAATGTTTCATTTCTTACCTGTTGGCTGGTTAAATTTTGGCTTAATTTAATTAGTTTTATTTATTTTGTATGTTCTTGTGGGTTGTTATTATTAGAAAGTGAAGAGTTTATTCATAAATTTGATATATATTTTATTATATTTTATTATTTTTTTGAGAAATGTGTATCTATTGATTTGATACAATTATTTGGATAAGTCAAAATATATGCTTATAAGCCTATATCAATCATGTTGATTAATGTGGTTGTGCTAGTAGTTATGGATGTTTTGGAATAAGGCTTCTAAAATTTTAATTTAGTTATTAATAATTATTAGGGATGTCAAGAATTTAACCTTTATATAGTATTTTAGTAGTATTTATGAGTCAAACGTTGAAATTTATTTCCAAAATAGCTATGTCATTTTCTCCCTTTAATTAAATTAATTATTTTAAAAAATATGATATGAATAAGTATCATATGAAATGATTTAATTTTTTTGGGCATGTGGTATTGATGCCCCATGGTATTGGCTCCATTGACGACTCAAGCATCAACTACCCTATAGTAGAGTGCATTTTTTTCAAGAATTCCATCATGGTCAGAGCAGTGAGACATTCAGAGGTCATCATTATCTTTCATCAATTTGTCAAAGTCATGTAATCCGAATTCTGTGGGCCATTATGAAAAAATAATTCTAGTATGTTTATAAATCCATGTAACACACCTAGGTGAGTTTAAGAAATTTTGCTAAAGAGTTTCACCCTATGAAGTTTTTTTTTCCTAAGCTAATTATTTGTGTTTTTTAACTGCAAATAATTCGTTGCGTTTTTCTCCCAAGCCTTCCCTAAAGCTAGGTGGAGCTCGATGGTAAATTATTAGATTATTCCTAGTGTGTAGATTCAATGTAAATTACCATACTAGAACATGTCTAAAATTTCGCAAAATTTGGTTGTGTCTAGAGGTCATTTTTTAATTGTCGAATTTCCCCTTCTCAAAGGGATTTTTATGTAATCTCTAATGTAAAGATGTAAAAAGTGTTGCCTATAAAAGTTATAAGGTGTATTATTATTCAAAATTACAACTCAACTTCTAAAATTTCTATCTAGACACACTTTGAGGGTGAAAAAATATGTTTAAACCCCTCTAGAGTCATTACTTTTATTTTCCGACAAAAAATGACAAATAATTAGCTAGAAATTGATCAAAAAATAAAATGAGAGAAGTTGAAAATCAAATTTTTGGAGAATATGGACTCTCCCAAGAAAGAATAAATGTGAGGGACTCATTCCCAAGAAAAATTGGTCCTAGAAAAATTCGTTGGCCCAGAGAAGTAGTTAATGTCCCAAGAAATTCAAATTTATGGTCCAAGGAGGTTATTTTGAATGAGATTTTTTCGAGAAAAAGGGGATAAATATATTTTCATGGTCTAGAGTCTCTCCAAAATTAATTTTTAGGTCAAACCGGCTCCTAAATCAAGGAAGACAAATTCTCCTATGGATCTGTGAGACATTATCAAGGGTTCGATTTTTTTATGGAGGGATCAAGCGACAAATCAAACAAACTAGTCATTTTTCCACCTAGAGAGGTCTGATACTCTCTCATTTTTTATATAAGGAATCTTAAGCTCCTCATTTGTAACAAAGAAAAATATTGAGCTCTTGGCTAAGTGAAGCTATGTGAAGCTATGTTATCCTTTCTAATATATTTTTCAACAATAAAGTCTTTGGGGCAAAGCTATGGTGTTATTCTTTAGTTATATGGTAATATTTTTCTAATCTCTTGTGCTTCATTCTCTACTAATGTTTTAATATTGTTATTGACATTAACTCTTGAATATTCATCATTGTATACTTATCTTACATCATTGTTTAGATTTGGAGAAACACTTTGGATATAGTAGATCTATTGGTTTTTGGTTAAACCCTTAGACTCCTATGTCACCGTGTTATCCAAATCTCTCTGGATCTAATAAAAAAAACCAAGTGTGTAGAAACGTATTGTTGATCAAATCTTCAATAGTTTGGGACATTCTCAGTTGAATTAACAAACTATTCGAGGCATAGAAGTTGAGGAACCCATATTGGGATCATCTGAAGACTTATTGCTTGAAATAAGAAAAGGAT
The DNA here is from genome assembly GCA_031772625.1 of Pinus tabuliformis. NCBI lineage: Eukaryota > Viridiplantae > Streptophyta > Pinopsida > Pinales > Pinaceae > Pinus > Pinus tabuliformis. The sequence continues at coordinate 851,457,357 of CM062810.1, read as the reverse complement.
TTTCTTTCCATTTCCTCTAGATCTAAAATATTTATCTATCTTTAAATTTTGTCAAAAAAAATTTGAGAGCTACCATTGAATAATTGGCTACTTTAAACAACCATTAGCTAATCAAAAGGCAGAGGTGTCCTCATACCCTTTAGATTAGCCTTGTATTTTATTTGTAAATATTTTCTAACGATTGTATCTATAAATTTCTTGCATATATTTTGTTTGTGTTTTTGTTGAATTTTAATTGCAGGTCTGAAGAGAAATTAGAGACTTGGATTGGATATATTATATATTTTTCTTTATTGGTTGATTGCATCAAATTTTGGAGGAAAGATATTTTTTTTTTTACATCGTTCTCCTCCTATCTTGGATGGCTAGGGTTTTGAAGAGAATCAAATTATTATGAAAGGACACCCATCACATCTAAGTCTCTCCTTGAGGCCACAAGGGTTTGGAGACCTCCATTGCCATTAGATTGATTTTTTCTCAAAGGGTTCAACTTATAATTTTTTGGCAAATTTTTTAGAGGGTTTCGATTAAGATTTAATCATTCTTCTTGGCCAAAATATTTTGTGGAAGCCGCTAGTATTGGAGGGCTCACTCTCTCACATGGCGAGAGTTTGGTCAAAGTGTTGTGGCTCAAAATAATTTATTGTTAATTTCTTTAGCAAGTTGCAAGCCCTCGAAAGTTGTCGTCGTCTCTAACCTAATAACCCTAGTGTTTTTAGTGACAAATGAATTCTTTGAAAGGGATTTCATCGTATTTTGAGCAAAAAGTCAAGTTTGGGAGACGTGCTTTCAATTGCAATTTTTTTTAGGAGTCACACATATTTTTAAGCCTTTTTCCTCAAGGCCGAGAGCTCCAAAGGAGCCTCCTTTTCAGTTGGTGTGAAGGGATATTGGAAGAGGGTTACAACTAAATTTTTGAAGAGATTTTTGCCTTAATTCTTGAAGAATTGTTAGGAGATTTTAATAAAATATAAATAAAGTTATGAGCCTAATTTTGAGATAGATAATAGTATTTTAATGATTTCCATTCATCCTTGTTGAAGGTCATGAGCTACTGGAGGGTTATACCGATTGGTTTTAAGAGTTTGTAGTCAAAATCATAATATGATCTGATTGGTCTTTAAGGAGAACGTATGTTGTGAAGTCTCATTCATTGTTATAGATCTCTTTGAGTTGAAGAGTCCTTCCTCACCGTCTAAAGGGATTTTTCCTTTATAATCTCAATAATAAAAGTGACCTTATTGCTTCAGGGTGCTTGGAACTTGGTTCCATGGTATCCCTCTCCTTATTTAAAAGAAGGATCTTTTGCATTTCTTGCTCTCACTAACTTAACTCTAACTCATATTTTCTAACTTGCTCTCATTCTAGTTCCATTGTGCATTAAAGATTAAAATCTACTAATTGGCTTCTTCATTGGATTCAGGATCTCATTTGTCTCATTTCTATTGATTATTTGACTATATTCATCGCCTCTTGTATTGAAGTAACTTTTATTTTTTTCTTATTAACAATCTCATTTACCATATTCTACTTGTGCTTTTATCATATATATTCTCACATGTTTTAATTATCACATCATAATATAAGTGAAGAGAATCTAAAGAGAAATTTTAATTAAAGGCATATTGAGTTATTGCTCTAACATCTAATGCCAATTATATATCTCTTGTTTCATTGAGTGATCATTATATGCTTCATTGGTTATTTGTGTAATCTAATCTTGTGCTTTAAATGTTTATCATTTCCTTGTGGATTGGTATCTCTTCCCTTGAAGCATCTTGATTATATTGTATCTCATTTAAGTATTTACATTATCACTTTCATCCTTAAAATCTACCTCCAAGCATAATCTTGGTTCAATAGGACAACCTTCTCCACTATTCAATTTGAGGATCTTGGCCCTTAAACCAATGGCTAAAATGAGTGACCTTGCAGTTCTCTTGTGGCAGAGTCCCTTATAGGAACATAGGCACTTGGATTGCTAGAAGCCCTTGGTAGGTATCGCTAATGAGGCCTTAGCCGCCTTCCCCAACACTTATCCCAACAACCTTATTCTAAGACAATTTTTCACAATTGAGGAGAATGACTTCACCTTAGTCTACACATATAACTTAAAATTAACCAAGATCTTTCATCCCACATAGGCATATCTTTAATTCATTCATCTAACATCATTTTTTCGCATTTCAATTGATTATTGTAATTGGAGTTGTGAGCTTGTTCTATACTTGCAAAACTTATCTTGTTATACTTGTCATTTTCAGGTTTATTGTCTCTTGAATATTATGTGTACTTGATGTACAAGTTTTATCTTTCTTGCAATCTTATCTCTTATTGCTCATATTTATAAATTGATTTTAATCTCTTGATCTCTTTTACTAACCTTATCTTGTGCCATTGACTATCTTATGACTTGAAGTTTCATTTCCATATTGTGTGAGTGTTATATCTATATTTGAGCATTTTTATTAAGGCATTGGTCTCTCATTGTTCATCTCATTAAGTGTCATATTGATCTAATTGAATCTATATTTAAACATTAACATTTCTCATTAATAATCCCAATTTCCAATTAGTATTAATTAGAGTCATCAACAGAAGTAATTTCCTTGCCTTAGGTCTCCTATATTTGTTTTTTCAACAAGTTTTCCATCCTTTAGGGACTACCCCCCATAGCTTTCCTAGGGGGGAGCTTAAATGAAGAGAGTAGGGAATATGTGACAACTCCTACTCTGAGCATTGCGCCATAAAGACTATACCTTTTGGAGTTGGAAAATTTTCCTACATCTAGGTTTACATATTAGGAAACAACATTTTCTGGTGCCATTGTCAGGGATAATTTTTCTTTGACCTGGATTTTCGACTAACATTTTGATTCTTTCATTTTGGAGTTTTAGAGTTAGATTCCTTTTCAAGTGGTGACTCCACATTGTTTATTTTTTGCAAGGATTTCTTCTTGAAACCCTCTTCTTGTAAACTTCTTGCTAATATTGGACAAGAGGATCTCTTTAATATCCATTTACCCTTTCAGGGTTGTTATATCCTAAATCTACCTCAGGCTGAAGAAAGGTAGGTCTAGGGTAACATCAAACAATGCTTAACCTGGTAGCTAGCCCTACCAAGTCAAGAGAGGGCTCTCTCCTTGTCAATCTCAGGAAAATATGGCAAATAATGCAAGAGATGACTGATGTAAATACTAATTTTAGGCTAGGTATATGCTCAGAGGAGTTTGATTGATTTTAATGGTTGTTTGCTGGATCAGATGAGGAAGGCAGTTTTGGGTCCAGGAAATGAACTCAGATTTGTAGAGGTTTCTGTGGGGCGAGGTAGGAAAGTGTTTTAGCACTTTGAATTAGGTGTAATGGTGAGTCTAAAGACTGGTGAGGAGTTGGAGAGGGCATGCAAGTGTCATGAGTCCTCTTCAAATAGTAGAAAACATGTAAAACTAAATAAACCCCAAGGCAGAGCACTGAAACATCAATGAATTCCACCTTTTCTCTTGATTCATTTAGTTATGCAGAAAAAGAGAGAGATAATGGCACACATAAACATATGATAAATTGAATCATAGAGGAGAAAACAATACTAATTCACTTTGCCACAAGAATCCCACAAAATGCTGCAAAACCCTGGTCTATTTCCTTGCCAAATTGCAAAAGTGATGTACAATAGTGCTCAAAGCATCCACAAGAGTCCAACCTTGACAAATGACTGAAAAACACATAATATAGACATCCAAACCACCTGTGCTATCCATCAGGGGTCGAAAACATGAGAAAATGGGTGGTTTCAACCATATCTAAACTAGGAACACAAAAATAGGTAGTGGAACAGCTTGCCTCTAAAACTTAGGAAACCAATTCATTACAGCTCAAAACCACCTAAAACTAATGTATCTACCTCCTTAAGTCAATTTTCATCATTTTTACATCATATTACATCAATTTACATCATGTCACATCATGAATTTGACCATAAGAGAGAAAAAGTCAAACTAGAAGAAAACTAGGCGAAATTCTGAGCAAACAGGCAAAATTGGCAATTTTTCATCTTGTGCATAGTGCCATTTTTTCTGTGCATAACGCTTTTTCCAAGCCACTTTTGGAAGGCTTCCCGAAGTCCAAATTAGGTGCAAGATAGCTCATTGAAAAGCCTGGCGAGTTTGTTTTCTAGAACAACTTGAATTTTTTGATTTCGAGTCAATTTTCCCCTCCAAAAACGCAATCTCCCAAGACTGCTTCCTGTGTGGCCAAAAAGTGGCATAAAGGGCATTTTTAGGGTGTTTTTGGCCCTTTTGGAGGTCCAAAACTTGTCAAAAATTCACAGATTTTTCTAAGAAAGCACAACTTTTCATGATGAATCCAAATTTGCAAATTTTTCTGAAAATGGAGGTCCCCATCAAAAGCGTAGCGCCGGTGACACTACGCACCTACCGGGAAAACATATTTTTTCCCTCAAAAATTCAAAAATGCCAAAAATTTCACCAAATTTCTTGAAATTTGGCATGAGTGATTTGTGTTAGGTGTTATGATGGGCCAATGAAGCTTCAACCAAGATCTTGAGCTTATATTTCTCTTTCTTTCTCCTCCCGGATGTGTTTTCCTCCTTTATGTGTTTTTCTTAGTGCATGAGCCTCTTGGGAAGAATCACTGACAGTTTCATCATCCATCTCATATGCTGAATCTGTTTCCATACTTGCAAATGTGAAGTGTAGAATGATGATATGAAGATATTTTTTCAAGTATATGGTGATTGTTGTTTTCTTTTTGGGAATTGAGAAGTTGACTCACAGTATAAATGCAAATCAGGGTTTTGATGATGGAAGTATGGTTTTAGGGAATGTATAGGTTTTAGGAAATGAGAATTAGGGTTTGGGGAATGGTAGGAATTATGTATAGGGCTTAGTTTTTGGTAATAGGGGGTAAGGTAAGTGCCAATGGGAGAGGGAAAGACGAAGGGATTTAGGGAAATTTAGTGCAGGGGCATGGGATATAGGAAAATAATCACAACGGGGTGAAAACAGCAAAAACAACAAAACCCTAGACAAGCTTGGCAAGGCAACTTTGAGAGCAACTAGGGTTTCATTTTTCAATAATCAAATCACCACTATAGATGAAAAAATCCATTGGTTAGACAAGATAGGAGTGTGTACTTACTTGTTGAGGGATTACTTACAAAATTGGAGGCTTGTGAAATCAATGGAATGTGTTTTGGAGCTCAGCCAACAGATGCATCGCGCCAACGCCCAGGTGCATAGCACACTTTCTGTGCGTAGCACCCGTTCAATTTCCTTTGTAAAACCTGTGCCCGATGTGTAGCGCCAAGCAGGTGCATCACACTAGTGCCAAGTGCATCGCGCCAGTGACAATTTGAAATTTTGCTGCAAATTTCACTCTTTCTCCTCAAAATGCGATTTTCCATCTTTCTCTCTCTCTTTTGCACAAAATGAAGTTGTCAAACCCCAAGGAAAACTTTATATCCATCTTGACTTTAATTTTTCATTTAGAAACCCATTTTTGTAAAGTTCCTTTTCACTTTGCTTTAAAAACTTTGTTTTTTTCCATTTGGCTCTTTTTATATCATTTGATGAACTGATGCTTTGATGTTTTTGTTTCTTGTAGTGGCTAGAGTTGGTAAGGTGACCAAGGGCTGTAGCTGAAGCTTATGACATATGAAAACATTGAAATTATATAAAATTTGTACATAAAATAGAAAAAACCTTGTTTTCACCTCAAAATAGAGTTTTGAGGTAAAAACCCTTTATGAAGCAAACCATCAGTAAATTTTGCAACTTATGAATTTATTAGACAACCTCATGTGCCTGCTGACCTCTTATTGAGTTTTTGAAGACCATGGTGGCAAACCCTAAACCTAGTGAGACCTAAAAAACCCTAAAATGACTTTTACAAATAGAATGAAATAAAAATGACAACAAATGACATGTACATGTAAAAATAGACCAGCAGATAAATGGCATGAGGGAAATTGACAAAGAACCATTACCATCAGTTGATCCATGACCTAATGGAGTGCAACTGATCAGATGAGACACCTAATATGCAAGCAAAAAAGAGAAATTTGATCACTGATGGAGGGATGAAGATACTGACACTAACATTGGCTCCAATGGGGATGGTAGCTCATGGGAGGTGCCAAGAACCATATATCTCTGGAAAAGCAGATAAGTTCCTTCATCCATTGGGAAATATGGAGTCAATAAAATTCAACAAAAACATCAAAACTGACATTATGAAACTTAACTCAAGACTCAAACTGACTCGAGACTCAAAGACTGACACAAGACTCACTTAATTAAAACAAGTACTTACAAAGATTTTTTAATGGTAGCAAACCATTGATATTTGAAGGCTTCAATTCATGATGACAACCACCTGCCTATTGATGAAATATGTACAATCATGTGAAGTGGGCCTTCCAATATAACCAATGCAACAGATGGCTACTCACTGAAATTCTGCTCTCACTTTCGCCGAGCGGGTAGAACGATGTACATGTAGGCAACTCACCAAAAAACTGAAACCAAGGCTTACGCTAACGAACCAGGCAACATTCATCTTCTCTAATTCTTGCAAAATAATGCCGAAGGGATCTTGAAAATCCTAAAGCTCTAACTCATTTTGAGATCCAACAGCAAAGATACAAGTACTCCCTTCATTTTGATCTAAAAGAATAGTTGGTTGCTGATTGATAGGAAGGCATAGAGCAGTGTAAGCTTCTGCTATCTAAGTGTTGGTTGTAAATTCCTTGACCATGAGAGATTCTGACTTGATTTTTGGCATACTATCTCTCTCAGGCTCATACTCCTCAATTTCATAGTCTAATCCTTTCTTAAACATAAAACAATCTTCAAGATTATCAAACATGACAACGTTATCATCTTCATGAAAGAAAATATTATCTGTTCGCTGATCTATAAAGCTAATTTCAAGACTATCATCATTTTCAAAAGTGGAAGAAGCTTCACCAACATCTTCTCGACCATGTGCACACTGCAAACCTTCATTAGCTTGGGTTGTAACATGACCTTTCAGGAGTTGATCTATTTCATCTTCAAATAGAGGAGATAAGAATTTTTGTTTTCGTTTGTTCAAACAATTATTGTCTTCTTGAAATAACATGAAAAACTTGAATGACAATCCTCAATTCCCTGATATTCTAAAATTTGAAAATATTGTTGATCATCTTCATATGACATGGCAATCAAATTATCATTTACCACTGAATTATTGAAAGAATATTTCTCACTTACATGAACAAAGATCTCATCTTGTTTTTCATAAAAGGACTGGATTACCTCCTCGTGAAGACTTTGTTCTAATGAAATGAGAACACTTGGATCAATAACTTTGTCTTCTTCTTTCCAGACGATCTCAACAACAAAGTTCTCCTTCATGGAATTTAGAACAAGGTACTCTTCATCATCATGATCTGAATTCGCCATCTTGACTTTACCACAATCTGAAATTGGAACTTGATTTTCCTGCATGTTGCCTTTTACTGTGATCAAATCTGAAATAAGACATTGTCTTCCATCATTTTCAATTGAACTAACATCTTGAACCTGCTGCAATTTTTCCTTAGAATCTTGACAAGTATCGTCTAAGCTCTCTTTAAGCTGCTAAAATGGATTTTCATATAGGGCTTCCATGATCTCATCATCCATGAAGTCATCATCTTCATAAATTTTCTCAACATTTTCAATAATACTTTAAACATATTTGCAACATTTCTGAACTAAATTTAATGATGGATAAGACTCTTTATACCTTTCAAATAACATGGTATGAAAATATTTCAAACAGTAAATACAAGCAGGTGACAAGCTTTCATACCAAGATCGGGCTTCACCTTCCAGAGTGGCCATGAATATCTTCATCAAGTAATCTTCAGGAAAATCAACCTTCAACTTGTGAATATGCACATGAAATCTAACCAAATGTAAAGTAGCATCATTCCTATCATCATCTTTAAACATAGTCAAATTCCTTTGCCAATCTACATTAGGAATTTTGTTTGGGAAACTTGGAATGTGATCTCGGCTCATGGGAGCATACCTTCAATCCAGTAAATTCATTTTGATAACATTGAATTCACCAAGAAATCCTTCAGGCTACTGGTTCTTGAAGAGTAGAGCCACTACAAAAATTCTGAACCTTAGGATTCTTCGACATTGGAGTCGCCAAGTGAATGATTTCAACCTTCTAGTGTCTGATCGTTCTCCAACATCAACAATCAAATATAAACTTGATACATTTTGCTGAGGAACATAAAACTATGTTCCCAGTATGGTCGCCACTATGTTATAGCCTAAATCTACCTCAGGCTGAAGAAAGGCAGGTCTAGGGTAACATCAAACTATGCTTAACCTGGTAGCTAGCCCTACCAAGTAGGGAGAGGGCTCTCTCCGTGTCAGTCTCAAGAAAAGATGGCAAATAATGTAAGAGATGACTGATGTAAATACTAATTTTAGGCTAGGTATATGCTCAGAGGAGTTTCATTGATTTTAATGGTTGTTTGCTGGATCAGATGAGGAAGGCAGTTTTGGGTCCGGGAAATGAACTCAGATTTGCAAAGTTTTCTGTGGGGCGGGGTAGGCAAGTGTTTTAGCACTTTGAATTAGGTGTAATGGTGAGTCTAAAGACTAGTGAGGAGTTGGAGAGGGCATGCAAGTGACATGAGTCCTCTTCAAACAGTAGAAAACATGTAAAACTAAATAAACCCCAAGGCAGAGCACTGAAACATCAATGAATTCCACCTTTTCACTTGATTCATTTAGTTATGCAGAAAAAGAGAGAGATAATGGCACACATAAACATATGATAAATTGAATCATATAGGAGAAAACAATACTAATTCACTTTGCCAAAAGAATCCCACAAAATGCTGCAAAACCCTAGTCTATTTCCTTGCCAAACTGCAGAAGTGATGTACAATAGTGCTCAAAACATCCACAAGAGTCCAACCTTGACAAATGACTGAAAAAAAACATGATATAGACATCCAAACCACCTGTGCTATCCATCTGGGGTCGAATCCATGAGAAAAGGGGTGGTTTCAACCATATCTAAACTAGGAACACAAAAATAGGCAGTGGAACGACTTGCCTCTAAAACTTAGGAAACCAATTCATTACAGCTCAAAACCACCTAAAACTGATGTATCTACCTCCTTAAGTCAATTTTCATAATTTTTAAATCATAGTACATCAATTTAAATCATTTCACCTCATGAATCTGACCATAAGAGAGAAAAAGTCAAACTAGAAGAAAACTAGGCGAAATTCTGAGCAAAGAGGCAAAATTGGCAATTTCTCATCCTGTGCGTAGTGCCATTTTTTTTGTGCGTAGTTCTTTTTCCAAGCCACTTTTGGAAGGCATCCCAAAGTTCAAATCAGGTGTAGTATACCTCGTTGGAAATCATGGCAAGTCTACTTTCTAGAACAACTTGAATTTTTTGATTTGGAGTCCATTTGCCCCTCCAAAAATGCAATCTCCCAAGACTGCTTCCTATGTGGCCAAAAAGTGGTAAAAATGGCATTTTTAGGGTGTTTTTGGCCCTTTTGGAGGTCCAAAACTTGTCAAAACTTCACATCCATTTCTAATCAAGCATAAATTTTCATGATGAATCCAAAAATGCAAAGTTTTCTGCAAATGGAGGTCCCCATCAAAAGCGTAGCGCTGGTGGTGCTACACACCTGCCGGGAAAACCTATTTTTTCCCTGAAATTTTCAAAAATGCCAAAAATTTCACCAAATTTCTTGAAATTTGGCATGAGTGATCTATGTTAGGTGCTATGCTGGGCCAATGAAGCTTCAACCAAGATCTTGAGCTTATCTTGCTCTTTCTTTCTCCTCCCGGATGTGTTTTCCTCCTTTATGTGGTTTTCTTGGTGCATGAGCCTCTTGGGAAGGATCATTGATAGTTTCATCATCCCTCTCATATGTTGAATCTATTTCCATACTTGCAAATGTGGAGTGTAGAATGATGAGTATGAAGATATTTTTTTAGTATAGGGTGATTGTTGTTTTCTTTTTGGGAATTGAGAAGTTGACTGATAGTATAAATGCAAATGAGGTTTTTGATGATGGAAGTAGGATTTTAGGGAATGTATAGGTTTCAGGAAATGAGAATTAGGGTTTGGGGAATGGTAGGAGTTATGTATAGGGCTTAGGGTTTGGTAATAGGGGGTAAGGTAAGTGCCAATGGGAGAGGGAAAGAGGAAGGGATTTAGGGAAATTTAGTGCAGGGGCATGGGATATAGGAAAATAATCACAAGGGGGTGAAAACAGCAAAAACAACAAAACCCTAGACAAGCTTGGCAAGGCAACTTTGAGAGAAACTAGGGTTTCATTTTTCAATACTCAAATCACCACTATAGATGAAACAATCCATTGCTTAGACAAGATAGGAGGGTGTACTTACTTGTTGAGGGATTATTTACAAAATTGGAGGCTTGTGAAATCAATGGAATGCGTTTTGGAGCTCAGCCAATAGATGCGCCGCAACAATTCCCAGGTGTGTAGCGCACTTTCTATGTGTAGTGCCCATTCAATTTCCTTTGTAAAACCTGCTCCCGGTGTGTAGTGCCAGGCAGGTGTGTCATGCCAGTGCCCAAGTGCGTCGCGCCGGTGACAATTTGAAATTTTGCTGCAAATTTCACTCTTTCTCCTCAAAATGCAATTTTCCCTCTTTCTCTCTCTCTTTTGCACAAAATGAAGTCTTCAAACCCCAAGGAAAACTTTATATCCATCTTGACTTTAATTTTTCATTTAGAAACCCATTTTTCTAAATTTCCTTTTCACTTTGCTTTAAAAACTTTGTTTTTTGCAATTTGGCTCTTTTTATATCATTTGATGAACTGATGCTTTGATGTTTTTGTTTCTTACAGTGGCTGGAGTTGGCAAGGTGACCAAGGGCTGTAGTTGAAGCTTATTACATATGAAAACATTGAAATTACATAAAATTTGTACATAAAATAAATTAAAAAAAAACCCTGTTTTCACCTCAAAATAGAGTTTTGAGGTAAAAACCCTGTTTTCACCTCAAAACAGAGTTTTGAGGTAAAAACCTTTTATGAAGCAAATCATCAGTAAATTTTGTAACTTATGAATTTATTAGACATCCTCATGTGCCTGCTGACCTCTTATTGATTTTTTGAAGACCATGGTGGCAAACCCCAGACCTAATGAGACCTAAAAATCCCTAAAATGACTTTTTTCAAATGGAATGAAATAAAAATGACAGCAAATGACCTGTACATGTAAAAATAGGCCAGCAGATAAATGACATGAGGGAAATTTACAAAGAACCATTGCCATTAGTTGATCCATGACCTAATGGAATGCAACTAATCAGATGAGACACCTAATATGCATGCAAAAAAGAGAAATTTGATCACTGATGGAGGGATGAAGATACCGACACTAACAAGAGTCAAGTGGAAAATTCATCATGAATAACTTGTTTTCCCCTATAATTTTACTAACATTTAGGCCCATTCACATGATATTTAGAAAAAATCCATTGATAAGTAGCCATATTTTCAAGGTGATAAATCCATTAATGCCAACACTCACATTACGAATTTTAATCTTTGTGTGGGCAAGTGGTGTATTGGTGTTGACCATGAGGATGTGAAGATGATTTTCTTCGTCCTTTATTTAAAAGAGGATGATCTAGACTAGTTCCTCGAGTTTATTGCTAACACATTTGATTCTTTGCAATCCATCATCAATGCCTTCAATAGTAAATATGGAGATAAGAAGAATGAAATATATTTTCTTAACACCATTAACAATATGAAGAAGAATGAAAATGAGGCGGTGGTTGAATTCAATAAGAGGTTTAATAATACTATTAAGAGTTTACCTCGAGATTATAAACCTCTAGATAAGTCTTTGTTGCTCCGTTATCTTGATGCATTTATAGTTCATATTTCTTATGAGCTAAGGCATGAGAAACCTACTCATTTAAAATCTGCTTAGACTTTAGCTAAGGAATTGGAAAGGTGCATGAAAGAATCTGGGAAGTCAAAAGTTCCAGGTTTTTTTAGGGGTCTAGATAAATCATGAGAATCTAAAGAGATTAAAGAGATTGAAATTGATCATGTTAAAGAATTAACACAAATAGATAACAATATGCAAGTTAATCATGTGAACCAAGTCACTAGTCTTCAAAATCATTTAATTAATATGGAAAGGTATCAAGGAAATAAGTCTCAAAATAATAGAAATAATAATGGATGGCAGAAAAGGGGCCCTCGTAATGAGAAAATATGTCAAATAGACTTGGTGTTACCAATCTTGTTGAGCAAGCTCCACCTTATTGTAGACCTTGCAATATTATTCATGAAGAAGCTACCTTCCTTATTGTGAAAAGAATCATTGATAGTGGAATGGTAGGGAAAAATGATCAAATAAATTTTGTTGGTAAAGAACATCACTTGTCTATGGAGGATTGTATGGAAGTTGTGGAGAAAATTCACAATGTTTATAAGATCGAATATTCTTATAGCATAAATAATTCTAATAATGAGAAGGGAAATGAAGGTGATCTTATCAAGGAATTAACTCAAATGATTAAGTATATGCAACTAAATCAAGTGTAGTTAATTAAGAATATGGAGGTCAACCAAGCTCAACAATTAAAACCATGGGAATGAATCACACACAAGCAATAAAGGCCATGGAAGTTAATCATTCTAATTAGACTACCAATATGAAAAAATGTTTGATTGCAATGGAAGCAGGAACACACACACACAAATAATGAAAAACATGGAATTCAGTCAAGTAAAATTAATAGAAAATCATGCCAAGGAAATGAGTGCAATAGAAGATAATTAGATCACTCTTCAGAAAAGGTTGATAACTATGGAAGAAAATAGTGGAAAAGAAATAAGTTCTTTACAAAATAGGTTGGAAGAAATGAAAAAATAATAGGTAAATAAGTTTTGGCCTAAGCTAGATGATGAATGAGAAAAGATAAAACTTTCAATAGATCATAAGCCCACTAATCCACTGAAGTAGGTTCCATCTTATTGTGAATTTCATGAGGTCATTGAGGAAAATGAAGCTATGACTATTGGGAAAAATTAATAGATCAGTCGTAGTCTTCATACTTGTGAGATCGATCCTTCATCCATGACAAAACAAATGTAGAATGAAGAAACGTATGGCACAGAAATCTTGGATACTTCAAATCTTCCATTAGAGCATTTTCAAGATCGGGCATAAGGATCAACAATGAATGAATCATCATTACCATCACAACTAACCAAGAAAAGGATAAAAAAGGAAAAAATATCTAAAAGATAAATCATCAATGTCAAACAAGGACATGCCACAACAAGTTAGAATATGGAAAAGAGAATAGAAGAGGCTTGATAAATATGATGTCCATATACAACACAACATTGGGATGAGTTAGTGTCCCAAGATATTCAAAATTCAACATAGCACTTCAGAAAAACAACTCATGGATCTTCCAATGAGTTGGCGGGTTTTAAGCATGGACTTCTTTGAAGGCAAATGATGTTATAGGGTATCCTCTATATTGTATCTCTGTAACACCCTCCTCCCCCATCTACACAAGAAACCGACCAACCGGGTTAAACATTCGACGAGAGGCCACTATGATATGATTCGATCTCCTAATTCATGTTAAGGAAGTGGAACCGATGGAAACACACCATACAAAAATTCAACAATAGCATTAGGACCCTCAAGAACCAATCAAGCCTTTCTGCCAACTAGCCCCTAGGTCCCACTGAACTTTTGGACCACTTGACCTCTGGACTCTCTCATCCTATGGGAATGTCAGCATCCAAGGACCTCTAGATTCTCTCACAAGCCTGCAAGCCAACATCCAAGGACTATGTTGCACAGTGTTGTGTCAGCATCTCTGAGATTTGAGCCACCTTTTCAAGCCCAGAGCCCAGGTCACTGCCTAGAATTGAATGGCATCTTCAAAACAATAAAATAACAAGGAAATGAGAGTATAAATTCAATAAATTGAATGAGACCTCGATTGGACCCCTACTATCCATGATAGGAATTTCATCAAATTGATCACGAATATGTAATCTACAAGTGTAATACAAATCTAAGCATAGGGGTATCATACATAGCTGAGAATCAATAAGAAGCATTGATGCTTCAACACATCAACTACCATTTCATCCATTAGGTCATAGATACATTGTTCATTCATTTACCAGTGAAAACATGATGAGATCCATACATAGCTACTTTCATCAAACATATATATAACTAGCATAATAGCAATATAAATACTGATGAAATCACAGCCAAATGAGCCACATAAAAACCCGTATAATACTCATGGAAATACAAGGAGAAATAACCTCATATTGATGATGCAAAATCCAAACCCGAGATGGGACTTCCAGGTTCCACCTGACCGTAGAATGGCTGAGCCAAATCTCTCTTCATCCATTCACCCCAGTGCCATATTCTAGGTATGAATGTGGGATCTCATAGAACACATCAATCCAAAACCATCTAGGGCTTCCAAAGGCCATCCACCTCAACCCATCAACAATGATTCCACCTCATGGTTAGAAATCACAAAACCATCATCATATTGGTCTCTATCCACGCCTTCTAGGGCTCCAAAGAGTTTGCTCCAACCAAGGCTTCTAAGACTAGTAACTCAACCCACAACTGTTGTTGGGCTTTCATATAATTTCTCCAACCAACACTTCTAGGACTAGTAACTCAACCCACCAAGGGCTTCCAGAGTGTTTTTCCATCCAAGTCTTCCAGGACTAGTAACTCAAACCACGTTGTTACAGGGCTTCCAGAGCATTTGTCCAGCCAGGAATTTCAAGAACTAATAACTCAACCCAAGCTAATGAAACATGAGAACCAAGCAAAAACAAAAAAGGAAATAAACCCACAATCTCCATGGCTATCTAGGAAATGGAAAGGCTAGCCAATCCACTGTCAATCTAGGCAATCCTCCATGCCAGTGATAGACCATGACTAATAATCCACATGGATATGTGGACAATCTCTCCTGCGATGATATTTGCCACAAGTCCAACACTCTATATGCTTCCATCCTACATCCTTGTTCTACTCCTCATATTGATGTCCCTTTCCACTATCTAATGCATTGAAATTCTTATATGACATTGCATTTTCTTTATTACCTATACCTTGATGTCTTACTCGCTTTTTATCCCATTTTCCTTTGTTCTTTGTATTACCTTTCCAGTCTGGCTTAGTCTCATATTTGCGCTTCGATTTCTCGTAGCATTACCTTAGCTTTTGAATGGTTTCCTCCAATGGTTTAGGCTCATCAAACTTAATATTGTCTTTGAATGAAACCATTAATACATTAATGAACCTATAAATCTTGGCCTTCTCCTCCATGAGATAAGGCACATACCTCAGTAGCTCTAAGAACCTGCTAGTGTACTCCTCATCTGTCACTCATTGAATTATTTTTCCCTGTCATCAAAGTATCTCTCCAACAAGTACTTATTCTTTATTAGCCACTAAAACTCATTCCAAGTCAATTCTTTGTCACGAATATACTTGACATTCTTCACATCTTCTCACCAAATGTTTGTTTTACCTTTGAGATTGAATGTAGCTACTTTGGCTTTCATGTTCTCTAAATGATCATGTAACTTGAATAACTTCCTCATGTCAAACTACCATGCCTCTGCATCTTGTGGTTTCTTCATCTCTCCATCAAAAGTAGGTGGATTTTCTTTCTTAAACTCATCCAAAAAGTTTCCCCTATAACTCTTCCTATAAGGATGATAGTGATGATGATCATAGTGCCTATCTAAATCAGAACTAGATAATACATGTGTGTATCGCTCCTTATATATGAAGTGTCCAACAGTCTGCCATATTTGGTTGTGTCATCTCTATCTAACCTGTGACCAACTGTTGTAGCGGCTACAACCACCCTCCAAAATTTTTCCTTAACTTAGTTTTGGAGCCTCCCTTCTAACCTTCATAGCAACATGCCTTGCTTCATAAAGTACACAAGCTTCAGTGTTTTTCTTGCACAAAGGCACCCTGTCGATCACAACTCAATGCATTCCCCTCATATGCCAATCACCTTGACTTGGTCCAACTACAGGCTAAGAATCTCCTCCAAGAAATTGCGCAATTCTAGAGGGAAACTAGCCTTCCCTCCAGAAATTTCGCAATCATGACTAGCAGCATATTGGGCTCCAGAATTGTGCAATTCTGGCAGTCAACACTCATAGTGAAAATTGGCAATTTTCCTCGGCAGGGCTGCTCATCATAGAATTTGCACAAATCTAGGCAGCAGTTAGCTACTTTGCCCAGAAATTGTGCAAATCTCCTGGGAAGTCATTCCAACTCCTAACTAGAAATGAGCATTTTCTCCCATTAGTCGAGCAATCTCTTGCATGTGCAGTTGAGTTGCCCAGTTCCCTCTGAGACCGAGAAAAACTGACTTGCATGAATGGGCTTCTTCTCCCAAGGTAGCTTGCAAAGGCATTGCTTATTTCAAGGATCTATTTTTGGTAGTTGGAGGTTACATGCAAGGATCATTTCAGAAACCTCCCACCAAGTGTTGCTTTCCCTAGATTTCTGGCATGCGTGTCACAACCTCAATGTTATCAAAACTCATCAATCAAATGTCACAAAGCTCATTCCTCACACCAACCTTGTAGCTCTGACATCCCACATCACATCTAGAAGTTTTCGGCACACTCAACTCAGTTGTTTTGGGGTAAGCCTACTTTCCATGACTCGTGTTCAATTTTTGGTGTTTTTTGTGTTTTGCTTCATATGAATGTTGTCTGCTTGATTTCAGTGAGCGCTTGCTGTCATTTTCATACATACTAGCTTTTACTAGCATCGTTTCAGTTTTCATTAACATCTCACTATTGTTGCATGCATGAAACTGTTTTTCACGAACGGTCATTGATTTGGTGACTCACCTCACCCACATGCATGTTGTTCCATTTTCTAAATCTAGCATTCACCGTTTTCATGCACGATCATTCACTTATTCTTACACTTAGTATCGTCGTGCATTCGCATTCACCTTCGCTTTCAGTTGGTCGTTGGCGAGTCTGGCCAGCCTTGGCCCAGGCTCTACCTTCACTAAGACAACATTACTCAATATGGGGAAGGAAGGCTCTATCTACCTCTCCAGAAATGTGCATTTCTGCCCAGGCACTATCCTTCAGGACTATTTTGCGCATTTCTGAGGGACGGTGATTGTTGGCCTAGAAAGTTGTGCAATGCAGTCACTGAGCCTACAGCCATTGCCAGTTGAGATTGTGCATTGCACAATTCCAACATTCAACAACTAGACTGGAATGTGTATTGCACAATTCCAGTAGTCATTCAGCCTTCCGGCAACCCAAACTATGCCTTGTGAAGTCTTGGCATTCAGTCTCCCAACCTCCTAGTGAAAATTACGCAACCTTCATGATCAGTCACCCAGGTATGTTGCAAGTCAGTTCTCAAGCTCATTTTGGTTTTTGACTGATAGATTACTTGCCATGAGTGTTTCCATGTCTCCAGGTATCGCAGATGTTCATCTACCTCTCAGAAGTACATGTACAATGGTTTCTAGGAGAGCAGAGATGAAGACATCGTTCAAAGCACACTTGGGGATGTAGTTGATCAAGTGTCTATGAACTTGCCTATCCATGAAGACATCAAGTTCTCTGTAGACAAGGACAACAAGATATGACGACAACAACATCATAGCGAGAAGCATCATGAACATCAGCTAAAGGAAGCATATCAGATGCAATGAATGCAAGAGGAAGGTTACTGACAACATAGAGGTGAAACAAAGTTGCAAGCTCAAGCAGATCCACTCATGATGAAATCAACTTTGGAGACTCGGGTTATGAGGTGACGATGCAACATGAAGATTGTGTGAAGACAAAGAGTGGAACAAAGAAGGAGTTGCATGTGTTGAAGCATCAACTCAAAGAAGAACATGAGCTGCACAGATAAGTGAATGACTTGCAGTAGGAACAGGAACAATAGGGGGCGCAACATGCACTCACGGATGAAACTACGCTCGTACAAGTTATAGATCCATCCCAGCAGCTGGCACAAAGCAGACATGGTGAGCAGTGTTTTTGATCGTGTGAAAGGGATTCAGGAGCATGCATGTCATTGTGTGCAAGCATGTGATCCAACCCATTCAGCACACTCACCAAGGCAAAAACAAGAAACAAGTCTGACTAGAGCTGAGCATGTACTTGATTGTTGATGTGCATGACCACCAACACACACTAGAAATCAGCACAGACACTATGCATCAGTTTGTTGCCGGTTTGGTTGAACCAAGAAGTCCATGCACATGCTAGTAGATGATTCGGATGAAGGAGCCACACCAGTGCACCCAGATGCAATGAAGGCAAGAGTTCGCTTCACCAAGATGTCACCATGGGGTGCATGCACACCATCACAGACGACCAATCTTGGCAACAGCTCACCACCTTCACCATCACAAGCATGTCAAAGATTTGGTCTCAGCGCAGCGGACCGAGTGTCATTGATGTCTTGGATGTCTTGCTCAAGCCATTTTGTCTCACATGAGCACATGCGCATTGTAATGTAACGTCCTATCAAGTGGAAGTTCAAGTGTCAATAGTTGGATGTAAGAGTCATAGAGTAGCTGAAGAGTCATGAGAGTAGATGAACTGTCACAAAGGGGAATGTCAAGGGTCACCCCACCCTTTGCTATAAATAGAACCTCATAACACATTGTAAAGACTTCTGGTCAGCCAAGCTTCTAATAATACTATCTTGGAGAGAGCTTGGACAGTATCGTAACGCACCTTGGCTCCTCCATTGCATAGAGCTAGTACATCTCTTTGGAGGAGTAGGCGGATGTGGCTGTCACATTCCACTATTGGGACTAGTCATTGGACATGGATGTATTGTATGACTGGAACTTACACTTCTTTATATAATAAGAGCCAACATTAGATATCATTTTTGGGATTCAACTGCGTCAAGTAAGTCATTCACGTATGAACATTTCCATGAGAGGTAGTCGTAAGTGACTAATTTCTCATGATTTGAATAGTTCACTTAGCACTCATTACATCGGGTGATGCTCACAGGGGTGAAGAAGTGGGATTGAAACTGGTGAAATAAATCACATAGCGTCAATCATCACTCCCGAGGCTTGCACCCAGTAACCAGGACATCCCGGGAGGTCACCCATCCCAGATCTCCTCTGGCTCAAGCGCACTTAACTGTGGAGTTTTCCCCACAATCAAGCCCACTTAGCTTGCTACCCCATTTGCAAAACCTTAGCAAGTATTGTGCCTCATGAACCATTCAAGTAGAGATCCCTTCACTCTTTTTGAATTTAAGTATAGGGGGTTTACATAGTGCATTATATTAGATATCATTTTTGGGATTCAACTCCATCAAGTAAGTCATTCACGTATGACCATTTCCATGAGAGGTAGTCATAAGTGACTAATTTCTCATGATTTGAATAGTTCACTTAGCACTCATTGCATCGGGTGATGCTCACAGGGGTGAAGAAGTGGGATTGAAACTGGTGAAATAAATCACATAGCGTCAACCATCACTTCCGGGGCTTGCACCCGGTAACCAGGGCTTCCCGAGAGGTCACCCATCCCAGATCTCCTCTGGCTCAAGCGCGCTTAACTGTGGAGTTTTCCCCACAATCAAGCCCACTTAGCTTGCTACCCCATTTGCAAAACCTTAGCAAGTATTGAGCCTCATGAACCATTCAAGTAGAGATCCCTTCACTCTTTTTGAATTTAAGTATAGGGGGTTTACGCAGTGCATTATATTAGATATCATTTTGGGTTTACGCAGTGCATTATATTAGATATCATTTTTGGGATTCAACTGCGTCAAGTAAGTCATTCACGTATGACCATTTCTATGAGAGGTAGTCGTAAGTGACTAATTTCTCATGATTTGAATAGTTCACTTAGCACTCATTACATCGGGTGATGCTCACAGGGGTGAAGAAGCGGGATTGAAACTGGTGAAATAAATCACATAGCGTCAATCATCACTTCCAGGGCTTGCACCCGATAACCAGGACTTCCCGGGAGGTCACCCATCCCAGATCTCCTCTGGCTCAAGCGCGCTTAACTGTGGAGTTTTCGCCACAATCAAGCCCAATTAGCTTGCTAACCCATTTGCAAAACCTTAGCAAGTATTGTGCCTTATGAACCATTCAAGTAGAGATCCCTTCACTCCTTTTGAATTTAAGTATAGGGGGTTTACGCAGTGCATTATATTAGATATCATTTTTGGGATTCAACTGCGTCAAGTAAGTCATTCACGTATGACCATTTCTATGGGAGGTAGTCGTAAGTGACTAATTTCTCATGATTTGAATAGTTCACTTAGCACTCATTGCATCGAGTGATGCTCACAGGGGTGAAGAAGTGGGATTGAAACTGGTGAAATAAATCACATAGCGTCAATCATCACTTCCGGGGCTTGCACCCGGTAACCAAGACTTCCCGGGAGGTCACCCATCCCAGATCTCCTCTGACTCAAGCGCGCTTAACTGTGGAGTTTTCCCCACAATCAAGCCCACTTAGCTTGCTACCCTATTTGCAATACCTTAGCAAGTATTGTGCCTTATGAACCATTCAAGTAGAGATCCCTTCACTCTTTTTGAATTTAAGTATAGGGGGTTTACGCAGTGCATTATATTAGATATCATTTTTGGGATTCAACTGCATCAAGTAAGTCATTCACGTATGACCATTTCCATGAGAGGTAGTCGTAAGTGACTAATTTCTCATGATTTGAATAGTTCACTTAGCACTCATTGCATCGGGTGATGCTCACAGGGGTGAATAAGTGGGATTGAAACTGGTGAAATAAATCACATAGTGTCAATCATCACTTCCGGGGCTTGCACCCGGTAACCAGGACTTCCCGGGAGGTCACCCATCCCAGATCTCCTGTGGCTCAAGCGCGCTTAACTGTGGAGTTTTCCCCACAATCAAGCCCACTTAGCTTGCTACCCAATTTGCAAAACCTTAGCAAGTATTGTGCCTCATGAACCATTCAAGTAGAGATCCCTTCACTCTTTTTGAATTTAAGTATAGGAGGTTTACGCAGTGCATTATATTAGATATCATTTTTGGGATTCAACTGCGTCAAGTAAGTCATTCAGGTATGACCATTTCCATGAGAGGTAGTCGTAAGTGACTAATTTCTCATGATTTGAATAGTTCACTTAGCACTCATTACATCGGGTGATGCTCACAGGGGTGAAGAAGTGGGATTGAAACTGGTGAAATAAATCACATAGCGTCAATCATCACTTCCGGAGCTTGCACCCGGTAACCAGGACTTCCCGAGAGGTCACCCATCCCAGATCTCCTCTAGCTCAAGCGCGCTTAACTGTGGAGTTTTCCCCACAATCAAGCACACTTAGCTTGCTACCCCATTTGCAAAACCTTAGCAAGTATTGTGCCTCATGAACCATTCAAGTAGAGATCCCTTCACTCTTTTTGAATTTAAGTATAGGGGGTTTACGTAGTGCATTATATTAGATATCATTTTTGGGATTCAACTGCGTCAAGTAAGTCATTCACGTATGATCATTTCCATGAGAGGTAGTCGTAAGTGACTAATTTCTCATGATTTGAATAATTCACTTAGCACTCATTGCATCGGGTGATGCTCACAGGGGTGAAGAAGTGGGATTGAAACTGGTGAAATAAATCACATAGCGTCAATCATCACTTCCGGGGCTTGCACCCGGTAACCAGGACTTCCCGGGAGGTCACCCATCCCAGATCTCCTCTGGCTCAAGCGCGCTTAACTGTGGAGTTTTCCCCACAATCAAGCCCTCTTAGCTTGCTACCCCATTTGCAAAACCTTAGGAAACCAATTTCCCATTTCCAAACCAATTACCTCAGTATCAACAATCTCTCTCCTTACCATCAAATGCCCCACCTAATAATCAGACAATAAGACCCCAGCTGCCTGTACAGCCTAACCCCAACCTGAATAATAATAAAGCTCTGCAAGTAATTGATGTTCAAAACCAACTGGTTTCCCCTATGCAACGTAATGACATTCATTTACGCTCTGGAAGAATAGTTGAACCCATTATTGACGACATCACTTCCGATTCCGATAAAGAAGGAATCGGAAAAGAAAAGTCATCTAATGCTGAAACAGTTGGATCATCCTCTAATAACAATGCTGAAACAGTTGAAACATCCTCTAAAAAGACTGCTGAAGCAGCAGAGCCACCATTCCCTTAACGTTTAGCTCTTACCAAAACACTTGAGCCACCTGCTTTTAATCTGTTAGGAGAGCTGCAAAATTTATATGTTAAAATTCCACTCTTACAAGCACTAAGAGATGTATCGATTTATGCTAGAACTGTTAGAGATATTTGTATTAAGAAACCTAGAAGAAAAGCTAAAGACCCCCTCACAGTTCATGTGATGGGTGATCTAGCTGCTCTAATGTCAGAAAAAAATCCCCCTGTGAAATATGGTGACCCTGGTCACCCTACAGTCACAGTTCAGGTTGGTAAAACCTTTGTTTCTAGAGTTCTAGTAGATCTAGGTGCTGCAATAAACATCATGACACTTGAAAGAGCAGAGTTACTGTAGTTAAAAAAATTTATTAGGGAAACCCCAACCATTCTAGAGCTGGCTGACCGCTCCACAATCAAACCTGAAGGAGTCATTGAAGACCTGATAATTTCAGTCGAATCTTGGAACTACCCAGCTGATTTTATGATGTTACAGACCAAAAATAAGTTGGGGGGTTGTCCATTGATTTTAGGGAGACCTTGGCTGGCTACAGCAGACGCCTTCATTAGCTTTAGGCCAGGTTCAATGACAATTTCTAATGGATGTGAAACCAAACAGCTTACTCTATACCCTCATGCCACACCTATGATTAACAATGATAATTCTGTGTGGTTAGATTATGAGGATGATGAGACTCAACCCATCTTGACTGTCAGACAAGCCCTAACTTTTAAAGATTCAACTGAAGATGAATTAATTAGTAGCTTTATTTCTGAAACTTCTTCGTTTAACTCTGAAATACATGATCACTTGAATACAATCTTGGAATCTGAATCACAGCAAAATCTTAAAACTGAAGACTTATCTCAGACATCAGCTGACACCCCCTCCAAAAGTATAGCAGTCAAAATCGAGCCTGGAAAAACATTAAATATAAACCCTAACTTAACAGATGCTGAGACACAACAGTTAATGAAGTTACTCCACAAGAATAAACAAGCATTCGCATGGGATTACACAGATACGAAGGGAATTTCTTTTGAGTTATGTACTCACCAAATTTATATTAAAGAAGGATCCCGCCCAGTCTGCCAACCCCAACGACGAATGAATCCCAATTTAAGGGAAATTGTGAAATTAATAACTTCAAAAACTGTTGAATGCAGGATTTATATATCCTATATCTGATAGTGAATGGGTTTCACCATTAGTAATAGTACCTAAGAAAAATGGGAAATGGATAGTGTGTGTGGATTATAGAGCTCTGAATAAGGCTACTTAGAAAGATCATTTTCCCTTACCATTTATTGATCAGGTACTAGATAATTTGGCAGGTAAGAGATTCTTTTCCTTTTTGGATGGATTTAGTGGTTATAATCAGATCAAGATTGCACCCCAAGATCAGGACAAGACCACTTTTACTAGTCCATGGGGGAATTTTGCCTATAAAGTTCTTCCATTTGGACTATGTAATGCCCCAGCAACATTTCAAAGGGCGGTGATAGGAATTTTTTCTGATATGCTTAATGATTCCTTAGAAATATTTATGGATGACTTTACTCCTTATGGTGTGACTTTTGAAGATGCTTTACAAAACCTTAAAAAAGTACTTAAACGGTGTATAGAAGCACATCTTGCTTTAAGTACTGAAAAATGTCATATGATGATGAATCAAGGTATTGTTTTGGGACACTTCATTTCATTCCTAGGAATTCAAGTTGATCCAGCTAAGGTACAAGTAATTCAGACTCTGCCTATCCCGAAATCACAAACTGATGTAAGTTTTTTAGGACATGCTGGATATTATAGAAGATTTATCAAGGATTTTCTAAAATAGCTTCTCCTTTGTTTGTGTTACTTATGAAAAATGTTGAATTTAAGTGGACTGATGGTTGTCAAAAAGAATTTAATAAACTTAAACATCAATTGTCTACAGCTCCCATTTTAAGAGGACCTGACTGGGCACTCCCTTTTCATATATCCTCTGATGCTTCAGATACTGCAATTGGAGCTATCTTGGGTCAAGAAGAAAACAATCTTCCCTATGATATCTACTTTATTAGTAAAAATATGACTCCTGCTGAACTTAATTATACAGTCACCGAGAAAGAATTCTTAGCAGTTATTTATGCTATTAATAAGTTTCGACATTATATTACTGGTTACACTACTTTTGTGCATACTGATCACTCGACCATTAAATATTTAATGAACAAATCAGTTACAAATGCTCGAGTTACCAGATGGTTATTATTATTACAAGAATTTGATATCACAATTGTAGATCGACCAGGTAAAGAAAATGTAGTTGCTGATTTTCTTTCTCGGTTAAAAACTGATGAAAATATTCCAGTAGATGATTCTTTTCCTGATGAATACTTATTTGCAGTATCTGCTTACTCACCTTGGTATGCAGACATTGCCAATTACCTAGCTGCAGGGAAACTACCATCACACCTATCACACAGAGAGAAAAAAAAGATTATTCAGCAAAGTGCTAGGTACAGCTGGATAAGTGGGTGTCTCTTTCACACAAGACTCGATCAGGAAATTCGAAGATGCATCAGAGAAGATGAAGTTTATGATATATTTAAGGCTTTCCATGATGGCCCTTGTGGAGGGCATTTTGCAGATAAAAGAACAGCACACAAAGTTCTCAGAATGGGTTACTATTGGCCCTCACTTTTCAAGGATGCAAAGAAGTATGTTAGGGCCTGTGATAGCTATCAGAGAATGGGCCAGCCTAATCACAGGGATGAAATGCCACTTAACCCCCAGGTAATACTTGAACCTTTTGAAAGATGGGCACTAGATTTTATAGGTCCCATCAATCCTCCATCCAATCAAAGAGTTTATATACTGGTTTGTACAGATTATATGACTAAGTGGGTAGAAGCTAAGGCACTCATCAAAGCTAATGAAGAATCAGTGTTAACTTTTCTATTTGAAGAAATCTTTGTTAGGTTTGGTCTGCCTAGAGAACTAGTCACAGATGGAGGACCTCCTTTTAATTCTCATGGCTTCAAAGATACACTCTAGAAATATCACATTAAGCATAAAATGACTACACCTTATCACCCCCAGGCAAATGGGCAAGTGGAAAGTACAAATAAGGTCATAGAAGCCATTTTAACAAAGACAGTCAAGGAAAATAGAAGGGATTGGTACCAAAGGTTTCCTGAAGCATTATGGGCTTACAGAACTACTTGGAGGAACACTACGGGTTTTTCACCTTATGAATTAGTTTATGGTAAAAATGTTGTTTTTCCTGTAGAATTTGAAATCAAAACCTTAAGGACTGCTTTAGCTGTTAACCTTGATTTGACTGATGCACAGATAGCTAGGTTGCAGCAGCTTCAGGAATTGGATGAAAAAAAGTTGGATGCCATCCATCAAACAACCATGATACAACAGCAAAGAACCAGGTGGCATGACAAAACTATTAAGCACAAGCAGTTCCAAAAAGGTAATTGGGCCTTATTGTATGACTCCTGTTTTGAAAATTTTCAGGGGAAATTAAGAACAAGGTGGCTAGGACCTTATGAAGTAGATGTTGTTTTTCCAAATGGAACAGTCAGACTCCTAACGATTGATGAAAGTAGAACACCATTATTAGTGAATGGGTATCAACTCTGTTTGTATCAATGGCCTGTTTCTAAAGAGGATTTCAAAGCTACTTGCATGATAGACATACACTATACCTTTTTGGGGGAACCAGCTATCCCTCAATGCACTTAATTTCCTGTTTATGTATTTATTTCTAGATTAGATTTCTTAACTAATAATCCCTATCAAGGGTTACTATGTTACAATTAATTATTTTGCAGATCTGAGCCTTGGATGGTAGCTGAAAAAGAAAGATTCCAATATAGGAAGAATTAATCTGCAGATTGGAAAATCATCGCCATGTCATTCCAGATCATAATCCATTTTTCGTTACTGATACACCATTTCCCGCTTCTGATACATCATTTCCCGTTGCTGATACACCATTTCCCGTTACTGATACACCACTTTCCAGTGTCGAAACACCAAATCCCACTGCTTAAACACCAATCTTTTCTATTTTCCTAAATATCCCCATTTTTACTCCCGAGAATGAACTAGTATTTCAAAAAGAAATATATCATTCTTTATTCAAAGGAATCGGTCATTTATCCTGTTAATAATACCCCTTCACTAGTGCCTCTTGCGAATAATAAAAACCTCGTGTATAAAAACCCTCACACCTTGCAAACCCTTTATATAATTATCATTGACCTATTAAGGACGAGATAACACTTTTCGGCGCAACAACCAAAGGTAATTATAAAGGTATGCATGTTATGTGTGAATATTAAATTGTAGTTAATGAGGACATAGTTGACATGACCGCTAAAAGCGTCGTACTACCAACCATATCATTCAGCCGCAGTTGGGGGGGATTACCGAAATATCGAAATCATTACAGGACACGCCCATCACTACCATCCCTATTCCTCCTGGTTGTGTCTAATCCACCTCGTTTATGCCTTACCATGTCACAATTTCATTTTGCAACGTTCTGCTCTGTTTCGACCTCGGCAACTTAGCTCTACACTTTTTATTCTGCCTAAAATAGTAACCATGGGTGGAGATGCTGTTAGACATGAACTGGGCTCGACGGCATTACTGGAACTTTACCCAGACACATACCAAATCTTCCTACAGGCAGGATGGGTGGACTATTTCAGAAGACTTCCGGAATTTGATTTGCAGCAAGTTCTCGAATTTGCATGCAACTTGAGGGAGGGGTATTCTACTGTCCAAGGGGTGAGAATCCCAGTAATAGAAGAAGACATAGCACAAGTTTCGGGGTTTCCAACCAACAGCATTCGTTGGTTCAGCAGGAAGCATCTTATCCTCAATGTGCAGCAAGATTTCCTGCTACCTGGGGAGCAGGTGGAAGCCAAAGGCAGGGGTGTTGTGCTTCGGTCATTACCACCGCCTTGGCCTAAAGTTGCAGAATTCGTCAAGCACTACTTCACTTGCGAGGGCCGCTACCAGGTAGTCTACCAACATGACTTTGTCTTATTAAATCATTTGCGGCATGGTCGTCTAGTAAATATGCCTTATTATCTCCTTGGATGTCTGAAAAATATGGCACATTACACTATGAACGCCAGGCACCAACTCCTCTGCCTCACGCACCACCGTTTGGTCCAACTCCTGATAATTAGAGGCTTCGCCCTACATAACCCGCCTCCCCTCATTAACCCTCCCTAGAAAGATGAGGAAAATCCTCAGAAAAATGAAGAAAATTCCCAGCAAGATGCTGAAACTCAGCAACCAGCAGCAGGAACACCCCAATTAAGCACTGAAAATCTGTTGCAGTCCTCACCCCATGATGAAGCCAAACCATCCACTCCCATAGTTCACATCCCTACCGATGATTCAGACGAGGATACCCTCATCACTTTCCTAAAAAGGAAAAAGCAACAGAAAACTGCAACCCCGTCAAAAAGAAGAACCAGGGCCTCAGTAAAGGCAGCTACTATTTCTGATGATTCCCTGAGTAAAAGTCCTCGCAAGAGGAAAACTACTGTCTCTCCTGGTTCCCTACCTCGGCAACGAACAAGGTTGTTTGCAGCAACCGAGGTCGTTCCTCCTATCATTTTAAATCCCCGTATTCCCCATAGCCCTGAACCTTCACCTCCTTCACCCTCAGATGCCGAAATTCAAAGTGTTCATGATTTTGTAACATCATTTTTCTCAACAGAGGCAGCTGCTCCACAAGAACCAGCTGCCGACAAATTCAAACCAGACATCCAAGCTGATATAGGACATGTGGCTGTTACACAAGAACCAACCACTGACCCAATAGGTGCCACACAAGAACCACCTGTTGGGGAGCAAAAAGAAGACGACCTGCATGTGGCTGTTACACAAGAACCAGCCACTGACCCAATAAGTGCCACACAAGAACCACCTATTGGGGAGCAAAAAGAAGACGACCTACATGTGGCTGTTACACAAAAACCAGCCACTGACCCAATAGGTGCCACACAAGAACCACCTATTGGGGAGCAAGAAGAAGATACCCTAGGTGAAACTGATACACAAACAGACCAATATGTGAAACACAAGAACCACCTATTGGGGACGCACATGATGAAGATAATGCTGAAAAACAATTTTCTTTTCCTTTGGAATCTGTAACTGTAGAAGCCCTGGTCACTCTAGCCTCCCTACAAGAACAAAATGAGTTCTTAAAATCAGAAATTAAGGCCTATCATAAAGAATTAGCAATGGCTAGGGAAGCTTATAAAGAAGAACCCAATCTGTACATGTTAGCTCAAGTAGCATCTCAAGCTGAAAAGAGTGTAGAGAAAGAGCAATACAGTGAATACATGTGCAGTGAATGTGGGGATATTTATACTCAAGCAGGATATAAAATAATTGCAGTCCCATTGACTGGAGCCAGCCCTGTTATATCCAAAAAGGAACACCCTGTTTTTACACAAGAACCAGCAAGGTCTTCAAGGATTTCAGAAGAAGAAATAGAACCACCCCGGCCTACCCAAGTTATTGATGAGCAGAAATCAGAAGAAGAAATGGAACCACCCCGGCCTACCCAAGTTATTGATGAGCAGAAATCAGAAGAAGAAATAGAACCACCCCGGCCTACCCAAGTTATTGATGAGCAGAAATCAAAAGAAGAAGTAGAACCACCCCGGCCTACCCAAGTTATTGATGAGCGGGAACCAGAATCAAAATCTTTTAGAATTGTGCATATACAAACTGAACCTCCTTGTGTTAGCGATGCTCATGCATAGACTTCTACTTTTCAAGAATTAAGCAACACATGGAGAGCAGAATACAAGCTTTCCCAAGGAAAGGCATTTCAACAGCAGAAGTCATTATGGTTTAACTATGCCTATAGGAATTGGGAAGCAATGGAACAGTCTCGTGCACAGCACAAAGAAAATAAGCAATTAAAAGCCAGACTGTCCTTTATCTTCGATTTGGTCCAGCGCTTACTAGCTACAAGAAAGCTTTCTTTTAATTATTCTGTATTCTTGAGAGAACGCTTAGCGTTCCTCCAATTGAAAGCAATAAAGGATGGAAGACCACACCAAGTCTCTACACCACAGCAATTCATTGAAACTTTTGCAGAAGCACCAAACAATGATCAGAATTTGCTGTGCGAACTCTATCTTCACAATGAGGCTATGCCTGAAGATAGAAAGATTAATTTACTTCCTATTTGTGGTGATATTCAAATAAGAGCTTTTATTTCCTTTTTGGCCAACCAACTCACTTGGCAGAATGCTTTCATGTCTACACAACACAATGAGGAGAACTGTCTTCTCTGGATTCGTCCGGAACCACAGAATGCAGCCATCTTCCTCATGGAACATCAACAGAATCTATGAGAGCCAGGCATGGCCGATCACATTAGGAATCTACAAGCAGCAGTCTTGGAAGACTGCCAGCATTATGTCAAAGCTAAAGGACCTCTGGCCATAAAAGCAAATTAATTTTTCTTGGAACAGTGTCCCAAAGAAAGAAGGGGATATCATCCCTACAATCCCCTCAATCTACAGGCAGCAATCTCAAGGATACCTACTTATGTAAAATGCATGAGACAATGTGCTGAACGGTGGATTGGTTACCATTTTCATTTCCCTCTCTTATGGCTTTCTAGAGAAGAATACAAGGCTCAATTTACATTGACTAAAAAGGAAGAATTGGCAGCATGGAAAAGAATTCAGAATGCCCAAGGGTTCAGAGACATGGTTAACAGTACTTTCTACACTTACTGTATAAGCAATCTACATTGTTCAACCCAGTATTCTGATTCCGATTCAGATTAGGCGTTGCATGTGGACATGCAACATTTTCAGTTGGGGGGGATGTTATGTTCCCATTTTGCCTATTTTTGACTGTATATTTTGCCATTGTATTACCCTCTTCAACCCTTAAGTGAAAACCTTTGCTAGTGTTTTGGCTTAATCACTCCAAAAGGTACAAAATAAATTTCCTCATTGCTATATGTTTAATTATTCAACATGTAACCATGCTATCTTTATAATTATTCCCTGAAGTTGATTAAAGTGTTGACTAATTGTTGAAACTGCCTAACTGGCAGGTTCACATTTTATCGTTGCTGAAACAACAGAAACAACGCAAACCGTGAAGCTGAAACAGCACAAACAGCATGCGCACTTTGAGGAACAGTTGGGATTTGCGTAACAAATCTGCATCGGCAAAGGAGTCTGACCGATTACTATATTGGTTGTAATGATCATGATCCTCATGGCTGTAACAATATTTTGTTATCAAGAACTGAATTTCTTATTTTTGGTACAAAAGGGCTGAATCCGAATGTATGAAAATCTGTTGTAATAGATGTCTCCTCTATAAAGAGGAGACATCTACATTAGAAAAGGGGGAGAGAGGAGGGAAACACACTGTAACACAGAACTTGTAGTGAAGGGATGAGACTGAATTTCTTTTTGTAGTATGGTTTATTGGCAGATGAATACAATCTTATTCTGAGTATTTTACCTTAATTCCTGTGTTCCGGGGAATCTTGTGAGAAGGACAGGGCCCACCTTCATCACAAGATTCACCCATCTTCTTTCTGTTGTGTGGTGTGTGTGTGATTTCTGTTTATATTACAGTTACCACTTCTAATGATATTTACTTTTGCTGAAACTCTGTTTTCCTTTTTAACTGATTGATCTTGCATATGAGTGCCTCACCGGTGATTAGGATTTACAGAGTGTATGGGTGAACTGGACAAAAGAGGCAAGTGCTGAAAGTCCTTACTCTGAGGATAGGGTTCTGATCCTTTGTTGCAGGACAGCCATCACTTCCTTTTGCAGATTTGTTTCCTTTAAGTTATTTGTTCTTACTTCATTTTATGCAATAGGTTGTAACTACTGTAACACAGAGTAGGGATTTAATATATAGTAGACTGTTTATACTACAACTTTTAATACCATTAAGATTGAGTACATACAGTACGTAGTCACCTTTCAAATAATTAGACTTTCCCGGGTTGATAATTAATGTGGCACTCGACTGTTTTAGTATTAAACAATTAAAGTGACCAACACATGCCATGCAAATTCCCCACTTAATCTAAGTGATTTTCCTATCTCATTAAATACTTAAAGTTACCACCGCGTAAATAGATATTCATAAATGTGATCAATTATTCAATGTAATTGCAATCATTCACGCATCATACAAGCATAATAAAGGAATTCATACATAAAGTATCTAGATGCATCAACAAAACAAACACACAGAAATTGCAGAGTATCTCCCTTTATTAATATCTTCCAAGTGTTTACAACCTCTGTCCACCCTGCACACGTAGCTATAGGGGTCCGTGCACTCAGCTACGAACTTTTACCCTAGACCTTTGCGCACTCAGCTGTAGAGCCTCTACCTACACTACAACCCAAGACTTAAACTTCGTTCTTCAGAGCTACGACTCTCTTACATTGTGTGTCTCTAAAACTACTTAGAGCTTAGCTCCTTTTATACCATCCCATGGTCTACGAGCCATGGGTAGATCTCTTACAGCCAAATTTAATTTACAAAAATAAGGGCAGACTACCCTTTATGACACATGACACCTTCGCACTCTACGACCACAAAATGTGGAGTCTTTACATTTTTATTACAAAATTTGACTCAAACATGGGCTTTTAGCCCCAAAAATTGCCCTTAGGGGATCTCACTCCCAACAGGCCCCCAACACAAACATCGTGACTCACCCTCGATTCACTTAGTAGGCATGGATATCTTTGTGCGAAGCCCATCCAGCTCGACCCGGATGACCACTACCTCGGTTGTGCACTGAGTTACTACCTCTTTGACAACGGTCGCTCGTTGTTCCTTTACTTCTGGCAGTGTTGAAGGCTGGGCCTTCAACTATAGCTTTGTAATCTGTAGGTTCAACTCTAGTTGAACCTGTGCCATCTCCATTCGAGTGTCGCACACCCCTGTGCCCAACTTGTGGATGCATACCTTGATCGGTTCCTCCTCTGGAATGGCCAGCTCCGGGACCATTTTGCATGCCTCCTCAATTACCTACATAATCCTTTTGCACTGATTAGTCACCTCGGTCTCAGCATCGATGGCAACATTTCTCTGTAGGGCCATTTGTTCGTTGTTTATCCATTTTTCATTTATCACCTAGAGGGCACGGTGCTCTCGGGCCCTCAGTTCTAAAATTACTCCATCTTGCAAGAGGTGGAGTGCTTTGCGCAAAAGAGTTGCCAGGTTCAGCCCGACTCCCTTCAAGGCGCTGATAGTGGGCCTATCAGCCTCATTTTCCGTGGTCAGTGCTCTAGCCGGTAACACTATCGCATTGGAAGCCTTCATGTGCAGCATATCAGCAGCCTCTGAAGTGCCGATAGCCAAGCTGATAGACACCGTACTAGCTTGTGACGCACGAGTCTGCAACTCTTGCAACCTGGTCTAGATGGCCCCTAGAATGATTTGTTGTTGTTGTTCAAATTGTTGCAGGGCTTCCATGGTGACATCTCTGACTGTGTCACGATATCATGTAAGCCACCCTCTGTCAATGTCATAGGGTCCAGTGAGGTCTCAGTTGCCTTGGATTTCTTTATGGACCCTCCCTTCTCCAACTCTTTTTGGAACTTAATGCGGGCAGACGTCTCCTGAGGGTCCGTGCCATGTTGTTCTGTGTCTTCCTCTTCCTTCTCAAGTAAAGGTGACCATGCGCCTTTGTCAGAGACGCGCCCTATGCCACCTATCCATTTTCCTCCCCACTTTTCTACCTATTCTACCTGGGCCTTCTCAGTGGCCTCCTTTTACCTCTTCTTGACCAGTTGCGCCATCTTCATCTTGGCCTCCTCCTTCTTCTTTTGTGCGGCGGACTTGCTTCCACCCACGGCCAAGTCAGTGGTAGTGTGCCACTCCACTAGCCATTGAGCAAGCACCTCATCAATGGTGTCATTTATGGCTAGATATGGAAATTCGTACCACTTCTGCTCAGGGTCCTTCCATGCCCTAATGGAGACTCGATAGAAATTGGTTTTGAACTCGGCATAGCTCTACAAGTTAGCATACACTGTGGGTGAAAATCATGGTTTGTGATTGATGGCCATATTGATATTCATTTCCATCAAGATCCAGAAGATCTTGCTATCCCAAACTGGCTGCACATCCTTGGTCGCCCATAGTGAAGCATACTTCACTACTTTAGGGAGGTATGGTGCGACCGAAGGGAACTGGTTGTCCTGTGGTAGCTCCCACGCTACTAGCACAATCGACAGCAAGAGCCACGTGTAGTGGAACATCTTGTTGAGCTCTTGTGC
Organism: Pinus tabuliformis; assembly: GCA_031772625.1. Classification (NCBI taxonomy): domain Eukaryota; kingdom Viridiplantae; phylum Streptophyta; class Pinopsida; order Pinales; family Pinaceae; genus Pinus; species Pinus tabuliformis. The sequence continues at coordinate 851,423,743 of CM062810.1, read as the reverse complement.
TTCACGACAGTTGGCCAAGAACTCTCTGCGAAGGTAGTCTAACCAATTAAATCGGACTCCTTCCATGCACTACTATGTGAGCATGATGACAGGCGCCGAAACCTCGTCGGCGTGACACTTCCACATCACCTTCCCTGCAAGGATCTGTGTTGCTACCTTCACAGCAGAGTCGCCGATGCTAGAGATTGAGTACCCGCGCGACTTCTTCACCAGCTTGAATTTTTCCTTCATTGACTATGCAAGAGACTGCTCGCCACCCTTTTCGCTAAAGATCATTGTTGGATTCTCGCCTGTATACGGCAAGTGCATTATTCAGTGACTTAGCCTATCTGTCATGGGTATCAACTCATCCAACAACAGACACCCATCATGCACCAAGAAAAGCAGCTGCTTAATGACCAAAACTATCACTGGGGTGCGGTTATAGTGTGGCACCCAGAGCAGGTTGAGCAACCCTGCCTTTTCTACTCCCTCGAGTCACCTTCGTGGCTCCAATGTTGTCATCCCCATATTTGCATCTATGATGCGGCACATCAGCTCAATATCGACACCCATGCCAAACACGGATCGTCGAAATCAATTTCATCCAGTATCAAAGGGGTTTGTAGGGTAGTCTTACTCTCATCAATGTCCTTTGGGACCTTAGACTTAGTCTTGCACGGAGGGACATACTCTAGTAACCACGTAATAGGGTCCACACCCTGGGCTTCAATCTCCTCCACTTCCATGCCCACATCCTCATCGTCCATCGGGATGTCTTAAATATATTCCTCCTCTACTTCTAGGTTTATACCCTTTCCTTTCTCCTATGAAGTGGGCTTTAGTGGGTTTCTCCTCAGCGAGGTGCGCACCGATATGTCAGGCTACTTTCCCTTCTTGTCCTTCACAGTTTCCTTGGTTGGGGTTGGCTTCAGTCTTGGTGTTCTCGGTGACTTAGGGACCTCTACCAATACTTCAGCCACTTTCGGAGTAGCTACTTCTGCTTCTATGTCCATTTCCTGTGCCGGCTCTTCTACTACTTGCTTTGTATTTATAATTTTTGGGGGTCCTGACATAACACTCTCTAACAGTGTTCGCGACGTCTCAGGAAAGTTTGCAAATGCAGGAGTCCGTGTGAAAGCCTCGAAGAACTCTCGGTCCATAGGTGTCTGAGAGCTCGACAAATGAATACTCAAAATGCCAAGTGTTTCTTGCTGGAAAACCACTTGTAATTTATAGGTCATTTTGAATTCAAATCTGACTGCTCCCCCCTAAATTGGTTCATTAATGCCACATTGGTGGCAGATTTTCAAGGATCTGAACCATAAATTTCGTCTTAAATGTCGGTCGCCTGCTCCATTTGGCCTCACTTTTTCCATCTTTTCATGAACAGTGACTGCAACGGTCACTTTCTAGCCAACCTGCATGATTTCTCCCTGGGTAGCATAGCTCCCTCCGTGCTGTCGCGGACCTTGTGACAATTCCTTGCTTCTCCAATCACGCAGCTCCCCAACCCGGGTAGAGTATTTTATAGTCTTGCGCCTCCTTTCAACTGCCTGGAGCACTAAGACTGTGCTACCTTCATTTAGCCACATGGTCGAACCACCAGTGTATGGCTTCAAGCGACTACCATTCACCTTTCTTGGGAAGGGTTCTCCATTTAATTTGACCAGTTGTACCGCCCCTCCATTGGTGATTTCCTTAATGACATTGGGCCCTAACCAGTGCATTCTGAATTTCCCTGGAAATTTATCAAACTTACTATCACATAGAAAAACCAGGTCATTTACCTTAAATGTGTGTAACTTAATGTGTCGATCGTGCCATGCCTTTTTGCGCTGCTTTTGGACTTGTTGGTGAAATCTAGCTAAAAATATCTCTTTCTCTAGTTCATCCAGTTATGCGAGCCTCTCCTCTAGGGCTCCATGATCCGTCATACCTGTAAGCACTACTATGCGCAAACTAGGCACAGTATACTCCATAGGCATTACCGCTTCAACCCCATAGACAAGCCTAAAGGGGGTTTTTCTAGTCAACTTCTTGCATGTCGTTCGATGAGCCCATAGTACTACAGGTATGCGTAGGTCCCAATCACTTCTTTGAACATTAAAAACCTTGGTCAGTTTGTTTTCGAGCACTTTTTTGAACACCTCCACTGTCTCGTTAGCCTGTGGGTGATAATGAGTGCTCTTCTGGTGGTATATCTGAAATTCTTCCGTTAGCGTGTTGATCATCTCATTCAGGAAGTGCGTACCGTGATCAATTATCAAGATCTTTGTATAACCAAATCACGCTTTACGTGCTCAAAGAGGAACTTTGTAGTGGTCACGCCTATGCAATCCTTCATAGGTTGTGCCGCCGCCCAACGAGTCAAATACTCGGTCGCGGTGGTAATGTACCTTGCTCTTGTCTTTCCTTGAGGCTGAATGGGTCCCACAAACTCTATCGCCAATTTCTCAGAGGGTTGCAACATCATCTATGGGTTCAATGGCATTTCATCCCTCCGTGATGGTCTTCCAGCCCTTTGACACACATCACATGCATTGCGATACAATTTTGAATTCTAATGGAGGGTTGGCCACCATAACCCTGCGCATAGAATCTTCTGCACAGTTTCTCTTCCTGCATAATGTCCTCCCACGACACCCGCATGAGCATCTGCAAGGATGCTGCTTCTTTGGAACTCAGTTACATACCTTCGCAATATCTCATCAGTCCCCATCTTGTACATATTCCCAGCAATGACAGAGAAATCTGTCGCGCGCACCACTAATTCCTTTTTTTCTTGGACAGTGTAGCCTTCCAGATCCATTCCTGTCATTAGGAAATGTATTATATCCTCAAAATGACCATCCATGGCGCGCACTATAAATAACTATGCGTCAGGTATTCCTTCTTCCAAGTTAGTGGGTTCTTCTCCCGTTTTGATATGTAATAGATGGTTCGGTCCCGCATTCAATTGTCCAGGCTTCACAATCACTTCAAAATCATATTCCTAGAACAATAAGAGCCACCTGTAGATTCTCTCCCCAACATAGGCTTATTGATCAGGTACTTCAGCGCGGAGTGATCTGTATACATCTTAAAATGGCCTCCCAGCAAGTAGTGCCTAAACTTCTAGAGTGCATACACCATAGCTAGTCATTCGTGCTCAGTGGTGGAATAGTTCTTCTCCGCTTTGGATAATATTCAGCTTGTGAATACTATAGGATGGTCCAAGACTTCTCTGCTAGCCTGTGTAAGTACTGCTCCCAACGCTATGCATGGTGCATTGACATGGACATGAAACTCTTTCTTCCAATCCAAGAACACTATAATCAACGCAGTAACCATCTTCTCTTTCAATATATCCAAGCTCTTCTTACAGTCATCATTTTAGCAGAATGTGACATCCTTCTTTAACAATGTTTCCATGGGTACGGTGATCTCAGCATAACCTTTGATAAATTTTTTGTAATATTGTGTATGTCCTAGGGTAGCGCGTAGCTGCTTCACACTCCTTGGTGCTTCCAAGTTCAATATCACCGCTATCTTTGTGGGGTCTACCATCAGTCCCTATCTACAAACCACATGCCCTAATAGGTTCCCAAAAGGAACACAAAACAAACACTTCTTAAGATTGAGCGGTATCTGGTATCTTCGACAAGTATCCAACATCAGGCGTAAGCTTGCTACATGGTGTTTAACCAGCCCAAATACAGTCCAGTCATCAGAATATGCCTCTAGGAACTTATGAATAAATTCCTTGAACAGAGCAACAACTACGCGCGAGAATATCGCAGGCGCATTCTTCAATCCAAATAGCATTACAGTGTACTGAAAACAACCTCACATAGTAACGAAGTTTGTCTTGCTCCTATCCTTCGGTGTGATTTATATCTAGTGGTACCTATAGAACCCATCAGTGAAGGAATAAGCTTCTTGGCCACCCACATTGTCCAACACTTCATCAGTGAATGGAGTCGGGAAAGGATCATGTACACAAGCGTCATTCAACTTTCTGAGATCCACGCATATCCTTATTTCATCCTTCTACTTTTTCTCCTATGCCACCATTGGTTTTACCCAGTTAGATTCTTCCACAAGCTCAATGATGCCTGCCGCAAGCATCTTGTCTAGCTCTAAGTGGACCTTCTCCTTATATTTCAGATTGAGACGATAAGGTCTTTGCTTAACTGGCTTCGCATCAAGTTTTAATGTAATCTTCATCATACCGAGGTCCTTGATTATCCCCTTTAGGTCTGTAAACTTGGTAGGGAATAAATCTTGATATTCGTGGAGCAATTCAATGACCTTATCCACCATCGTGTCGTCCCAGTAGTCTCCAATATTTGCGAATTTGGGTTCTGCCTCCATACCAATGTTTATTTGTTTCATTTTCAATGACGCGTTATATTAGGGTTCTCAATCTGTGGTCCTTTAAGCTCGTGATGACCTTCTGTTTCTGGAATGTTAATCTTCCGTGGATCCTCATCTTCTTCTTCAGTAGTCACATTATAGCACTCCAGTGCATAACTTAGCTTAGTAGGCCACTCAGGCTGAATCAGGTCCAAAGGATCCTACAGTATCCAAAAGATAGCTGCTTTCACTTCTTGTAGTGCCTCATTAATGCAGTCAAACCTGTCTTCAAAACTAAATGTCATTACAAAGCCCTCACATAGAATATCCCATTCACTAGTACCATGGCGGAGCTTTGTTTCTACTTACCAATTCGTCGAGATAACATCTATGGTATGACAACACAAGTGCGCCCACTCAGGTTGGGGCTTTTCTCCATAATCCTAGGTCCATTTGGCCAAATGCACGTGCGGATCATCCTGCCCATCATACTTGTCTATCATTCACATCTTAGGCTTCCCAAATCATGTTCTCATCATCCTTCTACATTCACGCCAATCATTAAAGCTTCCTTTATGCGTACCCCACCATCTTGCGAGCGTAGTGCGCAGTGCCTAGTCCAATGCCTGGAAGCGCTGCTTTTCTGGTACCTCCCTTTCAAATGAATCCAAAAATATATCTACCTCATTCAAGCCATCATAAGTAGGAATATTTATTACCTCTGAGGACACACAGTGCAACAATCAAGTGATCATATTGCAGTTCAGCATAGTTACTTCATGTAACTGATTCTTCCAGCGTTCTATATATTCATCGGAATTCGGAGTGTAGGAACTATCACGATCCCAGGTAATTCATCCATCCAGGGTGGGATTCACCAAATCTTTATCTCATTATCTGATAGATATAGTCCAAATTGTCACCACTCTCATAATTGCGGACTAGTTCCATATAGCGTGATCCCTCAGCCGGATCTAGGGGTATTATTACACACAACAATTTCTTCTCAAATATCTTCTTTCACTTCTTTAGGTTGATTACCCCGTTCATATCGGTAGCCTAGTCAATTCCCAGGAGCACAGGATAGGGATTGTCCTCATCCACTATCTCTATTAGTTTGAAATCAGCTAGCACACTTGCACCTTCAATATCCACAGTCACCCCCTGCAGTCGTCCCATGGGGATGATATTTTGCTAATTAGCCATCCTTAGATGAATAGGAGACCATTGTAGCATAGATCTCCCCATTCGTTCCCAAGTCTGCTTTGGCAGGACATTCACGTTTGACCCCAAGTCCAAAATAACCTGATCCATCTCATACTCTCCTATGTGTGCGGTCAATCTCATTTCCTGTCTCGTCCTTGTCTTATTCTTTCCAATATTTCATACTACGCGCGGCTCACTCAACGCAGTTCCAGCGCATCTATTGATAAGTTCTTGTAATCCTTTCACAGACTTACTATCACACAGTAACTTCATACAAGTCTCCAGGAAAGTTGCGAGCATAGAGGGGTCCATCTCTTGTTCAGGCTTATCCTGGCTTCCTAAGGTGGAGGCCTCAGCAAAGCTCTTCTTAGCTTCCATGAAGGTTTCACATGCACGCTCCAAATCGAATTCAACCTCCTTCGCCATAGCTTTGTGGGCCCATGTATTGTAGTCTGGATATTTCCCCTTGTCATCTCCTATCGCGATTCCACTTTTGAGCACTATATTTACATTTGGATCCTCTTCGTGAAGCTCAGACCTCATCATCTACAAGTTCTGAGTCGATAGAGGTGGTAGCACCCCTTTGTCACGTATCTTAGCTATCAGCGTAGGATAGTCTTCTGTTTCATGATCAAACAACATGAAATACTTGCACAACGGACATGTTGGTTTAGTGCAATCACGGGTATAATGTTTAGGTCCTCCATAATTGTAGCAGATCAACTTTCCTCGACCTATACTAGGTCCTCCTCCACCTCAGCCTTCTCTGCACCCCTGAAATCTTGTTTGCGCCATCCCTGCACTCTGGTCAAGTGGCTACATTTTGGTCTGAACCCTACAGGCAGGAGTTTTATCCATCATCAATTCATAATTCCAGCAATTATGCTTATCATGCCCTACCGACCTACAAAAGTTGCAGAGCAGTTGTTGCGGTGTTTGTACATACTTATACAACAAATGACAGTTATTTGTGGAATAATTTCCTGCTACCTGAAAAATAGCACACCATAATGTAGGCCCCGCACTTGGTCCTGCTTGAGCTTCCGGCCTTAAAGTCATCAGTCCTCCTCCTGTAATGTAGTTTGCAAAGACTGGGAAATAGTCCTTGTCGTGCCCTTGACTCGTGCATTTCAAGCACCATACTTCCTTGTGCACCTCTGGTTAAACTTTCTTGTCCTGCTTCAAACTTTTCATTTCAAGGCATAGATTCTTCAACTGCCTATGGATCTGTTGAACCCCCAGATTTGGATCTTGCATCGATGTTTCATGCAGTCTCATCGCAATCTCCAAGGCCTCTGCTTTAGTTGCTATCTTCTGTTGTGAAAGTGTGACCCTTAAGTGTGGCAGTAGCAAAGCCAGAAACCACTCGCGACGTTGTCCATCTGTCAAATTCAAGTTGGCTTCACGGATTGTACACATCAACCTCTAATATAGTTCCCAAGGTGTCTCGCCTAGTTTCATCATGATCTCCTTGAATCCCACAATTGACTGCACCTCATATTTAGACCTACTAAACTCTCTATTCAGTGTTGTTTGGATATCTACCACTCAAGCATTTGGGTTAGCGTTAGAGTACTTGATATACCAGGTTAGCACGCGATCTTGCAGAGCACTAACCAATGTTGCCTTCTTTATATGATCATCTATAACACCTTGAGCTTCCCATACAACTTTCACAACGAACAAGAATTGGTCCAGGTCCTCATTTCCCAAGCCTTTGAACAAAGGAAACTTCACTGAGTTAGCCATACTGAACTACGGTGGAGGTGGAGGTCGTATGGGTGAAGTTGGAGGTAATGGAGGTGAAGCTAGAGGTGGTGTGGGCGGAGGTGGTATCCGCGGGAATCCTTGTATTATTAATTGAATAGCACTTTGCAAAGAAACCTTCGTTATCCCTTCCTCGTCACCTCATGGAGGTGAAAACAATGGACTATACTCCGGACCATTTTCCTCTTCATTCCTGTAAGTTTTTCCACTTCACGTAGTTCTGAACATCAAGGTAGCTACATAACCCATTTTTCACACAATAACATTTTAATCCAGGTATTCAAAGGTTTCATGTACTTACCTCACAGTCCTTTGAAAAAGAATTGCTCCGCCTCATTTTAGTTGACTTAGGTGTTGACCTTGAATTCAGTCAAAAATCCTCCTATGACACGATCAAGCCAATGATGGATAGCGCAAGAGATCTTGTCCTCAAATTCTTCCAATTTTTGTATTAGCTCCAGGGTCCAAACAATAGGACCGTCAAGTTTCCACCTTCCTTAGCTATCTGCTAGCTTCCCAAACCACTCATATAGCTCAATAGGGAAGGAGCGGAAAATGATCTCATGGATCTCTGTATACAAGTATCTGTCCAACCACTTTTCCTTTGTCAATGGCAGATTTATGTTCTCCTGCACCGCAAACTCATGGATCTTCCTATCCAACTAGTCTCTGATCTCTTTCTTAGTTGGATTCTAGTGATACAGCATCACACATCTCTTATGCTGATTCAGGTCTCGGAAACAGAACCATTTGTTGGCTTGAGGGGGCCTAACCCAGATCCAGCGTAAATTAGCCAAACAAATCCCTACCCTACTAGCCCTTTCAGCATCATCCCATAGAGCGTGGACCAAAGTCACACCTGAAGCAGTATGGAGGGATGTTGGAACCAAGTTTCCGCACCATGAGATGGTTGTGATGTCGTTTGATTCCGTCTATCCCTTCCTTCATGCAGGTTGCTTCACTCTAGGGCTTTCAAGATGAGCCCTTCATTCCAGCCTTCGATGCCTCTGCGAAAGGGTACAGTTGACCTTCACATAGCCCTAAACTGCTACACACGTACTTTCGCATTACTATGGCAGCGTGCCATGCAGATTCCCCACTTAATCTAAGTGATTTGCTTATCTCATTAAATACTTAAATTTACCACCACGTAAACAGATATTCATAAATGCTATCAATTATTCAATGTAATTGCAGTCATTCGCGCATAATACAAGCATAATAAAGGAAATTCATACATAAAGTATCTAGATGCATCAACAGAACAAAGACGTAGAAATTGCAGAATAACTCCCTTTATTAATATATTCCAAGTGTTTACAACCTCTATCCACCCTACGCACACAGTTGCAGGGGTCCGGGCACTCAACTGTAGACTTCTACCCTAGGCCTCTACGCACTCAGCTACAGAGCCTCTACCTACACTACAACCCAAGACATAGACTTCTTTCTTCAAAGCTACGACTCTCTTACATTGTATGTCTCTAAAACTACTTAGAGCTTAGCTCTTTTTATACCATCCCATGATCTGCGGACCATGGGTAGATCTCTTATAGCTGACTTTACTTTACAAAACTAAGGGCGAACTACCCCTTATGACACATGACACCTTCGCGCTCCACGACCAAAAAATGCGAAGTCTTTACATTTTTATTACAAAATTTGACTCAAACATGGGCTTTTAGCCCCAAAAACTACCCTTGGGGGATCCCGCTCCCAAAACTTCACTACCATGGCTAAAATCAGGCGGTTTACCCATGAGGAGGATCTGTTTGATGACCTCTTCTTGGCAGTTGAATCATTTACATAGGTCTTGCATTTAGCATCACTACAATTAAACCCAAAATATATCAACGCTTTTCATGTATATAGAAATAAAATATTGTTGAAGGTCCCATTGGACTTGTTACAAATTACAAATAAGAGAACCTAACCCTAGCATGAGCCTGGAGGGAAGTTCTAAGGAGAATTCTGATGAAGAATCACAAGAAAAATCAACTTAGATATCAGAACATTCAGAGCATCAATCTTAGAGTGAAGAAGAAAGTCCCAATAAGGATTATGAGAAGAATAAAGAAGGAAATACTAAGGAAACAACCGAAAATGCCTTGGTCAGGAATGATATAGAGGTTGACTCCACATCGACTCAAATAGGGAAAATTCCAGTTATTGATTTAGACAAGGAATGGGATAAATTCAATCAAAAGCTCTAAATAAGAGCAAGTCTTGAGGAAACATCTGGATTCTAGACCCTGAAACGGACTCAACAGGTAACAAATCCAGAGACAATAGAGCAAGGAGCACAAACACTCAAGAGAGTGAGATCATCCCAGCTTTCCCCACTTCTGAAATTGTCTTAAAAATTGAAGAAATACCTCCTCTAGACATATTTTACAACCCTACACACAAGGTTGTGGTAAAAAGACAAAGAAAGAAGAGGAAAAATAGACACAAAAACAATAGTGACTCTTGAGAATGAATCAATGGAAGTTGTATGAAAAGACACTCCTATTGATTCATCCGAGAACCTTACAAAGTTGTCACAGTTTGCAAGCGCCTATGCCACCGCAACCATTGATAAAGCAGTAGAAGTCTGACTTCTTCTTAAAGAAAAAGAACAAAGAATACAACTGTTGGAACATCAATTGGAACAAGAGAAAAAGAGTACCAATTGGAAAGCAAAATAGCAGGTAGCGAAACTTCAAGGGGATTTTGAGAAAATGAGGTTACAACACCAGGAAGGCATGTCAGAGAAAGACTCACAAATTTTCCAAAATGCAGGACATGGTAGACAGATTCAAAGATAACCCTCAGATAGATAACCTGAAATATCTCACAGATCAATCCTTACTGTGAAACAAGTAATAAATTGACTAACCAAGTGATTGACCTAAGATTTGAATATGAAGAAATCTAAAAAGATTTCAGAATTTATTACCTGGCAGGAATCTGATGAAGGAAGAAAATCTGTTTTTTCAAAGATAGAAGAATCTCATAAAGACATTCTAATTGCAGATTGGGATACATAGTTAAAGTAGGCAGAAAGGTAGTGACAACAACAACAAGTATATCAAACAACATAATTGAGGCCGTGAAATAAAATGTTCACAATGCCAACCATGTTAAAGAATGCATACCAAGTGCTCTCCCAGACATCAAACAACTAGAACAACAATGGAAAGAAATAACTCAAACCAAAGAGGAAGCAATCAAATAACTGTCCAAACTCGACTGGGAGGCATACTGGCAGCACTTGGTAAAACCACATATTCAATGGATGACTCTACGATGTTTAACCAATTCTGCACAAAAAATGGTGCCAACTCTCTCAGATGGTGTTTTTGCAGGACAGTTAAAATCTACAATCGGTCAGCCGCTCTAGGTGAAACCAATGATGGATATCTGCAATCTCAAGGACCAAGTCGACAACTAAGATAATTCAATTTGAAGAAGCTTGTCATCAGTTTATTTTCTATTTTTAGTTTTTATCTTACTTTCTCTGAGGAAGGTTTTTTGAAACCTCCTCGTCCTTTTTTGTAATAATCTATTTTTGAAATATGGATTATAGTATTTAAACCTCTCTCATGCATTTAGAGAGGGGTCTAGAATTTTATCAAAAACACTTTGGAAGAGATTTCACTTCTGTACTTTTGTGAATGTTTTGATGAAATAATTGGAAAGGGATCTAGATTTCTTGAATATTGAAGCATACTCTATTGAAATTGCATTTGTGTACTCTTAGGGTATATTTGATTGAAAGAAAGTGGATCGATGTTATTGATATCATGAGTAGGACCTTTCATATATGGTACTTTTATCTTATGATCGTTTTCCATTTATGAACTAGCAATACTTTTTCTTATATTGTGTTATGTAGGAAATCTGAGTTATAGTTCAAACATAGAAGCACTTTTAAATGTTTCAGCTGTAATTTCTTATTGGACACATGATCAATTGATTTATATGCGATATATTTTCCATAATTATTTTGTCTAAATATTTAGTCAAAATAATCATCTTCAAACGATTTCTTATCTTATAGAAATTGAATGATCTTTATCACCTTTTTCTTTAAGACATCTTTGTATATCGCATGATTTCAGTAACTCCCGGGTACATAGTTAGATAAAGTTAGATTAGATAGATGCATACATTCACTACTTAAATAGGTGATTTTTACTTAGATCATTTCTCGTTATATCTTATATCACCCAACATCATTATCAAATCAATTCTTGTTGGGAAATTGGTCCCATTATCCCCAGTTGGAGCCACCACACCAAACAGAAAAGGAGTTTCTTTCAAGGTCCGAACCAGCTGGTTGTCCCCCATGTTGTCGCAGCAAATTTTGAGGCTTCAACATTTTGGTGCTAGAAGGAGGGCCATAGCTATGAATGGCAAGAAAATCTAAATCAAAAAGTAATTCTAAGATTAAAACTCCCTCACCATCATCTCCAACTTCTCAACCACATTCTAGATCTCCAAATCCTAAACGTGAAGTTGTGAAAAAATCTTTACAATCCACTATTGTTTCCCCAAAAAAAAAAAAATCAACCTTCCTATACAGAAACTCCCAAAGTACAATGTTTGATTCATAAATTACAAGGGATTTCTCTATCTCAAGAAGAATCTGAATTATCTCAAGGCAGCATTTCTTCACATTTTCCTTCCTTTCAAAGATTAACTAGATCATAGAATGAAAATTTTGGAATTCCTCCATTTGAATTTCCCCTACCTCCTCCTCAAAGGAAAACTAACAAATCTGAGTTTGAAACTCATAGTGAGATTCTTTCACCATCACCAGATACTCCCTCATTCATTCCATCATCTTCATCACAAACTCAATCATCCACCTCACCATCTTAGATAGTGATTTACACTAGTGCAGGAGCACAATCTTCCTCTACCCAATCACTTTCAACCACTGGTGCATCCTCTTCCACATATATGCCCATAATGGCTCAATGACCATGGAAAAATCCAAGAGCCATTCAAATGGTAGGACCATTACATCCATTACCTTCTCATCCATTGAAATGGTTGCAAAAATTCAGTCTTGATGATGGTCTTCCTGCCAAAGAACATATAAACAACTTCATGTTGTCCATAAATCTAAATGGAGTCATAGAAGAAGACGCAATTGTACAATTATTCTCTTATACTTTACAAGGATTAATAGGATCCTAGTACTTTTCATTACCATATGGTTCCATTAATAATTGGAATGCGTTCCAGGAATAGTCCCTAACCAAATTTGGAGATGACTGCTCAACCACTACTCTGCTTAATGATCTCTCCAACTCGAACGCTGAATCTAGAGAGCCAGTTAAGGACTTCAATTCTTGTTTTAAAAAATTATTAAATAAGATCCCAGTGGCATCCAAACCAAGTACTAAAGTTCAAAATGAATGGTACATTTCTACTCTTCCCTCAATTGTAGCTATTTTTGTTGATAGAGCTGCCAAGCCAACCTTGGTTGAAAAAATGAAAAAAGCTATAGCTATAGAGAAATGAATTTTAGCTTTAGAAAAGGAAAATGCATTAGAAGAAATAAAATCCAAAAGGGTCACCTTCAAAGATGAATCCAAGAGGAAAACATGTAAAGATCCTTTCGACCTTGAAGGTTTGCAAAAAGTACTCAAAACTATGTCCAAGGAAATGGTTGACAATAAAAAGGAAGTAGCTGAAACTTCTTCTAGAAAACCCTTTAGATATTTTAAAAGAAATCTCATCTCTGATCCTAAACCTTCAAATACAATATCAAATTCTGAATCAAATTTGGATGAAGAAGAAGTATCAACAGCTGAATAACAAACTAATGATGAAGAGTTATTTGAAGTACATGGAATGTGGGATTTCATGATTGCTTTATCATACAATGATGAAGAAGAAGAATCTTTACATGTCTGTACCAGAAGCAAGAGCATTGTTGAGTTGCCACAGACAAGTCAAAAACAGAAATCATCAACTAGTGTTGTCAAAGAAAAAGCAATAGGTAATAAATTTCTCCCAAGTCTACTCAGACATCCTCTCCTCAATCTAATTCCTCGCCTTCAGCCAAAACCTTGTTAGTTTTTGATGATATGGAATAAAACATAGTCGAAGACATGAAGAAGACTAGAGCTACTATCACACTATATGAGCTTAGCAAGCTAAAACATCAGCAGAAGCTATTTCTCAAAGAATTAAAATCATTCCCCACTTCTCCTCTTCCTGCTGTTGTAATTTCCCTAACTACTCAAGAAATGGGTAAGCCTCCCAATACTTCATTGGATAAAATGAATTCAACTGATGTTTCCTTAATTGGTGTTAGATTTAAATCCCATACTCCTTTTATTTTGACTTTTGAAATCTTTAATAAGAATTTGCACAATTGTTTAGTTGATTTTGGAGCCTCATCCAACATTTTTCCAAAAACAGTTTGTGTAAAATTGAATGTCGTACCTTAGAAATCTAATGTTTGTATTGTACAGTTAGATCGAACACAAGTCAAAGTCATAGGAGAAATTTATGCAGTTACCATCAGACTCTCATGAAACTTGAAAGTATGTCAAGTGATCGACATTCTAGTCACTGATATTCCTAAATTTTACAGCTTGATCCTCTGCAGAGATTGGTCTGAAAAGCTTCAAGGCTATTTCGCAACAGACTGGTCTCATATGTGGCTTCCTTACAATGGTAAGCCAAATCAAATAAGGGTCGATCGTGAGAAGCATTTAAAGTATATTGTGACTGAACTGGAAGGAGAAAATGAGCCCGTTCCATACAATAATAATATCATTGGAAATTATTTAGTTGAATCATTTTTGGGAAATTTTAATGCACACACTTCACCTTTTTTGGAAAATTTTGTCACCTCACAAATCAGAAACTATTTGCAAATAGATTCTTCTAAATGTATCAATTTTGTAGATAAACCTGTAGTTAATTCTTTATTTTGGAAATTATTTTTCGATGGATCTAAATCTAATGATGGAGCAGGGGCAGGTTGCATATTAGTTAGCCCTGAAGGAGAGAAAACTATGTTAGCATGCAGACTTGAATTCGAATGCATGAATAACACTATTGAGTATGAGGCATTAGTTCAAGGGTTGTATAAATCCATATGCCTTGATATCAAACACCTACAAGTATTTGGAGATTCGAAAATTGTGATCAAACAGGTAAGGAACACTATTCACTGTCTTTCTAGACATTTAAAGCATTATCAATCATTAGTCCAAGACCTTACCTCACATTTCTTAGCATTCAACATTTCTCCAATTCCAAGACTTTAGAACACAAATGTTGATTTTTTGGCCAACATTGCATCCAAACTCATACCACCATGAGATTATAGTCCTAACCGATTTTCTATAGAATTGATTTTTAGACCTACTATTCCCCATAATATCACCAACTGGTGAGTTTTTAATGACATTCTGGATATCATAAACTTTCTAACATCTAAAGGCTCATATGATGACCAAATAATAGATGAAGACCAACATGATATCCAACTCAAACAAAAGGTAAGTGTAAATCCCATTCCCAAATCTGTAGTTAAGCTGGAAGATCTGTATGATCTTAAAAGCAAATTCAAGAAACCAACTAACTCAAAGATTTAAAGTTCAACATTGAGGTTTGAATTAGTAAATCTTGGAACTGATCTTAAACCACAATATATTAATCTAGGTACCCAACGAAAGATTAGCCTTCATTCATTTGTAAAGAAGATATAAAAATGTTTTTTCTTGGAATTATGATGATCCTAAAACATATGATACTTCTATTATACAACATATCATTCCTATGATATCCAACGAAAATCCTGTACAACAGAAGTTGAGAAAAATTCATCCAAATTTGGAAAATCAAATCAAATCTAGATTAAATAAACTTCTTAAAGCCAAAATAATCTTTCCTGTTAGACATTCAAAGTGGGTTTCTAACCTAGTTCCAGTCACAAAAAAGAATGGTGATATTCAAATTTGTATAGACTTTCACAATCTCAACAAAGCTTGTCAGAAGGAAAACTTTCCACTGCCTCCTATGGAACAGATATTGCAGTCAGTTGCAGGCTCAAAGTTAATTTCTTTTCTAGATGGATTTTCAGGTTACAATCAAATTATTGTACATCCAAATGATCGACTAAAGACCACATTCAGAACCAAATGGGGAACATACGCTTATCAAAAGATGCCATTTGGATTAATCAACGATGGCACAACATTTCAGAGAGCCATGGATATATATTTCAAAGGTTTGGTGAATAGAATTGTGGTCATTTATTTAGATGATATAACTGTATATTCAAAGAAGCGCAGTAATCATTTAAAGGACTTAAGACAAATATTTGAATGTTGTAAAAGATATGGAATTTCCCTAAACCCAAAGAAATATTTCTTTGCTTTAAGTGAAGGTAAACTTCTCGGATTTATTGTATCTAAAGATGGAATTCACATAGATCCTGATAGGATAAGATAAATTTATGAGATCTCTTTGCCTCACAACAAAAAATCCATGCAATCTTTCCCAGGTCAGATAAATTTTGTTAAAATATTTGTCCCTGACTTTTCACGAATTGTTTTACCCCTGCAATCCATGATCAAGAAAAAATATGTTTTTAAATGGGGACATACTGAGCAAGAAGCTTTTAATCGTATCAAGAAAGAAATTATAAATGCTCCCTCTTTAGTAACTCCAAATTTTTCCAATCATTTTATGTTATATACATTTTCCTTTGAAACATCATATGCAGCTATTTTGACACAAGTCAATGATGAGAAAATTGAAGCACTAATTTCTTTCTTTAGCTCCAATTTGCAAGGTGTTGAATTGAATTACTTAGATGTTGAAAAGAAGGCTTTCGCTATTTTCAAATCAATAAAACATTTCAGGCCTTCTCTTCTTAAGACTCACACTAAAGTAATAGTTCTATTCTCCTCTATGAGAAATTTACTAATGCAAAGAGAATTAGGTCAGAAAATATCAACTTGGGTGATAGCACTGCAAGAATATGACATTGAAATTAGACCAGCTAATTGTTAGAGGTCAAGGTTTTTGCATAATTTTAGCAGGAGCATCAACCTTACCAGCACTAGAAGTTTCAGGTGATGATATACAAATATCTGAGGGAAGCCTCAACAACACTGAATCTCAATATGTTGATATCGTCTTTTATTTCAAAAGTGGATATGCCCTTTGGCAGCTCAGTTACAAAAGAAAAAGGGCTTTGATATTAAAATCAAATCAATTTGAAATCATCAATGATGTTTTTTTAGGAAGAACTATGATTTTGTTTTACTAAGGTGCCTTGAAACATATGAGGCGGAAAAGGTTTTGTAGGAACTCCATGATGGACTAGCTGGTGGACATTTAGGAGGAGATAAAACAACACATAAAATCTTGCATGTCAGCTATTATTGACCAACCTTGTTCAAATATGCACTTGAATATGTCAGGAAGTGTAAAACTTGTCAAACAACGACTGGAAGACAAAGGAAACATGCATTTCCATTACAGTCGATCAACATTGAGCAACCATTTGAGCAATGGGGACTGGACATAATAGGTGAGATTGGTCCTCACTCTTCAAAGAAACATAGATATATCCTTACAACAATCGATTACTTCACTATGTGGGTGGAAGAAATTCCACTAAAGGTAGCCAATTCTGAAAACATTATTGAATTTATTGATCAATTTATTATTACCAAATTTGTTCTACCAACTGCCCTCGTGTTTGACAATGCATCTTATTTTACAGGCAATACTATGACAAAATTTTCTCTCAAAATAGGTTTTAAACTTAAGGATTCTGCTAACTATTATCCTAAGGGAAATGGTTTGGATGAATCAACAAATAAAAATCTCATAAGGATCATCAAACGAACTATTGATCAAAGTCAAAGAAACTGTCATAAATCTTTAACATTTGCTCTATGGAAAGATTGGATAACACTGAGGACCTCAATAGGCACTTCTCCTTTTAATCTGGTCTATGGGAAAGAAGTTGTCCTTCCTACAAATGTAGTTATTCCCTCTCTAGCTCTAATTCAATTTATTGAAGAAAATCCTTCCTCTTATTTGCAATTAAGGCAATCACAAATCCTTAAACTCGAAGAAGAAAGAGAGAAAACCAATATTAAACATGCCCATCATCAACAATTAGTTAAATCTTCCTTTGATGCAAATTCTGTAAGCACCAAATCATTTCAACTCAGAGACCTTGTATTAAAGTGGGATAAATAACACGAGGAAAAAGGTAAGCATACCAAATTCCAAAGAATGTGGCTAGGACCATTTCAGATTACAGAATAAATCGGCCCATCAACATTTCTATTGCAAGATTTATCAGGAAAGAGAGATTCTCTTCTTGTGAATGGGTAAATCTTGAAGAAATATTTTTCACAGAAGATAACCTCTTCTATCCCTTTTACACTATCGCCTTTACTTTTCCTAGGAAAATAAAAGTTAAATAGTATTTACTTTTGGCCTTACAATAAAAAATCTCTTAATTTTTATTTTTATTTTTCACTTGTATAAGTAGAGATTATTAAGGAAATAATTATAACATTTGAAAATAAGCTAGGTTCTATCTCTCTGAAATCAATTTGTTTCCACCAAAATTATTTATTATTTGTGAAACCCCAATTTTATGAAGATACTTTTGTTCTATTATCAGTCAAGAAAAGTATCTCTAACAGAGTAAAGAATCTCTACAGATAAGCATCTTTAACTCTATAATTGTCATCCATAAACTCTTAAGGAGTCAATGATTCTCCCCATCCAGTAAAATTTTCTCTTTTTAGAGTGTAATTCTAAAATATACTAAAACTTAAAACATAAGAGGTCTCATCAAGAGCCGGCTCGCCATGTTCATAGGGAAATAATACATTGACATTACCAATACAGCATATCAAAATAGGGTAATGGCTTGAAATTATTTTAATCAAAAGACAAGGGGTATCATCACAAGTCAGTTTGTTCAGTTGAATTATAACCAGTGAATGGCATTGTCACTATTTGGCCACCAAACCAAAATAATGGTTTTTAAGTAATAAAAGAAAAAAAATAGAAAAAATAAATTGTTTTAAAAAAAGAAAAAAGAAGAGAATAATTATGTGATTCTGAATTTATCTCTAAAAATTGCACTCTTATCTAGATGGGATACTAAATCATTGATGCTGAAAAGGTAACACTATCGAGGCTATGGATGCCGACTGGCAGCAGAGGCGCTACCTGTGACAAATGAGTACCCCTAAAATCTAATCTGCAAGAACCCCCTACTTTATCTTTAAACTAAGTAGAGACTGATATAGACAAAGGAATTTTCATTTTGAAGAGGATATCAAATGAATTGTAATCAAGTGAGTTTGTTTTCTTATCAGAGAAATTTTACTTATCTTAACTTCCATGTCATTCCTATTTCCTAAACTATCTTTATTTTGGAAGTATTATAAATTTCAAAAAATAATCAGAGATAACTGGTTCTTCTAGTGAATCACCAATTGTTGTACTATTCAACACCCCCCATTTATTAATAGAATATTAACTATTAAATTAATAAATGGGGACCCTTTAATTTTTTTTCAAAAAACTTAGCAAATGAGAGCGTACCTTTTTGAACTATTAGAAATAAAATTTTGAATAAACTCAAGGTATCAAATTGAAATCCCTTTGTCACTAGGCATTCTCGCTTTATCGCAAATCATTGGACCTTGCATAAAAAAGGTTAGTTGACAATCGGAATCTGTGAATTGCAATAAAAGGGACCACTGTAGTAGACTTATGATATCATTGAACTTTTCATTAAATCTAAGGCTTAAAGCATTTCTTACGAAATAAAGTACTTATCACAATCGCATAGCCGCATTCATAAAAGCACAAAAACAAGAAAACCTTAATGGCATGCGATTTGCGATATTGCAATATGATAAGTAAAACACTCATTGCATCGCTACTTTTACACAAATGGAAAACTTGTGAACCATGAAAAGGTTGCAAAATGCGATGTGACACGATAGAATTATGAAAATTATTATAACTTAGATTAGGTCCAGTACATGGTAAACAACTACTTTATGGAATAATTATTCATTTAATCCAAATGCACACAAAAGGGTAAAATGTATGCCGCTCGCATCGCATATCACAAAATACTAAATGATTTCGAAGTGACCCATAATAGGTATTGTGATATTCCGATTTGCGATATTGCAATAATTAACATTAATCGCAATCGCATCATCGACATCTTCACTCTTTAACGCATCAACTTGAAGTATCACTTACAAATTTGCAATGTGATGATTTAAATGAGTCATAAAGGAAATAATGAAAAGACATTAGTGCATAGTTAATGAGTTTTAATGGAATTTACGTTTAAAATGGCTTGACGAGATTTGATATCTTTCATCTGTATTTTCAAATAAAAGCTTCTTCCTTGTCGTCCTTCAGAATTAACTGTATCATTGCATTTTCACTGTCATTTTTGTTGTGTGTGTTTATCTGATAATCTCTATTTCTCAATTTCAAGGAACCTCCGAAGGAAACAACACTTGAAAAGATGGTGAAGAAAGGAAAAGCTACTACATCTGAGAAATTGGACATGCCCCCACTCTTCTTTGATACCACCTGCAACAAAGACGGAGGTACCACATCGTGGGAAGCCATGTATAACTTACTCGAGGGAGAAAAACCTAGACCATTGGAAACTAAGGCGACAACTAAGATGGCAAAGTATCATCTGAGGCTTCCTATTTTGAGGCAGCATGTTTGTTTCTACACAGAATAGTTGCAAGGCCCAAGATATTACCATACACAGATATGGTGAAATGGCTAATTGATAATGTGAATATTTCAGATAGGACTTTTAGAATTTAAGACATGAAGTCATGGGATCTTTCACACCAGACAACTTGCGCTAGATGTACCATCTAGCAGAGCCACAAAAGCTATATGATAAAAAATTTCTTGAACAATTTTCCAAAGAAAATGAGGACCCAATGGATGTTACACAGAACTGGAGGCTGGGCTCCGACAAATTCAAATGGGAGAAATCTGGTATGTACCCAATTTCATTCCTCTTGGCTCCACATAATTTCGCAGATGTGATGATGTGTAGACTATTTGGGAAGGCTGATAGTACCAAATTTTATATAGAGTGGGTTACATTGATTGATGCAATGGTTAACGCAATGATTATGAATTGGAGTCAAATTTTTGTCAGATAAATAGCTATGGCTATTAGGGAATACAGAAAAAAGAGAATTATCTCCTCATGAACTATTCCCCCTTTTTATATGAGCACATATGTAATGGACGCCATTTGTTTTTGCTCACGATTTCCAAACATGGGTTGGAAGTGGACTACACAAAACCCTCTCCCCATCCATGTGTATCATAAAATCTTGTGGGAATCCGAGTTCAGTTCTCATTTTTATAGAATCTGCTATGGTATTATGTTACCCATTTTATAAAACCATTTTTGGTAAAACAACCCCCAGACTGTCCGAAGAGGCAAAGATAGACATCTTGTCAGTCGCAACATTGTTTGGTGAAGAAAAATTTACTTATATCAGATTTTTTGGGAGCATTGCCGCTCCACATGTCCTCCCATATTATGTTCGAGACTACTGGCAAGAGAGATAACTTGCCAGATAGCAAGGCATGGTTTAACCAAAGGCCTAAAGGAAATGAAAAAGTCTATTTGTCCAACCTTTCCACTGCAGTGTGGTGCTTTCGCACTGCATGATTATGGGCACACAGCAAAAGAAATAGAGAATATTACATCTCTAAAACTAGCCACGATTCCAGGTCAACAGTTTGACCCAAACCAAGTTGCCAAAGACTTCACTACCATGGTTAAAATCAGGCAGTTTACTCATGAGGAGGATCCATTTGATGACCTCTTCCAGGCAACCGAATCATTTACACAGATATTGCATTTAGCATCACTAAAATCAATCCCAGAAGAGTTCAACACTTTTCATGTGTATAGAAAGACAATATTGTTGAAGGTCCCATTGGACCTGTTACAAATTGAACAAATAAGAGAACCTACCCCTAGCATGAGCTTGGATGGAAGTTCTAAGGAGAATTTTGATGAAGAATCACAAGAAAAATCAACTCAGAGATCAGAATATTCAGAGCATCAATCTCAAAGTGAAGAAGAAAGTCCCAATAAGGATTCCGAGAAGAATAAAGAAGGAAATACTAAGAAAACGACTGAAAAAGCCTTGGCTAAGAAAGATACAGAGGTTGACTCCACATTGGCTCAAATAGGGAAAATTCTAGTTATTGATTTAGACAAGGAATGGGAGAAATTCAATCAAAAGCTCCAAACAGGAGCAAGTCTTAAGGAAACATCTAGATTCCAAACCCTGAAACATACTCAAAATGTAACAAATCTAGAGACAACAGAACAAGGAGTCACAAAAACTCAAGATATTGAGATCATCCTAGATTTCCCCACTTCTGAAATTGTCTTAAAAATAGAAGAAATACCTCCTCTGGACATATTTTACAGCTCTACACACAAGATTGTGGTAAAAAGACAAAGAAATAAGAGGAAGTTAGACATAACAAAAGTTGTAACTCTTGAGAATGATTCAATGGAAGTTGTATGGAAAGAAACTCCTATTGATCCATCCGAGAACCTTATAAAGTTGTCATAATTTGCAAGTGCCTATGCCACCACAACCATTGATAAAGAAGCAGAAGTCTGACTTCTGCTTAAAGAAAAAGAACAAAGAATAAAACTACTGGAACAACAATTGGAACAAGAGAAACAGAGTACCAATCGACAAGCAAAACAACAAGTAGTGAAAATTCAAGGGGATTTTGAGAAAATGAGGTTACAACACCAGGAAAGCATGTTAGAGAAAGACTCACAAATTTTCCAAATGCAGGCCATGGTAGACAGACCCAAATATAACCCTCAGATAGATGAGTTCATTAAAGAGGCAATCAAGCTAAATTCCCTATTGACACAGCAACAAGAGATGTTCTGCCGAAAGATCTCACAAATCAATCCTTACTGTGAAACAAGTAATAAATTGACTAACCAAGTGATTGATATAAGATTTGAATATGAAGAAATTGATAAAAAGATTTCAGAATTTATTGCCTGACAGGAATCTGATGAAGGAAGAAAAGTTGATTTTCCAAAGATAGAAGAATCCAATAAAGACATTCTATTTTCAGATTGGGATACACAATTAAAGCATGCAAAAAGGACAACGACAACAGCAGTAGGTACAACAAATAGCATAATTGAGGCCATGAATGAAAATATTCACAATGCTAACCTTGTTAAATAATGCATACCTGGGGCTCTCCCAGACATCAGACAGCTAGAACAATAGTGGAAAGAAACAACTCAAACCAAAGAGGAAGCAATCAAACAATTGTCCAAACTCGACTAGGAGGCATACTAGTAGTATTTGGTAAAACCACATAGCTAATGGTTGACTCTGCGATGCTTAACCAGTTCTGCACAAAAAATGATGCCAACTATCTCAGATGTTATATTTGCAGGACAGTTAAAATCTACAATCGGTCAGCCGCCCCAGGTGAAAGCAATGATGGATGTTTTCAATCTCAAGGACCAAGTGGCCGACTAAGATAATTCAATTTGAAGAAGCTTGTCATCAGTATATTTTCTTTTTTTAGTTTTTATCTTGCTTACTCTGAGGAAGGTTGTTTGAAATCTCCTCATCTTTTTTTGTAATAATCTATTTTTGAAATATGTGTTATAGTATTTAAATGTCTCTCATGCATTTAGATAGGGGTCCATAATTTTATCAAAAACACTTTGCAAGAAATTGCACTTCTGTACTTTTGTGAATGTTTTGATGAAATAATTGGAACAAGATCTAGATTTCTTGAATATTGAAGCATACTCTACTAAAATTGCATTTTTGTACTCTTAGGATATATTTTATTGAAAGAAAGTGGATTGATGTTTTTGATATCATGAGTAAGACCTTTCATATATGGTACTTTTATCTTATGATCATGTTTCATTTATGAACTAGAAATACTTTTTCTTATATTGTGTTATGTAGGAAATCTGAGTTATAGTTTAAACATCAAAGCACTTTTGTGTAAATGTTTCAGCTGTAATTTCTTATTGAATATATGATCAATTGATATATATGTGATATATTTTCCATAATTATTTTGTCTAACTATTTATTCAAATTAATCATCTTTAAACGATTTCTTATCTTATAGCAATTAAATTATCTTTATCACCTTTTTCTTTAAGACATCTTTGCAGATCACATGATTTGAGTAACTCCTAGCTATATAGTTAGATAAATTTAGATTAGATAGATGCATATGTTCACTACTTAAATAGGTCATTTTTATTTAGATCATTTTTCATTATATCTTATGTCACCCAACATCATTATCGAATCAATTCTTGCTGGGAAACAAGTCCCATTATCCCCAATCGGAGCCAGCACACCAAACGAAAAGAGGTTGCTTTCAAGGTCCGAACTGAGTGGTTATCCCCCATGTTTTCGCAGGGAATTTCGAGGCTTCAACATAACGCAACCCATCAAGGGCTTCCAGAGAATTTTTCCAACCAAGGTTTCTAGGACTAGTAACTCAACCCAAGCTATTACAAGGCTTCCAGAGCGTTTGTCCAACCAGGGCTTCCAGGAACTAATAACTCAACCCAAGCTAAGGAAACATGAGAACCAATCAAAACAAAACAAGGAAATAAACCCACAATCTCCATGGCTATCCAGGAAATGGCAAGGCTAGGAAATCCATTGTCAATCTAGGAAATCCTCCATGTCAGTGACAAATCATGACTAATAATCCACATGCATATTCAATGCATGCCAAAACTAGTGAGGAAAACATACATGCAACTCAGTACTTGCAAGAAAATCCTGTTGTAGCTACTGATCATGATGTCCTCTTGTGCTTTCCTACTCTTCCTTTACCTTCTTGCTCCAAAATCCAAATATGCCACACCCTCCAAGAGTTCTCCAATAAAACTCTAAGTATCCAAGAATATGTGTGAGAGAGAGAGAGAGAGAATAATGAGAGAGCTCCAACACTGAACTAACAAAAGGTTACCAACTGATCCTTAGAAGCCTCTTTATGAATGAGGCCTCTACTTTCTTCATTTTCCATTATTTTCCTTCAATTTCCTCCTCACATGCAACCTATGACCTTTCACCTCCGTTTTCTCTTAATTTCCATTATTTTCATAAATAAATGTGCCAAAAATGACATTTGCCTTTACAAAGCCTTAGCCATTGTCTTTGTCAATTTCCTTAGTCATTAATAACCAAATTAACACCCACACTAGGATGTCTTACCCAAGACTCAATGTGGAATAAGTGTCCCATCAACTGTGGTTATTATGTTGCCTTTATTAATTTTTATTACATGGAATTTTCACTAGGGTTGTTACAATCTCTAACCCCAAACTCTTAGATTAGATTTCATTTATGTTTTTATAATATATTTCATTTCAGAATAGATTAGATTTATTTCATGTTACTAGAGTATTTTTTCTTTTCAACATATTAATGGAGCTTCTGTTTTAGCACTTGGTTTCATATGATGATTTTTGCATTTACATTTGAATGGACACTACCGGTATAACTTGTGTGCCCTGGATGCAAATTTTGGATTCCCGCATGCTTTCATGAAAGTAGGCATCTCCAAGTGGAGCCATATGTTTACCAATCAAGTATAGACCACCCTATAGCAGAGAAATTTTGTTTTTCAAGCATTCCATCATGGTCAGAGCAATTAGAGATTCAAAGGTCATCATTATCTTTCAACAATTTTTCAAAGTCATGTAATCCAAAAATTTTAGCCCTATGGTCCATTATGTAAAAATTGTTATAGTATGTTCATAAAGCCATGTAACACACCTCAGTGAGGCTAAGAAATTTTTCTAAAGAGTTTCACTCTAAGGAGTTTTTTTTCCTCAGCTAATTATTTGTGTTTCTTAACTCCAAATAATTGGTTTATTTTTTCTCCCAAGAATTTCCCAAAGCTAGGGTGGAGCTCAATGGTGAAGTATTAGGTGAGTCCTAGTGTGTAGATTCAATGTAAATTATCATACTAGAACATGTCTAAAATTTCTCAAAATTTGGTTGTGTCTAGAGGTAATTTTTAAATTGTCAAATTTCCCCTGTTGGAAGTTATTTCTATGTAATCCCTAATGTAAATATGTAAAAAGTGTTTTCTATAGAAGTTATAGGGGGTATGAGTATTAAAAATTATACCTAAACTAATAAAATCTCTATCTAAACACATTTTGAGGGTGGAAAAACATGTTTAAACCCCTTTAGAGTCATTGTTTTTATTTTTCGGCAAAAAATGGAAAAGATTAGCTGAAAATTAGTGAAAAATTAAAATGAGAGAAGTGGAAAATTGAATTCTTTGAGAAGATGGAATTTCCCAAGAAAGAATAAACATGAAGGACCCATTCCAAAGAAAAAATGGTCCCAGAAAAATTCATTGGACTAGAGAAGTAGCTAATGTCCCAAGAAAATTGAATTTCTAGTCCAAGAAGGTTATTTTAATGATAATTTTTCGAGAAAAAGGGGACAAACTTATTTTCATGGTAAAAAGCCTCTACAAAATTAATTTTTGGGTCAACCCATCTCCTGAATCAAGGAAAATGAATTATCCTCCAGACTTGTGCAATATGATCAAGGGTTTGAATTTTTTCTGGAGGGATGAAGCCACAAATCAGGCAAACTAGTATTTTTTCCACTTGGAGGGGTCTCATACTCTCTCATTTTCTATATAAGGATGCTTAAGCTCCTCATTTGTAACAACGAAAAATATTGAACTCTTGGCTAAGTGAAACTCTCTATCTTTTGTAATATTTTTCTGAGTAATAAAGTAAAGTATTTCGGGGAACGCCTATGGTGTTATTCTTCAGTTATATGGTAATATATTTCTAATCTCTTGTGCTTTATGTTCTATAAATTTTTTAATATTGTTATTTCCATTAGCTCTTGAATATTCATCGTTGTCTATTTACCTTACATCGTTGTTTAGATTTGGAGAAACACTTTGGATATAGTAGATCTATTGGTTTTCAATCAAACCCTTAGATTCCTTTATCACTGTGCTATCCAAATTTATATGGATCTAAGAAAAATATTTTCAAGTGTGTAGAAATTTGTTGCTGACTAGATCTTAAACACTTTGGGATATTCTTGGTTTAATTAACCAACCATTTGAGGCATAGAATTTGATGAACCCATAGTGGGATCATTTGAAGACTTACCATTCGAAATAAGAAAAGGGTTTTCTTTCCATTTTCTCTAGATCTAAAAAATATATTTATCTTTAAATTATCTCAATTTTTTTTAACAACCATCATTGAATAATTTTCTATTTAAAGAGCCATTAGCTAATCAAAGGGCGGAGGTCTCCTCATACCCTTTAGATTAGTCTTGTATTTTATTTATAAATGTTTTCTAACCGTTGTATCTATAAATTTCCTGTAAATATTTTGTTTGGGTTTTTGTCAAATTTTCATTGTAGATATGAAGAGAAATTAGAGAGTTGACTTGTATCTATTGTATATATTTCTTTGTAGGTTGATCCCATCGAATTTTAAAGGAAAAATGTAACATTTTTTTAATCCATTCTCCTCCTAGCTTGGAAGGATAGGGTTTTGAAGAGAATTGAATTATTTTGAAAGGTCGCTCATCAAATCTAAGTCTCTCCTTGAGGCCGCAAGGGTTTGGAGGCCTCCATTTCCTCTAGATTGAATTTTTCTCAAAGGGTTTTCAACTTACAATTGTTTTGCAAATCTTTTAGAGGGTTTTAATTGGGATTTAGACATTCTTGCAGGCCAAATTTTTTTGTGGAAACCGCTAGTATTGGAGGGCTCATTCAATCACCTAGTGAGGATTTGGTCGAATTTTTGTGGCAAAATAATTTTATTTCAATAATTTATTTTGCAAGTTGAAAGCTCTCTAAGTTTACCTTTGTCTTTGATCTAATAAGCATGGTTTTTTGTAGTGACAAATGAATTCTTTGAAAGGGTTTTCATCATATTTTTGAGCAAAAAAACAAGTTTGGGAGACGTGCTTTCATTTGAATTTTTTTTTTGGAGAAGTCACACATATTTTTTAGCCTTTTCCCTTAAGGCCAATAGCTCCAAAGTAGCCTCTTTTTCCACTGGTGCGAAGGGGTATTTGGAAGAGGGTTACAACAAAATTTCTGAAGATATTTGAGCCTTAATTCTTGAAGAATTGTCACAAGATTTTAATAAAATTTAAATCAAATTTTGAGCGTAATTCTGAGTTGGCTGCGAATATTTTAATTAGTGTCATTCACCCTTTTTAAATATTGTGAGCTACTGGAGTGTTGGACCGATTGGTTTTAATAGTTTGCAGTTAAAATCATAATTTGATCTGATTGGTCTTTAATGAGAATGTTTTTTGTAAGGTCTCATTCATTGTTGTCGATCTGTTTGAGTTGAAGACTCCTTCCTCACTATCTAAATGGATTTTACCTTGTAATCTCAATAATAAAAGTGATATTCTTGCTTCGATGAGCTTGGAACTTGGTTCCATGGTATCCCTCTCTTTATTTAAAGGGAGGAATTTCTTGCTCTCACTAACTTAACTCTTACTCATATTTTCTAACTTGCTTGTGTTCTAGTTTCATTGCGCATTATAGATTAAAATATACTAATTGGATTCTTCATTGTATTTAGGATCTCATTTCTATAATTTCTATTGGTTACTTGACCATCTTCATCCCATTCACCTCATGTATTGGAGTAACTTCTTTTTTCTTATTAGCAATCTCATTTACCATCTTCTAGTTGTGCTTTCATCATATAGATTCTCACTTTTTTTAATAGTTACATCATAATATAAGTGAAGAACATCTAAAGAGTGCTTTTAATTAAAGGCATCTTGAGTTATTTCTCTAACATCTAATCCCAATAGCATATCTCTTGTCTCATTGAGTAATCATTATATGTTTCATTGGTTATTTGTGTAATCTAATCTTGTGCTTTAAATGTTTATCATTTTATTGTGGATTAGTTTCTCTTCCCTTGAAGCATATTGATCTTATTGTATCTCATTGAAGCATTTTCATCATCACCTGCATCCTTAAAATCTATCTCCAAGCATAAGCTTTCTTGAATAGAATATTAGGACAACCTTCTCCACTATTCAAGTTGAGTATCTTGACCCTTTAAAAAATGATTAAAATGAGCGGCCTTGCAGTTCTCTTATGGCTAAATACATTGTAGGAACAAAGGCACTTGGGTTGCTAGAAGCTCTGGGTAGGTATCGTTAATGAGGCCTTAGCCTCCTTCCCCAACACTTCTCATAATAACCTTATTCTAAGATAGGTTTTGACAATTGAGGAGAAGGCATTCACCTTACTCTAGACATATAAGTTAAAATTAACCAAGATATTACATCCCACATAGGTAGATCTTGCATGCATTCATCTAACATCACCATTTTTGATTTCAATTGATTATTGTAATTGGAATTGTGAGCTTGTTCTATACTTGCAAAGATTATACTGTTATACTTGTCATTTTCAGGTTTATTTTCTCCTGAATATCATATGTACTTGAAGTACAAGTTTTATCTTTCTTGCAAGCTTACTTGTATTGCCCATATTTCTAAATTTCTTTTAATCTCTTGATCTCTTGTACTAACCTTGTCTTGCAACATTTCCTATCTTATGAATTGAAGTTTCATTTCCTTATTGTATAAGTGTTACATCTATATTTGAGTATTGTTGGCAATAGTTTCTCAATGTTCATCTAATCTATTTTGATTGTTATTTTTTGTTGTGCTAATATCAATTACATATTTCTAAACATGTGCTTTCTTATTACTTCTTGTGTTGAGGTTTCATTAGTTGTTTGATTATGTAAACAAGTAAATTCCCTTAAGTTTAAAATGACATTCATGAGAAAAATAGCTTAAATGATCAGTGTTGAATAACAACAGTGAAAAACACAAAAAATCATCAGATAGACACATAACACAGAGTTGTGTTGAAGGAGTTCACCCCTCTTGGGCTACATCTCCTTGGTCCAGCTTCCATGGCTTGGGCCTCTGTATTAGCTCAATATGGTAAAATTTTGTTTTACAAAGCTCTATGGCTCCTGATACATGCACCAATGTGTTCAGAATGTCCAAATTAGCCAAGAACACCTCTTCCTGAGCTCAATTTGGTCAAAAATTTCTCTCTTTATGACTCAGACAGTCTTTTCCTAGAAAAACTCCTCTAAATCTGGAATGACTCCAGTTAGCCCTACCATTTTTGGAATTCCTGCCGAAATAGGAGGCCCACTAAAACACCGCCATTTTAACTCAAAGTTTAATTAATGTTAAGTCGGGTTTAATGGAGGTGATTAGCGCTAACCCTGCGGATTAGGCTAACCGTAACTGAAACTGTTGGCGGTTTAGATGGGATCACATGTCACGGTTACCTCGTAGTTTTGGAGCCTGCCACACTAACTGCTTGGTGTAACATCGTGACGTTCACATGGACAGAGACCATTGCGGTGTTGGATCATTGGATCCCATCGGCACATAACCGTTTTCGGTTAACAACAATTACATTCACATGGGGAGGGTTGGCCTGCAGGCTGGCCCTCCCCTAACCGCCAACCCAAACTGCAATATAGTTTAACTATGTATGCTCTGCTATAGGGGTACGAAACAACTAGTAGTGGAGTCAGTTAAGACATGTGGAATGTATAGCGGAGGTCGTGGGATCAACCATGACCTCCACCCAAAAAAATTTCTCCATTACTGAGCCCTGCCTAGGCCTTTGCAAGGTGCCACATGGTAGGCTCCGAGCTTGCCACGTGGCATTCTTTCATTGGCCCAAAAACAAACCAATAAAATTGTGCCAACACACCAAACTGAAAGCCAATGAAAATATGCCACTTGTCCATCTATGATTCACTGTTGACCACCATTGACCCTGCCTAGTCACTCTCCATGTCAACAGTACAAACTGCTGACTATGCAGTGACTGGGCATTTTTTTTTGGCAAATTTCGCCTGTTTAACAAGACGATTAGAACAAAATAACCTTCTCATACGAACTCTGTTTTCAGTGAAATTAGTTGCATTAGGATCATTTTTCTGAGACGGACGTGGTCGTTCAAGTTTCAAGCCATTCTGAGAACTTTGATTTTTGAGTTAAACACTGAGCACCTGATCATGCTTTCCCACTAGAAGCCTTTTGGACCCCAAAAGATACTATCAATTGTTCAGGAGAGGGTACAACCCCCTCACCTTCTCGATTTGCAACCATTTGGCTTGAGAAGGCTTTTGTCCCTTGAGTCCCACTCTAAGGTATTCAACATCCCCTCTCTTCGAAGTTCTGATTCTTTTGTCAAGTATGAGATCTTTCTGAAGCTCATCTAGGTATTCTAGCGAGAAATAATCTATTGATGGAAGGTGAACATGCTCTCCTTGATCATCAATCAAATGAGGCTCAAATAATCTCAAATTCTTAACATTAACAACAGAATATATTTGCATATGAGGAGGCAAATCAAGCTTAAATGCATTGTTACAAATCTTTTCTAGAATTTTAAAAGGACCATAACGGATTGGCTTAAGCTTTTTACCTTCCCCTTGAAGTATCTCTTTGCTAATATATAACCAAACTTCATCGCCAACTTGAAATTTGTGAGCAACCCTATGTTTGTCATGCCTTGCGTTGTAGCTACTCTAACTTTTCTCAAGTTGTTCCTGCACTATATGATGTATCAATTAAATTTTCTCTATGAACTTCCTTGTCTTATTGATGTCACTATGACCATCGATGGCAACATCTTTCTCAAAGATGAAGTCCAATGGCGATTTTGTCAAGTACCCATAACATGCCTCAAATGGCGATTTATTTGTGGAAGAATGCTTTTCCTTGTTGTTTGCATGTTGTATGTAATGCAACTATTCATCCCACAACTTGGGATGTTTGTTGCAATATCCTCTAAGAATATGAATGAATTTTCAATTGACCACCTTGGTTTTTCCATCTGTTTGTGGATGAAAGGTTGTACTCTTCTTCAACTTTGTGTCCATCATGTCCCACAAATTCAGCCAAAATTCCCAACAAATCGAGAATCTTGATCACTTACAATAGAAGTAGGAAGACCAAAATGAACCCAAATGTTTTGGAAGAAAAGATGAGCTATCTATTCAACTGTAATTTTCTTTTTACATGGTGTTAGTATGCACATCTTGTTGAACCTGTCTACAACTACATACAAGTAATCATGACCTTTCCTTGACAATGGAAGACCTCCTACAAAATCCATTGAGATACTCTCCCATGGATGTGAAGGTACCGAAAGTGGAGTGTATAAACCAAGTTTCCTATTGCTAGGCTTACTTGTAGCACATAAAGAACATCCTCTTATGAAACGAGAAACATTATCCAACATGTGTGGCCAATAACAATACCTTTGAAGATTTGCTACTGTCTTGCCTACACCAAAGTGTCCAGCAATCAATGAAGTGTGCACCTCCCTTATGATATTGTTTCTTTCTCCCTATGGAATACATAGCTTGCCTAAGTGATACAATAAATTGTTATGTACATGATAATCAACTCTTCAATTTGGTTTCCTTGACTCAAGCTTGCATATACTTCTTGAAAGTCACTATCATTTTCATATTGTTCTATGTAACTTTTGCAAAACATAATTATGCTTAAGTATAACAGATGAATTTATAATATGCCTTGAAAGCATATCAACTATCATGTTGTAGATTCCCTTTTTATACCTGGTAACCAAATGAAATTGTTGTGGAAAACCCATCCATCTGAAATGTCGTGACTGCTGCAACTTTGATTGTGACTATAAGTACTGCAATGGTTGATGGTCGGTATGGATGATGATCTCCTTCCCCATCAAATAGTTCTTCCCTTTCTTAATGCTTTGTACCAATGCATAAAGTTATTTTCATAGGTGGGATAGTTAGTCACATCTCCATTAAATATTTCAGAATGAAATGAAATTGGCTTACTATGCTGCAATAGAACTGCTCCCATGGCAAAATCGCTTGCATCCGTTTGAATTTCGAATGGTTTTCTAAGATCTGGAAGAGGCAATACTGATGTTGAATTTATCTTTTTGTTCAAAACATCAAATGATTTTTTTTGTACATCTCCCCAATGGAAGACTTTCTTGACACTTTTCAATGCATGTAATGGAGCTGCAATGCAAGAAAAATTAGCAATAAACTTTCTCCAATATTGTGTTGCCCCTAAAAAGCTTCTTACCTATGTAACTGTATTGGGATTGGGCCAATTTAGAATGACCTCAACTTTAGAGGGATCGATCTTCAACTCACCTCCTTCAACAATGTGTCCCAAATTCACTAAATAAGTCTTGCCAAATTCACATTTCAACATCTTTAAAAACAACTATTATTTTCTCGAGACATCTAGTACTTTGTTTACATGCATGACATGACATTCATCTCTTGAATTGTTGAATATGACAATATCATCTAAGTAGACAATGACAAAATCATCTAAAAATGGTCTCAATACATCATTCATTACCCTCATGAAAATAGTCGGAGCATTTGTAAGACCAAAAGGCATAACAAGCCACTCAAACAATATTTGTTTAGTTTTAAATGTTGTTTTCCAAATGTCTTCTTCAGCTATCCTAACTTGATGATAACCACTTCGTAAGTCTAACTTAGTGAAATGCTTTTCATATCTCAAATGATCAATAAAATCATTAATTCTTGGGAGTGGATAACGATTCTTTACTATGATTTTTTTCAATGCACGAAAATCCACACACATGTGCCAAGTTCCATCTTTCTTTGGCACCAAGACAATGGGTGAACCACATGGTGAAGTGGATGGGCATATGATACCTTTGCTCAACAATTATTGAATTTGACTTTTGATTTCCGTGCTCTCCATAATCGACATGTGATACATGCCAATCATTGGAAGTGGAACATCCTGTTGCAACTGAATCTTATGTCGAATTCCCCTCTTGGGAGGTAACCCCTTTGGTTCCTGAAACATCTTGCCATGCTTGCTTACCACATCAAACAAATCAGATTTCAATTTATCATCACAACCTTCAAAATATTCATAATCAATATCATTATTTTTCTTGATCATTAGAAGCACAAAATTTTTACTTGCATTTACTAGTCCCTTCATCTTCCCTGCATTAACCAAAGAAATTTTCAGCTTTTTGCGATGGGATCTCACAATGTACTCCACCCCATTCTTGAGCAGTATGTATTTGTTTTCATGGCGATAAAGTAATGCTTTCCTAATCATACAAGTAAGGACTACCAAAAATGACTCCTGAGATGTCAAGTGGAACTACATCTAACTCAACTTCATCAATAAACTTTTTAGTAATGGCGAACTTGAATAAACACTTCCTTGTAACTTGTAAGTTTGCATTGTTAACTATCCAACTCAATGGATATGGCTTATGATGAGGTATAGTTTCAAGGTTTAGTTTTTGATCCAAATTGGATCCTTCAACTCTCTTAAAGTTACTCAAACTCTATAAAGAAACTCATGCCGAAGTTCAAGTCTTGTGGATATCGAGCTTATTAGAAATAACCTCTGAATAATGGTAATTTGCAGCCAGCATGAAGCAACGAGGACCTTCGGTCAAAGCGCTTGGCCGTTGGCCCATGGAGATTGTGCACAGCGCAAAAACGGTAGTTGGGAAGTTCAAACCCAGAGCTAAGAGCCACAGCTAGAGCTAAGAGCCAGAGCGAGTGCCAGAAGCGAGAGATGAGAGCCAAAACTAGAGCCCAAGCCAAAGATCTAGAGCCAGAGTCAGAGCCAAGAGCCAGAGCAAGAGCCAAAGCCAAAGCCAAGAGCCAGAGCTAGAAAGTTGAAGAGCTCTAAGAGCCAAGGGATAATATGGTGTTTTGAACCTAATGTTCCTATGTAAAACATTGGAGTTGAGTGTGGAACTTGTAAAAGAACTATTGCCATAATCCCAGAGAGCCTAATCGAGTTGATTAGAGCTCAAGGAGACATAGCCCAAGATATCAGGGTGAACTCCATATTATATTGTTGTCTTATGTGTTTGTTTTGTTGCTACTCTAACTATTGTTATATGCATTTATATATCAGTTTAAGTACCTTCCCATAACAACACAAACAACAGATTTTAAAGTAAATAATCAGCTAAAAAAAAAAATACAAGCATACACCCATATTTTCAAGCATTTCTTATTTTCGCATTGGTTGATCAGATAGACTTGGGAAAATTTAAAGCTTTGGAAGTGGGAGAGGTTCTTGTAAGTTAGAGAAGAATCCTAAGAGCCCCATTTTCAGATCAGGTGGTATCAGGGCTTAAGATTGATTAAACCCACCTTCAAAGAAGGTTGTATCAGAATGCCTGATTGACAGGGCAAAGATTTCTTGTCTGAAAGGTGTTTGGATAGTCAAGGATTGATTACCTCATCGATTGTATGCTTGGTTGCAGACTGACTATTGTTTGAGTTTGCAGAGGTGAAGGGAAATCTATTGATAGCTCAGTCTAAGAAGGACAAGAAGGAAGAAGGGATGAATGCATTCTCCTATCCCAAAGGACCTCAAAGCAACCCTTGAAGCACCAGAGGTTTGTTTCAAAATGCTGCTTGAGTAAGCTCTTTAATAATCTTGTTTGAAGTTATTTTGTGCATTTTGAAAATGACAACTTCTACAATTGAGTTCTCAAATTCTTCTTTCTTCACAAGTTCCTTTGATGGAGACATGAAGCAAGACTTGTCCACCATGATGGATATGGTGAGAGAAATGTATGAGGATGGAAGGAAGAGCATCATACTTAGAGAGCAGTTGAATTTCATGGAGGAAGAGAAGTATATGCCTTCTGACAAATTGCAGGAAATGGAGAGGCAACTTCATATTGCAAGTATGAACCTGAAAAGGATGCATGAGTTGGAGTCACAACTCTTTGTTGCAAAAGAATCCTTGGCCAAGCATCAGCTTGAAGAAGAGGTAAACCATTCCTGTTTGTCTTCAAATTCTTCTAAGAATGCTTATATTGGTTCTTTTGAAAAACATACTAGAGGCATAGGTTCCAAGCTAATGTCCAAGATGGGCTATGAAGGAAAGGGCTTGGGAAAGCATGCACAAGGTATTGTTGAACCAATAATGGTTAAGGAAAGGCCTAAGTATTTGGTTCTTGGTTATGGACAGTCTTATGGAGAGAGTTCCAAAGCTTCCATGAAGGCCATTGAAACAGTTCCCAAAGGGAGTTTCATTGCAGGTCCTCTACCTCAAAAGTGTGAGGATTGTATTCAGGAGGAATGCAATAGCTCAAAACATCATTCGTAGGATGCAGGTGTTCAGAAGCACATGCTTGAACTAGAGGGTTGTGGAAACTCTGAAAGCCTTGAATAAAGTGATAGTGTTCCAAAGGGAGCTACTTCTTCATTTGTCTCACCTCCTCATGAAGGCAATAAAGGTGAAAGAGGCAAGTATAAATCTGGTTCTAAACACATTCCTTTTGATTTTGTAAAGCATGGAAAAAGAATTTCATGTTCCTTTTGTGGTTTGGATAACCATTGTGTTTCTAGATGTTGGAAGAGAATGGCCACATATAGGAAAATTTTGAAGGAAAAGAAGCAAGCAGCCAAAGGTCCACAGGACAAGGCAAATCATGTCGTCAAAAGGATTCCCATGTGTTGCACTTACTGCCATAAGCAAGGACATCTTGTTGAAGGGTGTTGGAATTTGAATCCAGCACTGCTTCCACCAAAGCTGAAGGAGAAGGTGGAAAAAGAAAATGGAAAAGATGGAAATAAAGATTCCATGATTGATGTGTTTCAGGATGATTCACATATTAATGTTGATGTGCAAACCAAGGAGGGACCTTTGAAATGGATTGGTAAGAAATGGTTATAATTCTTATCCAATTAAGACTGCATGTCCTTTGATGCATCTATTTGCATTTCTTTGTGGAATAAATGCAAGTTGCAGGATCTTACCAAAATGGTAAATGGAAAGAGGTTGAGTAGGAAACCCACTTTATTGCTGCAACAATATGTTCATTTCAGCTTCGAAAGTACAGTGTACTTAAGCGAAAGTTGATAGATGGAGTACATGCATGAGCATGAGATGCATGTAATGTTGGCTTGGGAGAAGTTAACTTGGTCTCCAAAATGGAGATAATGATGAAGTGTTTCATCTTTTGGAAAAGAGTCCTAAAAGTCTTTTTCTACATGCTTGACCTGAAGGGTCATTTGTTTTAAAGGCATGTTTTATTGGCTTGTTATCTAGTCAATCATTTGTATCCAAATATAAGACAAGGAAGGGTTCACAAGATGTGAAATATGTTTCTTTGTTGAAGCAGGAGTTAGCCCATGCAATTGTTGTCTATATACCCAATGTTGTTAACAGTTGTTGTTGGCAGCTTTTCAAACAGGTACAAATGAAAGTTTTGTGGAGTAGATGTACTTCGCATTCGTTTGAGCCACCTTGAATCAAGAATCAAGGAAAACAAGTTCAAACTACCTTCTATAAACTTCACAACAAAAGTTCTGCATGAAGTCGAGGAAAATAGTTCTTCCCAAGACAACCAACTATCCAAGAAGGGAAGTGGTTAGAGATTGTGGTTTAGAGGCACTATGTAAAGGCAAGTGTAGGGAGGCTAAAAGAAGAGGGTGTTGTTACTCTCATTACTGCTCAGATCAGTATATCAGTCTTTTGGTCGACCAAAAGTTATTTTAGTGGGAAGGTGTGATCCGAATTAGATCCTTAAACTCTCTTAAAGTTACCCAAACTCTATAAAGAAACTCATGCCGAAGTTCAAAGTCTTGTGGATATCAAGCTTATTAGAAATAACCTCTGAATAATGGTAATTTGCAGCCAGCATGAAGCAATGTGGACCTTCGATCAAAGCACTTAACCATTGGCCCATGGAGACTGTGCATGGTGCAAAAAGGACAGTTGGGAAGCTCAAACCCATAAACGGAGGCAATTTCTGATGCTCGATTAGCGCAGCACAAAACACTAATCGTGCATCGCTGGGCAAAACCCCTAGAGAAGGAAAAAGCCCTGAGTGCTCGGTCACAAGGGGAAATCAGAAAACATTGGGAAAAGTGCTAAAGCGACAAGCGGGTCCTGCGCTCCAAAACCAGCAGAATATCAAAGGCGTTTTGGGCAGTAAGCGGATTTGTCAAAGGACCAAGCAATGCCATACATTGAATGATGCATGTCCAGCAAATGAGAGAGAAAACCACTCTCATCGCAGGCTAACGATTGAGCAAGTCAACCACGTGATAAGAGCAATGATCGTAGGATCTGAAGGCCCTAGATGTAACGGCGGAGATTGCACCCGATGGATGACCAGACTCGAGGGAGAAATAAGCTACGGCGCATAAAGATTTGAAGTTCGACATTGATGATGAGTTGGTGGAGGTTCGTGTTTCGCGGGCATTCTTGGAGTAAATGGAAATAACGGCCATTTCAAACGATCGAATGTTTCCAGTGAACCTGACACTTATCTGTTACGGAATAGGTGGCCACTTCCCTGTGAGGTATGATGCATTGACTTTAACAGTCGAAAGAAGGGATTCAAATGGACAAAGGCAGGGAACAAGAGAGATAAAAGTGGAAACGAACAGTTAGGAAGTAGATGGCTTAAGGCCACAGACTGACAGAGAGAGAAAAGCGGGAATGCATAGAGAGGACAAAAGAAGAGAGGAGAGCAAACATTAATAAAAAGTTGAATGCACAGAGAGTCTTTGGGGTCACTTGGAGGTCGAGTGAAAAGCCAAAGAGCTCAATTGACAGTAGCATATTGTTTTTGGAGTTGCTTGGAGGTCGAGCGACTCACAGAGGCATGCAAAAGCCGAGAGAAAGACCTTAGAGAAGCCAGAGCAGAGAGCCAAGAGCCACAGCCAGAGCCAAAAGCCAGAGCGAGCGCCAGAAGTGAAAACTGAGAGCCAGAACTAGAGCCCGAGCCCGAGCCAAAGAGCCAGAGCCAGAGTCAAAGCCAAGAGCCAGAGCAAGAGCCAAAGCCAGAGCCAAAGCCAGAGCCAAGAGCCAGAGCTAGAAAGCTGAAGAGCCCCAAGAGCCAAGGGATAAGATGGTGTTTTGAGCCCAATGTTCCTGTGCAAAACATTGGATTTGAGTGTGGAACTTGTAAAAGAACTATTGCCATAATCCAAGAGAGCCTAATCGAGTTGATTAGAGCTCAAGGAGACGTAGCCCAAGATATCAGGGTGAACTCCATATTATATTGTTGTCTTATGTGTTTGTTTTTACCGTTGCTCTAACTACTATTATATGCATTTATATATCAGTTTAAGTACCTTCCCATAACAGCACAAACAACATATTTTAAAGTAAATAATCAGCTGAAAACAAATACAAGCATACACCCATATTTTCAAGCATTTCTTATTTCTGCATTGTTTGATCAAATAGACTTGGGAAAATTTAAAGCTTTGGAAGTGGGAGAGGTTCTTGTACGTTAGACAAGAATCCCAAGAGCCCCATTTTCAGATCATTTTTTTTACCAAGTCTTTTGAATTCAAGTTTGATTGTGACCCACTATTGAATAATGCATCAATATTTGTATGATTTCAAATTACTCTTACATGAAACAACTATATTCTTGACTCTTCCTTTGGAGTGTTGTTTTGACTATGTGAGGAACTAGTGCTTGCAATAGTTTCTTTTCCTTTTGTAACCATGGATGAAATCTTGGTCTCATCACCAAAATCTGAACCAAGGTCATATTGTGTGGTAGCGGTCATCTTTTGTTTTCCCATAATATGGAGTTCATTCATGACGCAATTTCCATCATGTGAATGGGCTTCATCATGCCTCTCTTCATAATAATGTTTGCATTTTATTTTCTCCCCTTCTTTCTTCACACTTGCATTCTTCTTTCCCTTCCATTTTCCACCCTTCTCTTTCTCCTTTCCCTTGAATGGATTCCTCTTACTACCCTCTTCCTGATTGTTCTTTCCTCTAGATTCAAGGTGCGCGGCTTGCACACAAACCTGATCTAAGTTATTTGGATTGAACATGAGAATAATATGTTTCAAATCAGAATGTAAATCCCCAATATATTTTAGCAGTGTGTCTTGGTAATTCAAATTTACTCCTAACAACAAAGCCCTTTTCCTAAACTCCTTTGTATAATCTTGGATTTTTTGGCCTTTAAGCTACCTAAAATTCTGCCAACTCATAATGGCTTTTTGTATATAGCCTAAAGGATGAAGCTGTCTTTTAATTGCAGAAACAAATTCAACCCAAGAAATCGATATCTTACCATGGATTCACATGTCTTCTTGAGTCTTTGCTTCCCACCAAACTAGTGCAGCTCCTTCTAGCCTCAGTGAATCCAACTAGATCTTTATCTCGTCATCTTGAAGGTTTTTAATTTTGCAGTATACCTCCAACTTTCGAATCCAATTGTCCAACTTTTCTAAATTCGCCTCTCTATTATACATGGGAAGTTCAAACTTACTGTCCAATTTAAGTAAGGGAGTCTTTCCTTTTGGGGTTCTTGAATGAGTATGGGAATTTTCAGTGGTGGTAGTGGAATAAGATGCTGTGTGAGATGATGAAGATGATGAGGATGGTGGAGATGGAGGTGGCTTTCAACCATTCCCTTTTGAATCCTTCTTCTCAT
This sequence comes from Pinus tabuliformis, assembly GCA_031772625.1. Lineage (NCBI taxonomy): Eukaryota > Viridiplantae > Streptophyta > Pinopsida > Pinales > Pinaceae > Pinus > Pinus tabuliformis. The sequence goes on along the minus strand of CM062810.1, from coordinate 851,383,807 downwards.
ATTTCTTATCCTTTGAGCTTCCTTTTCCATGTGGAGGTTTAGAACTCTATCCAACCATTCTAGTGTTCCTTTCTTCATAAAGGACTTTAACCATCTCAGTCAAAGTATAGAAAGCTTTCTTGAATGCTTCCTCTTCTAAAGAAGGACCTTCAGGTGCTCTTTCTCCAGACATAATGGTTGTGGATTCAGGCTCTGAAACTAGTACTGCTTGTACCTCTTCAATCTCAATTGAAGTTAAAACTTGAGGAGTTCCAAGTGCAGCTGGAATTGGAACTTTGGATGGTGGAAATTGGACTTATGGCCCTCCTTCTTCTGGGAATGACCTCAGGAGTTGTTAACAATAACTTCCCTTCTCCTTTCTGCAACTTTAACCTTGTAAGCATCACAATTTTGCAACCATTAAAACCCTACTTGAATAAACTCAAGCAATCAAGCAATTCAACCTTGTTATGATACCAACTTGATATGTTTTGATTGTTATTCTTTGTTGTGCTAATATCAATTACAGAATTCTAAACATGTTCTTTCTTATTTCTTCTTGTACTGAGGTTTCATTAGTTGTTTATGTATGTAAACAGGTAAATTCCCTTAAGTTTAAAATGACATTCATGAGAAAAATAGCTTAAATTATCAATGTTGAATAACAACAATGAAAAATATAGCAAACCATCATATAGACACATAACACAGAGTTTTGTTGAAGGAGTTCACCCCTCTTGGGCTACATCTCCTTGGGCCTCTGTATTAGCTAAATATGGAAAAAAAAAAATGTCATTTTAAAAAGCTCTATGGCTCTTGATACCTGCACCAATGTGTTCAGAATGTCCAAATTATCCAAGAACACCTCTTCCTAAGCTCAATTTGGTCAAACATTACTCTCTCTATGACTCAGACAATGTTTTCCTAAAAAACTCCTCTAAATATAGAATGACTCCAGTTAGCCCTGCTATTTTTGGAATTCCCGCTGAAATAGGAGGTCCGCTAAAACACCACTAGTTTAACTCAAAGTTTAATTAATGTTAAGTTGGGTTTAACGAAGGTGATTAACACTAACCCCGCAGATTAGGCTAACCATAACTGAAACTGCTGGAGGTTTAGACAGGATCACATGTCATGGTTACCTCGCAGTTTTGGAGCCCATCGCATTAACCGTTTGGTGTAACATCGTCGCGTTCACATGGATGGAGACCATTGTGGTGTTGGAGCGTTGGAGCCCATTGACACATAACCGTTTGCGGTTAACAACAATTATTTTCACATAGGGAGGGTTGGCCTGCACGCTGGCCCTCCCCTGACCGCTAACCCAAACTGCAAAATAGTTTAACTGTGTATGCTCCACTCTAAAGGTAAGCAAAACCAGTAGTGGAGGCGGTTAAGACTTGTCAACTGTATAGTGGAGGTCATGGGTTTGAACCCGACCTCCACCCAAAAAATTTGCTCCATTGCCAAGCCCTGTCTAGGCCTTTGGGAGGTGCCAACACACCAAACTGAAACCCAATGAAAATATGCCATTTGTCCATCTGTGATTCACTGTTGACCACCATTGACCCTGCCTAGTCACTTGCCATGTCATCAGTATGAACTGCTGACTGTGCAGTGACTGGGCATTTTTTTTTGCAAATTTCCCCTATTTAGCAAGACGATCAGAACACAATAACTTTCTCATACAAACTCGATTTCCAGTGAAATGAGTTGCGTTAGGATCTCTTTTCCGAGATGAACACTGTCATTCAAGTTTCAAGCCATTCTGAGAAGTTTGATTTTTGAGCTAAATATTGAGCACCTTATCATCATCTCATTAAGTGTCATATCGATCTAATCGAATCTATCTTTAAACATTTACATTGCTCATTAATAAACTCACTTTCCAATTAGTATTAATTCAAGTCATCAGGGGAAGTAATTTCCTTTCATTAGATCTCGTAGACTTGTTGTTTCAATAAGTTTTCCATCCTTTAAGGATTATTCCCCATAGTTTTCCTATGAGAGAGCTTAAACAAAGTAAGTAGGGAATAAGTGACAACCCCTACTCCAAGCTATGTGCCATAAATATTATACCTTGCGGGTCTGGAAACTTTTCCCACATCTAGGTGTACATCTTAGGCAACAAAATGCCCATGATATTACTATTTATAGATTAAGAATCTTCATTACAAAGTGGAGGTGACAATCTACATGGTTAAAAATATTATTTTTGTAGCCTATTTATAGATTAATAATCTTCATTATAAAGTGGAGGTGAATCTGCATAGTTAAGAATCTTGTTTTTTTAAATGAATATATATGTGTGTGTGTGTGTGTGTGTGTGTGTGCATATATTAATATTTTTTATCATTAATAATAATGGTAGTAATAATAATAATAATAATTGAAAATAAAGTTATAGTGTATCATGAAATAATTGCTTTTATGTTTATTATGGATTGATGCAATTTATATGGTTGCATTAATTATGCTTATGTGTATTTTGAAATAGGTTTCCATAATTTTAATTTAATTTTCAATAATTATTAGGTGGATGGTAAGGATTTAATCTCCACATAATATTCTAGAATTTTTTTAGTAGTAGTCACATATCAAAGAATGAGATTTATCTCAAAGAAATTAATCTACCTTTTCCCCTTCTAATTAAATTGGTTAATTAGAAAAAAAATGGCAAATGAACATGTGTCACATAAAAGATAGTGTTAGTCCTTACAATCTCCTAAGTTGAAAAGGAAATCGAGAAGGGTAACCTCAAACCACTTCAGTTCAGTAGCTAGCCCTACTAAGCATGAGAGAGATCTCTCTAAGTCTCCTATCAGTGATATGACTTTAAAGAAAATTAGTTTTAGGCTAGATATATGTATTTGTTTGTTTGTTTGTGAAAATTTGGGTTTTAGGGTTTGCTGAACTTAGGGTTTGGAGCCACAAATAGGTCTAGGTTGTAGGAGTGCATGAGAAAATATGAGAAGGAGCTAGATATCATAAGCCATGGTGTATTTAGAATATTTTTAGTGTAGTATAGAGGAGAAAGTGTAGAAGAAACTAATGAGCATAAGTAAACATGATTTCATTAGCTTAGGAAGACATAAACATAACTATGAAAACCAGATAACAGAGCTTGAAAAACAAGAATTCTGCATATTTCACTGAAAGGAATCCATAGAAAGAAGAGATATCATGTAGATGAAGATGTTTTAACCATTAAAATACAAATAGAATGAATTACAGACACCATGAACTCACTGGGCTAGAGTTCCTTGAAAATAGCTGCAACTTGTCTCTGTATTAACTGAAAAGATGTCATCCAAGCCTCCTTCACTAAAAGTTCAACCCTCTTCTCCTCAAGAGAAATCATACATATAGACTCTCCTAGACCACTTGCCCACCTTCAAGAGTCGAATTCCTTGGTGAAGGAATTCACTCCAATATTCTCTCAACCAACAGGTGAGAGTGAGAAAGTGAAACTCAAACACTTCATGGAGAGTTTGTTTAGGAGTTTGCTTCTTTTATCAGGCCTAATAAACATCAAAAACAACCGATGATGTAAATTTACTCATGCTTACATCACCTAGCCTTGAAAATAGTGCCATTACGTAGAGAATCTTGACTTTGACTAAGTCAAACTGGAAATTAAAAAATTTACACAATAAAATTTGCAAATTAAAACACAAAAAAATGCAGAAGCACAATGCCAATTTTGAGCTGATTTCTCGATGCCTTTCTAAGATCAAAATGCACATATGAAAGAACGGTCAATGAGCCCTTCAAGTCTAGTTTCCAGAAACGTTTGAATTTCTGAATTTGGACCATGGGAAGGCCTTCAGAAATCCATTCTCCCAAGGTCACTGCATGTGCGTAGCGAGTGTTAAAAAAGGGTCTAGAATGTTAATTTTTCGCCACTTTTTTGCACTTTTCTCCAAAATTGAGCCACCTCTGTGAAATATGAGCAAATGGGTTTTTAGAGGATGGAAAGATATTTCCAAAAATTTATACCTTTCCTCAAATGGAGGCCTGAGGAAAAAGCACAGCACCAAGGCGTTGCGCTTCTGGAGCAGCTAATTTTCTGAACTT